>OY253686.1:188231-291168 GCA_958009085.1 Protoeuglena noctilucae
TCGCTGCCGCGCATCCCAGAGGAGGAGGCGGCGGGAGAGGTGAGGATGCGCGCGAGGGTGATGGGAATGGGGTGGTTGAGGTTGATTGCGGTTGACGACCGATGAGCCTCCTGCGCGTGTGCTGGGTGTGGGTGTGGGTGTGCGTATGGGTGTGCGTATGGGTGTGGATGTGCGTGCTTGCAAAGACATTGCTGTACACCCCACGTCTCGCTCCCTCCCCCGCAGCTGCCCCGCAACGCGAGCATGCCCGAGGAGACCGACGGAGACCTCTTCACCTGCCCCATGGATGCCTACGTGCGCAACAAGAGCGACCCAGGCAACCTTGCCGTGTGACCTGCCAGCAACACCGGCCACCTCGCTGTGTGACCTGCCAGCGGGTGCTCCCGCACGCCGCGCGCCCCCGCCGTGGGCGCGCCGTGCCTTTTTCTCGCTTTTCTGCCCCAACAAAGGGTCAAACGGCGCGCCTATCGCCGCCTCCCGGCCGACCCACGACATGTCCCTGCGAGTTTCGAGCCCCTTCCTGACCCCATAGTCTGACATGACACATGACGTGCTTTTTCCCACGGGGGGGTGTGCTGCACCTTTCTTGACTGCCACCCGGGACGCAGCCCCCGCTGCTGCCTGCGGCCACGTCCGCACACAACAGGCCCGCAGTAGCTTCTAGATTCCCGCTCTCGTCGTTTCTGGCCCCTCCCATCCTCCGGCTACCGATCGCCCGCGACCCCACCGCCGCTCCGCCGAGCCCCTGCCGCCACCCCTCACGCGCCTCCCGCCGCCACCCCGCCTTTCCACGTCTCCCCGTCGCCCGGCGGACCCAGAGCGGTCGCTTTAGCATCGTTAGCCCTCCCCTCTGTGCGCCAGCCGGCTGCCCTCTGCCCCGTCCCTCCCTTCCTCGGGCACGGCAGGCCCATCCCGCCAGAGCCAACCCCTTCCCTTTGCGCATTCGCCTCGTTACCTGGCCGCTATCCCTAGGACCTCCGATTGACGTAGGCTAGCCAGGTGGTCTCGGTTTTTACGACCCAGTCCCCATCTATCTCGGACACCATCGCCTGGGCAGGCCCGCTTCGGCAGGGCCTGACTCGACTTTTCCTCCTCCCGTCGATTCCCCGACGATGCCGCCGGCACCCCGTCGGGGTACGTGACTCCTCTCTATGTCTTCCCGCGCCTCTAGGCCCACGCGGCCACTCAGCGCCCACGTGCCGCAAGCCGGCCCCCCCAGTTGGCCCCAGTTCATGGCCCCAGTTGCTGCCGCGCCGTAGATAGTGCTGGCTTAAACGCGCTGGCCCAGCATCGACCATCGGGCTTTCTTGAATCTCCAGGGTTGCATGCAGATGTGCGCTGGCAGACGAGCGTGGCGTCTGTTTGCAACGTCGCGAGAGGCAGCAGCGTAGCAGGGAGTGCTTCAAACGCGCAGTGATGAATTCCAGAAGCCATGCGCGATGCCAGAATGAGAATGAAACGGCCCGAGGTGCACATCTGGCATATCCGGGCTGTGCAACGTACATGCAATGGGAGCCATGCCGCAGGCCAAGCAATGCTGCCGCGCTAAAAGGTAACCATCATAAATGCCACCGGTGATGTCTAACGAAACCATAGGCCTCTGCAAACGCCAACCAAGTCCACCTCAGCCGTCCAGTTCTCCTCACCCCCCTCGCCAACCCTACAACGCACCCGCACACTGTGCCACTCCCACGCCCTGCGCCGCACCCGCAGCCTGGCCAGCACCCTGCGCTGCACCCTCCGTCACACCCTGCGCTGCCCCCCCGCTACCCTCGCCCTGCGCTGCCACCACACCCTGGGCCGCACCCGCACCTGCACCCTCCGTCGCTCCCGCACCCTGTGCACCCTGCGCCGCGCCCCCACTCCCCTCACCCTGTGCCACCCCTGCACCCTCCGCAGCACCCTGCACTGCACTCCCACTCCCCTCACCCTGCGCACCCGCCCCCGCCCCCGCACCCGTCGCCACCCCCGCGCGCCGCTTGGCCCCAAAGGGCGCGTCCGGGTCCGTCGCGGCGTACTTGCGCGCGATCGCTGCCTTGGCCTGGTGCGACCGCACCACGGGGTCGTCTGCGACCTCGTCGTACAGCTCAGACGCCGAGCACTTGAGCAAGTCGCCCACGAAGTACCGGTGCTGCCGCCGGGCGTCCATCAGAGCCTGGTACTCCACCTTGTGCTTGGCGAAGATCCACTTCATCTCCTCCATGTCGACCGCAATCGACTCGGCGTCAGATGCACCGCCCCCGTGCACCAGGAAGTCCTTGCACAGCCGCGAGTCGGACCGCAGCTCGCACCCGCGCGCCGCCAGCGCCGCGGTCAGCTGCGCGTACCGCTCCCCGAATCCCATTGGACCAGTCCCCTCCACGAACTTGCGTGCTGCCTCCGGGACCTTCTGCATCGCCTCCCGCGGCACCTGCTCCGCCCGGGGCCGCCGCCGCTCGGCCTCCCGCATCGTGACCTCGAACGACGGGATGGCCAGCGGGGCACGGGGCCTGTACTCGCCGTACATCCCGTACCGACGGTACCCGCGATAGTCGTCGTAATCGTCATCCATGTACTCGTCCGGGTAGCGCATGCGCCTTAGCCAGTCCGACATGAAGAGGCGGGTGTTGGAGTACACCACCTCGTAGACGCGGATGGCCTCCTCGACGCCCTTGATGCCCCCGCGGCCGTTGCGGAGGTAGTCCTCGGCGGCCGCGTCGACAATGCGGGCGAAGAGGTTGGGGCGCGAGGCCTTGAGCTTGGCGACGCGCTCGGCCCGCTGCTGCCGGGCGTTGCCGGTGCGGGGGCGCGGGCGGGCGCGGGACTTGGTGCCGTGCTTGAGGATCGCCACGTCCTCGACGTGCTTGCGCGAGTAGAGCGTCATGGTGACGTCGTAGGTCGAGTGCTGCTTGCGCTGGTAGGGCAGGCCGCGCAGGTCGGCGTCGTTGAGGTGGTAGCACTGGTGGCAGTCGCTGCGGGGTAAGGGCGGTTGTGAAAGGTGGGCGGACCGACGAGTCTCAATGATACACAGCGGCGACGCTCAGCAGCAGCACACAGCAATGCTCGTGCTCATCGCGCACCCAACAGGCGCACCATACTGCCACCCCAGTAGTGAACCCGCCGCCAGCACCCACACAACCCTCACCTCCGCACCACCCAAGAGTTGAACCTCCCCGGCGTGGGAATCGGGTGGTCTTCCCACTCCCACCGCTCCACGAGAGTGCCTGCCTTGTAAGCCTTGACCCGCGCCTCCCGCTCCTCCACCGCATGCTCCCGCACCAGCCGCGACACCCCCGCAAGCGCCAGCAGCACGCGCGGGGACGCGAACGGCGCCACCAGCGTCAGCACACGCTCCGCCTGGTCGGGGGGCTGCGGGGGGGTGGAGGAGGGGTGCTTGTGGGGTGTGAGGTGGAAAGCCTCGGTGCGCTAAGCGATGGTCGGGAGATGAGTCCAACAAGGCACTCTCACCACGCGCATCGGCACGGGCGGCGCGCGGGGCTTCCTGGCGCGTTTGCGGGCCGGCGCGGGCTCGGGTTCCGGCTCCGGCTCCGACTCGGACTCGGGCGAGGCCGCGCGCTTCTTCCCGCGCCCTCCGCCGCGCCCGCCCGCCGGCGATGCATCGTGCGCCTTGATCTGGTGGGGCAGCCTGCCCGTCACCGACCGCGTCCGCATGCGCGGCGCCGTCGACTGCGCGGCTTGCTCCGTCTTCTCTGCCTCCGCCTTGTCGGCGGCTCCGGCACGCGCCTTGCGCGGCATGGCGCCCGCGAGAGGCTCCGCTTCCGCTGCAGCGAGCACCTGCACCCACGACGGTCGCGCGGCCGCTCTAGATGCAGTTGGGGCAACCAACGCATCGTACAACCAACGATACAGCTGGCGCGACGTGCGCGCTTACCCAAGGGGCCGCGCGGGCGCGGGATGCGGGCTCCAACCGACCCGCCTCGGGCTTCACGAGAAAGGGTCCGCTGGCGACGACGAGGCCCTCGATGCACCGATGTCGTGCGCGGAATGCTTCCGGTGTTATGAACGGACCATCCGAGCCACGGAAAGCCGAGGGCCTGGATGCTCGCGCGTCGGTGCGAGCGTCAGAGGGGCATCCCGACGCCCGTCTGCCGCTCCCACATCTCCCACAGCTTCCGCTGGACGTCCTCATCGTACGACACCCCCGGAGACTGCAAGTGCGCACAATTGGCTCCGGATAACGGTGCAGAACGCGTACACCGTCGGCGAGCCTCATCTCGGAGCTCACCCTGGTCTCCCTGTTGGACACGAAGTACTTGCCGGTGACGCTGGCGACGGAGGGGGACGTGGCCAGGAAGAACTCGTTACCCGCGTCCTCCACCTGTTGAGCGACAAACGCGGCAGCACTCAACGCATGGCGAGCGGTGGCAGCAGGGCGCATCGACGGCCCATGTCATCGCCCGCTCGCCTCGATGCCCATGGGACCCCACCCCGCCAGCAGCATCTTGGTGTTGACGGTGCCGGGGTCCAGCGCGTTGCACGTCACGGGTGACCCAGCTTGGGCCAGGCGCCTGGCCAGCTCGTACGTGAAGACCTGGTTGCAGAGCTTGCTGCAGGCATGGACGGGAGGCAGCTGCAGCAATGATGCTTTTATTACAAGCTTCACCTGCCGCATGAGTATCTCCATTCCTAACAACGCATGCAGCTCGCCGCTTGCCTGCAAGAGTACGCCTCGTGCCCCCGCGCCTCGTGAAGCCTCTCCGACACCACGATGCGACTCGATGCCGACAGCGACGCCACGTTGACGATGCGCTCGCGGACGGAGCCCAAGAGGTGCGCGGTGAGGGCGAACGGGGCCAACACATTGACCTGTGGCCGCGTGGGCATGGTGGGTGGAAAGCGCCCGAGTGGCTGACAGCCAGGCATATAGGGAAGTGCTCTCACCGCCCACGTCAGCCCGTAGCCGTCCAGGCTCTTCTCTGGACCCTGCAGGTGCAGTGCGTCTGAGTCTCGCCATCACGTGGTGGCATCGACCAGGCCCCGCTCTTGCTGCATGCGGCCAGCGCTCGCCTCGTGGAAGACGCCTGCGTTGTTGATCAGGCACGAGATGCCTTCCGGAAAGTCCCGTTTTACGTCGTCCGCTGCGGAACGAGAGCGGCCTGCCTGGGCTCTGCTGGGCATTCATTCGCACTAGAAGAGGCGCCGTCGTGCTCATTGCTTCAAGTAAAACCTCACCCAATCGACGGACCTCGTCCAGGCTCGCGAAATCGCGCACGTAGCCCCGGACAGGCCCCTGAAGCCCCGCCGACACGTGCGCCACGGCCGCGTCGACGCGCGATGCCGACCTGCCGTGGACGAGCACCGTCGCCCCGTGCTCCGCAAGCAGCCGCGCCGTGTGACGGCCGATGCCTGCGTCGACGAGGCCCGCGGAACGATTGGCATCAAGCGAGCCTTCGCCACCGCCACGCCCCGCCGGCGCCTTCCCACCGTCTGTGCTGCCAGTGACCAAGAACGTCTTGCCGGACAGATCGGGCGGCGCATCGCGCGTGGATCGGGCGCGCACTGCCATCCGGGTCTGGGGAGGTGCAACACAAGCCTGTCCGTGCATCGCTCCACTGGCGGCGGTGGGTTTGGCATGGACGGATGTACTGTGGGAGAGGTCCGGTGGCGTGTATCATCTGCGCAGAGCAAAGGCCTTTCTTGCGAGACAGTCTGTCGCCAGTGTGGCGGGGTGGCGAAAGAGAGCCGCGAGCCCAGCGTGCGCCCGAGCAATTTCGATAGCACTTAGCATTTCCTCATCCCCAGACCCGCTTGAAGGAGTACAGGAAAGTGTAGTGGTGACATTTCATTGCAAGCTGGAGACGAAAAGTGACGTTGTCTCAGGTGAGCTGCTGACACAAAGATTCATAATGAGTGGCAAGAAGGCTGTTGAGGCGTAGCGGAACACAGGTGCTACCAGATGGCAGGTGAGGTCGACGCCGGTCTGTTCGGTGCTAATTGTCGGTATTTTTCGGACTCAAACGCAAAAAAAGAGTGTTTCAGCTAGATACACGCTTCGGTAGTCCCTAATTCCCTTCCTTATGACCCGGGGCGACGACAAGGTGGCTGCACATGTCTGCGTCCCTGCGACCGCTGCTCCGCGCGTGGGGGCTCACCGTCCAAGCGAGACGGCTAGTTTCGCATATGGAGCACGGGGCAGGGCATACCTTAGGCTATAGCTGTGTGTAGTTTGCAAAAAATGGCAAAGCACCATGGACACTTATACAGAGACAGGTTGACCCGCCACAGGTGACACCGCGTTCCTTTCTTCTTTGTGCGAAAGTTTTGTACGTTTTGACAGTGGCGCTTGTCCGCACGGGCTTGGATTCCCTTGCGTTATGCATCCAAAGCTCGGCTATAGCATGCATTGTCTCTACTCGCACCACGCTCGGTGTCGCGCCACTTTGCAGGTATTGATGGACTAATCTGGACTAACTGTCACGTGCTGTACGTGCAGGTGACAGATGGCGGGCCAGGGCGATGGAAAGGGCTGGTCCCTCCTGGACCGCATCTGTGATGCCCAGCCGCCGAGCTTGGAGCGCGTGGCGGGCCAAGAGACCGCCCGGCTGTTTCTGAAGAACTGCGGCACCCTGGTGAAGATGGGGGACAAAGAGGTGGAAGTGAAGATTGGAGAGGAGGTAAAAAGAAAGAAGGAGAAGACCATGACTTTCGGCAACGCCGTGGGCAAGTACCTCCAAATCGGCAGCTCCGATGCAGAGAGAAACATCTATGGAGATATCGTGGTCCTCACGGCAAGTGCTGAGGGTGGCAGCGTGTTGCTGGCCTTTGGCTGTCATGCACCTTCATAAGCTGTGGGACGCTTTGTTCTGCGCGTGCAGGAGACCCACATGACTGACGACGTGTCTCCCGTAAGTGATCTCATCGGAGAAGGCCAAGCCCTGGGGATCAAAGTGAAGAAGTCCGGTCCCAAGTACAATTTCTCGATGGCGTTCTCAGGTGCGCTGCTGCACCGCATCTTACAGGCAGGCTTGGCCTCACTACGCCTACCTATGCATTGGATCTAAGGTCATATCCAGGTGGGGATGCCCACATGCCAGAGATACAAGCCTGCCTGACAGCATCAATAGCACCTGGCATTCACATGCTTGCTGCGCCGAGTTCGTTTGACACCGTCGTTCTTTGGGTGCGCTTTGTTATGAAATGCCGCTCTCCTCCAACACAGGGGACTATCGCCACGGGGTCCTTGGCCGCATCACTCCGGTGGGGAGGGCCAAGGGCTTGAGCTTCTGGCATTCCAACAATGCCAACGGCAACGGCAAGATGGACCTGTTTTGCGGGCTTTCGAGAAAAACTCCTGATTCGGTCGGCAACAAGCTGAGGGGATGCGCCGAGTGGTCCATGCTTCGGGTCGACGGGAAGAACGTAGCGGTCCTCATTGCCGTGTACCTGAACAACAAACTTCACCATTCAGAGGTACAACAACTGACTTCTGAACTCACGAGGCAGCTGCAGCTTCTAAAGGACAAACTTCAAGACGCCTACCCCGGGAACATCATCTTTGCTGGGGATTTCAACAGCCACGGTAAATTCACGGGGAGGCCAGGTTTGAGGTCAACAACATCCCAGGCATTCTTGCGCGAGTTCATCGAGGAGCACAACCTGGTCGACGTTCTGCAGTATGCGGCCAAGGGGTATGTGGATGACGGTGGATTTGACCCTTACTGGACTGCGGGCCCAGTCACGGTGAGGAGCACACAGATGTCTTTGCCATGGTCAAGGCTTACTTTTAGTCACTTCCCTGCTTTACAGTTTACATTTCCCAATCGCAGGGCAACAGAAATTACATCGACCGCGTCTACGTTTCAAAGCCCCTGCTCCCGGCTGTGAAGCGTGCGGGACTGGAGGCCGCATGCGCAGACGAGGCAGGCGATGCAGACGAGGCAGACAAGGCAGACGAAACATATTCGAAGCTTTTTACCTCAGAGGTAGGTCTGGAGTCCGGGCAGACCCACGCTTGGCCTGCAAAGCAGGTTATCAGGTCATGCGACCCCTGGATTGTGCTTTGCAGGCCAACCATGCCGCCTTTGTGGGCATCCCGGCCGGCAGCCCCCAGGGACACGTCGCATCCGAGCTTGTCCAGGCATTTGAAGAGAAGGACCCGAGTCGGCCGGGGCAGCGCCGGTTTCCAGTGATTTTGCCGGGCGACAAGACTCACACCGGGGTGTTCGTCGACTTCAACCTGGACAAGCTCCGCAGCCTCGGGGTGGACAGCAAGCAGAAGGGCAACCCCTCCAAGGCGGCTTCCAAGGCAGGACCCAAGGCAGCGGAGACCAACGAGACCAAGCCCGACGCTGAGTCTGTCACCGAGCTCGACAACGGTGTAGTGAACATGGCCATCAAAGAGGACAAGCCCGAACCGAGCAAGGCCGGATCCTCGACTTCAGCTGGGACCTCAGCTCCTAGCGGGCCTTCTGCATCTGCGAAGAAGTGCTCGTACTGCGGTGAGCCAGGGCACAACATCACGAGGTGCCCCAAGCGCTTGGCAGAGTCTGCGGGCAAGTAACGGCCAGAAGGACAATAAGTTGCCCTAGTACGCCATTGTGCACGGTTGCAGTAGCACGGCGTTGATAATGCTCGTGTGCGTTCAAGTGTAAGTCGCAACCCATCGCTTGTGAGTGTCGCTGCTTCTGTGCCATGGCGACCCACCTCACCCCTGTCAGTCACCGGCACCTTCGACTGCTCTGCTGTGAAGGCTTCATGAAATCTCAGACGCTTGGTCACCTCCACGTGCACCTGTGCGTGACCCTCGCGCCATCCATGGCCATGCTTCAGCGAAACACTGAAGACAAGGTATGGGAACTGGCCACAGCAACACATGATGACTGCCACGCCCACGTCGCACAAAGGAGCAGTACCGGCGATATAGAGCGCATCTCGATCCGGGGCAGCCGCATGGAAGGAGGGCCGGGCAGAGCATGCAAGTCAACAGGCAGCTGCCCTCGCAGCCCCTTGCCGCCTGCTAGGTCACTGACCTGCGCCGTGTGCCGGCCGATGCCTGCGTCACCGCATAACGAGCTGCGATAGCGTGCCCCCGCTGGCAACAGGTGAGCAGTCAGCCTGTCCGTGCATCGCCAGTGAGTGTGGCACGGACGGATGTGCGGTGGGAGGGGCCCGGCGGCGAGATCATCTGCGCCTTTCTTGCGAGCCAGTCTGTGCGCAACTGGCAGTGTGGATTTCGAAATCCAAGAGCCCAGCGCGCGCCCCGAGCATTTATGACAGCAGCTGGCGTTCGTAGCTCGCGTTCCAAACCAGTGGTCTCGCGGGGGCCGTCGGGTATTGCACGCGTCGGCTTTGCTGAACCGCGCAGGGCGCGTTTGAGGAGCGGGTACCCATCACTTGGGCAACATATCACAGTACCAACGAGACGTTAATGTGGGGGAAGCTTGGAAACGGTGAGAGGCTCGCCGCGGTGCGTTGTTCTGCGTTGTTCTTCCAGAGGCGCGACTTCCATCCGCTTCCTCCCCGCCTGCAGCCCTCGAGGTCTCCAAGCGCCTCCAGGGTTTCCAGGCCAACCTCTCGCAGCGCTTTCAGGATGCCGACATCGCCGGGCGGCTGACGCGGCTCGCGGGCGAACTGGTGCAGGTCGAGCACACGCCGCAGGAGCGGCCGGAAAGCACCGGGACAGGCCGCACGGCGCAGGAGATGGCCGTAACGGCGAACGCAGTGCGCAGGCGCGGCACGGGGCCGCAATCGGCGGAGCAGCCGGCCGCACAGACGGGCGCGCAGCAGACGACGTCGAGCGTCCCTGCGGAGAGGAGCAGCGCGGCCGCGAAGGGACGCGAGGG
Source organism: Protoeuglena noctilucae (assembly GCA_958009085.1). NCBI lineage: Eukaryota > Viridiplantae > Chlorophyta > Pedinophyceae > Marsupiomonadales > Marsupiomonadaceae > Protoeuglena > Protoeuglena noctilucae. Next base: position 198,014 of record OY253686.1, read on the forward strand.
GGGAACGGAGACCTCGCGGACGGTGGCGGGCGATGCCGGGAAGGCGGGGCGGGCGGCGGTCGACGAGGCCACGGCCGCATCGCCCGCTGCGGTGTCGCTGGCCCCAGCCTCGCCTGTGGGCCGCCAAGTGGGAAGTCAACCTGCAAAAAGGAGTGGGCAATCAAAGACAACGCAGCTGCCAGGATCGTCTGCGGATGGCGCGGCGGGCGAGGGAGTGCAGGAGGCGCTGCGAGCGGCAGAGGCGGGGCGGGCCGAGGCCGAGCGTCGCGCTGCGGAGGCGGAGGCCGCTCTGGCATCGCTGAAGCGCAAGGCGCGGAGTCTCAAGGCATCGCACGACTCGCTGAAGCGGGAGCGGGAGGCGTGGGCGGCGGCACAGGCGAGGGGGTGGGGTGGGGGTGGGGTCAGCAGAGCCGGCAGCACCTGTGCTGATTCTTCAACATTGAGAGCCCACCCCCGATGCTCTGTCGCTATGACCACCGCGACGGTACTTCACAAAGTCTGCGACAGTGTCTCGTTTCCTGACACAGGCGGACGCGTCGCAGCTGGGCGACTTGATGAATGAGTTGGATGCGCTGCGGTCGGCGCTGCGGGAGGCGGAGGAGAGGGTGGCGGAGGGGGAGCGAGCGGCAGCAGGAGAGCGGGGTGGGGGGCGGGCGGAGGGGCGGGAAAGGGTGGAAGGCGAGGCAAGAGACGGTGTCGAATCAACGGCAGTAGTAACGAATGCGGGCAGCGGTGGGAATGGCAAGGCGTCGACTCCGGACACGGAGGGGCGGTCTGCGGCGGGGATGGACGACGGGGGAGGGACGGTGGTGGGGGACGAGCTGCCGTGGGGTGCGGGTGCGGGGGGCGGTGAGGGCGCGGCGGCGGCGGTGCGGGTGGGGGAGCTGGAGAGGCTGCTGGGGGAGGAGCGGGTGCGTGCGGAGGCGGCTGAGGCGGCGCTTGGAGAAGCCAGAGAGCGAGAGACGAAGCTGGCGGTGCGGGTGGCAGAGATGGAGGGGGCGGTGGAGGGGGAGCGTGCGAGAGCGGAGAGGGTGGCGGTGGAGGTGGGAGAGATGGAGAGGATGCAGGAGGAGTTGGAGAGTGCGAGGGAGGAGGCAGAGGGGCTGAGGAGAGCGGAGGAGGAGGCGGGGGCGGAGGCGGCGGTGCTGAGGCAGCGGCTGGGGGATGCGGAGGTGAGTGGGGTGCCGTGTTTGAAACAATATGTGGCATATGGGTCAACAAAGATCAGTAATGTGGCGCTGGTGCTGTGCTGGCTTTCAGAAAAAGAAGAAAAAGCAGAAAAAGAAGAAAAAGCGGCAGGTGATAGTGCTTTATAACGCCACCGTTGCTTCCCTCACAGCGTCAGTTGGCGTCGCTGCGCCACGAGGCGGCGCTGCTGTCGTCGAGCCGCGACGAGGTCCGGGCAGCAGCAGCCGCAGCAGAAGGGGCGGCGGCAGAGGCGACGTTACGGTGCAGGGAGGCGGAGGAAGGGGCGCAGCAGCTGCGAGCGACGCTGGACGAAGTCGCGGAGGCGCTGGGCGCAGCGAGGGAGGCAGCGGCGGTGGCGCAGGAGGGGCGGGAGAGGGCAGAGGCGCGAGCGGCAGCGGCAGAGAGGGCGGTGGCGGAGGCAACAAGCGCAGCAGAGGAGCGGGCGGGGGAGTCCGTTGCAGCTGCGAAGGCTGCGACGGTGGCTGCGGCGGAGGAGCGGGACGCTGCGGTGGCGCGGGCGGCAGCGGCGGAGGCGGAGGTGGGGCGGCTGTCGGCAGCGTTGGCGGAGGCAGAGGCGGGGGCGGCGGTGGCTGCTGACGAGGCTCGGAGCAGCGAGCGGGCGCTGATGGCAGCGGAAGCGGCGGAGCTGCGGGTGCGGGTGGGGCAGCTGGAGCGGGCGGGGGAGGAGCGGGCAGCGCGGTTCGTGGCGGTGAAAGCAGAGTGGGAGGCGCGGGTGGGGGAGGTGCAGAGGCTGCTGGGGGAGGAGCGGGTGCGTGCGGATGCGGCGGAAGCAGCTGTAGAGGAGGCGAGGAATCAAGAGACGAAGCTGGCGGCGCGGGTGGCGGAGATGGAGGCGGCGGTGGAGGCGGGGGCACGCGGGGAGGAGGGGCGGAGGGCGGCGGAAGAGAGGGTGAGGGTTGATGTGGCTGTGCTTGCGAAGTGGGCGAGATGTGCGAGGGGGGGCTGTTCAGCAAGTCTGTTTATAGACTTCTCTGCATATGAATTTGATTCGAGTCCCCTCACCGCCCCACAGCCCAGGTCACCTTGGCCTGACACAGAGCGCCACACCCTCCAAACCCACCCGCGTCGCCCCTCACACCTCCCTCCTCATCCACACCCGTCCCTCTTCCAAACCCCTCTCAGGCCGAGTCCCTGTCTCGGGAAGTCGCGTCGCTGCGCGCGGCTGCGAATGCGGCAGAGGGCCGACTGGTGGAGTTGGCTGTCCTGCTGGAGGAGGAGCGGGGCGCGCGGCGAGAGGCGGAGAGGGCGGCGGAGGAGGCGAGGAGGGAAGCGGAAGACGCGAGGGTGAGGGTAGTGTGGAGTCTGGGTGGTGTGTGTAGGGTGCATGCATGGCTAAAACAGCAGGGCTGGGGTGGTCCGGAGGGGTGCATACGTGTCGTAAATAAGTAACTTGCGCAGTTCACGATTGCTTCACCTCTCCTCCGGCCCCAGGCGCGTGCTCTGGAGTCCGCCGCGCCGCCTGCACCCGCTGCCACCACCTCTGCCCCTGCCGATGTCAATGTCCATGCCGAGGATGCCTCATCAGAGGCGGAGTCGCTGCGTGTGCGACTGGCAGAGGCGGAGGCGCGGGCGGAGGTGGCGGAGGCTGCCAAGGTGGCACTGACCGTGCGATTGGCAGAGGCGATGGAGGCGAGGGGACTGGAGGGAGCCACGGCCGCGCACGCGCCCTGGGACGCGAGTGGTGCTGCGAGGGGGGCGGGCGAGGAGGGGGGGGTCCCAGTGGACGGGCGGGTGTTGGAGGTGAGGGTGGGCGGGTCTGTCTGTCCGTGTCACCGACGGTTTTGCAACAAACTGGTTGCAGCAAAGCAAAACATGGCTTTCTGTCCGCAGCTGGAGGCGCAGAACCGTGCGCTGGCGTGGCAGGTCAAGATGCTCGCAGAGCAGGCGCGGGTGGGGCAGGAGGCCGGCGCGGGTGCGGGGGCGAGAGCAAGTGCGGGTGCAGGGGTGGCGACGGCGGGGGGATTCGAACCTGGGCTGTCTGGTGCGGAGGGGCGGGAGGGGGTGGCAGCTCCTCGGGAGATCGCGATACTTGGGGATGTCACGCGGCTATGGAGGGGCGAGGTGGCGGCGCTGTGGAGTCCTGCGGCGTGGCTGGGCGGTGGGCTGGGGCTGTGGGGGCGGCGGGGTGCGGGGGCGGGCGGGGGCGAGGGAGGCGGTGATGGGGGAGTGAAGGGGGCGGGAGAGGGGCCAGGAGAGGGCGAGGGCGCGGGTGGGAGGGGGCAGGCCTCAGAAGAGGAGGTGGCGGTGATGCCTTGATGTGGTGACCGTGGCTATCGACGACCATTTCGTTGCATCATTACGTTCGACCTTGTTTGCCATGGTACGGTGCGCATGTCTCGTGATTGTGCCGGTTGCTGCAACGCTGGCGCTGCTTGCCTTGAGTGCTTCGATAGGCAGGGATGCCGCGCAATGCTGGAAAGGGAATGGCATTGTGCGCATATGCAAGACATGCAGATGGCTCAATAGGCCATGCGACAGGCCGTCATATTTTCAAGCACGAAACAGGCGATGTCGTCCACAACTGGTGACGCCAAACATTACAGCACGTAATTCCAAAGGTCCAGAGCGAGCTTGTGAGTTTCCTCCGGAGTAAAGCGCTGAGCGTGGCGGTTGTACATAGCCTCGACCAGGCGCTGGGACCGCCCCGCCAAGCCTGACTCCCCCTTCCCCTCCGAAAGTGCTCTGGCCAAGTCAGGCATCCACGTCCACAGCTCGCACGGCACCTCTCGCCACTGGGGCTTCTCGGCCGACGCAGCCCTGGGCGTCCCGTGCTTCAGCAGTGGTTGCAGGCAAGGCTGCCCGCTCGCCGAGCCAGGCACACTCACCACGTGCATCGCCACCTGGGCCTTCTTGGCACGCTTGCGGGCCGGCGGGAGCTGTGGCTCGGGCTCGGGCTCAGGCAACGCGGCGCGCTTCCTCCCGCGCCCTCCGCTGCGCCCGGCTGCCGCCTGCGCGGCCCCGCCGTCAGTCGCCGTCCCCGCCTCCGTCGCCTCCGTCCCCGCCGTCTTCATCGCCGACCGCGTCCTGGCCGGCATCGCGCACGCGGGACCGCTACGCTCCCGCTGCAGCCAGCACCCGCACCCGAGGACGTCGCGCAGCCGCTCCGGACGCGCCCCGGGACGACGCGCGCACCACGCAGCCGACGATACAGCCGCCGCGAGGCTCCCACTCACCTGCCGGGCCCCGCGCGCGCGGGATGCGAGCTCCAACTGACCCTCGGGCTGCGGCCCCACGCAGCTGTCGATGCGACGCGAGGACGGTCCGCGGACCTCCGATGTACGACTGCCACGCGGCGGGCGCCGTCGGGATCATGACGGCGTCGGTACACGGCCCGCGCAGGAAGTGCTGGTGCGGCCACCTGCGTCAGAGACCGGCAGCGCCGCGCAGGGTCGACGCGGGGAGGCGGGGAGGCGCGAGAGGCAGGGACGGAGGCGTGAGGCTTCAAGATGGCTCAAGCTGCGGCAGCCATCGCGGAGGACGGCACTGCAATGCGGATCGTGCACTGAACAAATGAGCAGAATCCTGCTGACGAGAGAACTCGAGCCCTTGATCGCTATGTGAACTCCCACGGCTGTCTGTGGGCGCGGCGGCGACGAGAGCAGCCGTTCCCGGCACCACCCAGCGCCAACGCTTTGCGCTCGACCCTGTACGCGCTCCTGGTCCTGCCCACTAACCTGCAGAGTGGGCACTGCGCCTGCTCAGCCCCCTGCGATGTCAGCCACTTGTTGATGCACGGCAGGTGAAAGGGATGGTTGCACTTGCCCCACACGACGGGGCAGTCGTCACCGGGAAACTTGATGTCCAGCGGAGCTGCGTGTGCGGAAATTTGCGAGTGCGACCATGGATGGCGGACGTGCAGTTCGCACTGCTTCACCTAACGGCAAGGTCTGCGGTACACCTGCGCCCCCCACCTTGGTCGAAGGGCATGTGGCAGATGCCGCACACGTCATCGCCCGCTGCCCACGTCCACGCCGCGACGCCCTGCCATCGCTTGATCTTAACCTTCCACGTCCCCATTAAAGCATTCTCCAGCGCAGCGACCGGACGGCGACGCAGCGGCGAGCAGGGACGGTCCCAACAGCAGCAGGTAGCTTCTCTAGCTTCTCTCGTTGATCTTACAGCGCGTGTGCTGGGCACTACAGAAGGATACTTGCCACCCGCAATTTGAGGCCGACGATCTCCCTCAGCAGGCCTCACCAACCGGCAAGCGACCCTCCTGGCGCCATGCTGACAGGCCCCCGGGCTTGAAGCATCGTCTGATTGGAGCATTGCAAGGCGCGACGCATCGCTGTTGGTTCAATTGCACCGCCAAGCGAGTGCTGAGGGCTCCGCGGCGACCAGTGACGGGGATGGTGCAGGATGCGCAAGACGAGCAACACGACGCCCTCCTGAGCCGGTGAGGCGCTCGTTCGCCCTCCCATCGCGGCTGTGACTTTGGCCAAACATAACGCAATGTCTGCCACTTCCAATGCGCAGGACGCTGTTGCACCGCGACATCACAGAGCTCGTCCTGCAGTGGGTTGCGAGTTCGGACACGGCCGCGGACGATCTCGTCTCCTGCTTCGCCGTATGCAAGGTCTGGCGTGACGTTTTCCTGGAAGGTGAGGCTCGACCCCCAATCGCGGCTGGGAGATTGATAAATGCTGGGCCTTAACCACCCATAGCTCGCATCCCCGCAGCGTCCTTCTACGAGCGCGCGACCGAGCAAATCCTCCACCGCCACGGCTACGTGCCCGCGCGCCACGCGTCGAGCCCGGCGGAGGACCCCCCGCAGCTGCGGAGGCGGCTCTTGGCCGCAGCTGGGGCCACGACCCGCGCCTTTCTGTTCGGCGCAGAGGTCTGCTCGCTCTTGTGGGAGCAGCCCGGATGCCGCTGCGGGCTGGGCCCCCCACCTCCGCCGGCGGCCACGGCAAGCAGCGGCGATGAGGACGCGGAGGGCTCGTTGCGGCGGATGCTGGGAGCCCTCCTGCCAGCCGGGGCGCGCCACACCTCGCGGCACGCGGGATGCGTCGCGGAGCAGGCGGGGGCGCGGCTGGCGGAGCACGCTGGGGAGGCCACGGGCGGCCGCTGCGGTGGCGGGTTGGTGGGGTCGAGCCACGGTGCGAAGTCGGTGCAGGGACGCACGTTGATGCTCCTCCCGCACGGCAAGGCGCTGTCGCTGATGCCTGAGATGGGCGTCCTCCCGGTGCGGCGTTGGAGGGAGGATGAGGGCGCGGCGGAGTTTGTGCCAGGCAGCGGGTGCGTGCGCGGGTGTGGGGGCGCGTGGGTGGGTGATGAGACGTGGCCTGACACGGGGACCTTTGAGGATGGGGTGCAGGCTGCTGTGACAGATAGGCGGTGAGCAGGTCCGTTTCTCACGCCATAGTCGCCTCAGAATCGGCGCCCTCCCGCCTCTCGCAGGACGCGAGTGCGGTGGGCCCGCCTGCCTCTGCGCATGACGCGCTGGGGGGTGCCCCGTGGTGCGCGAGGCGACGACCCCGTGCAGAGCATGCGCGTGTTTTGGAGCGGGGACGTGCCAGAGGACTTTGCGCTGCGGAGGGCCCGCCGGCCGGAGCGGTGCGGGGTTTGCGGGCTGCTGCGGGAGGGGCCGGGGTCTGGGGTGGAGGACTGGGCGATGGTGGGGAGCACGGGGGCGGTGTTTTGGGCGGCGGAGACGCCGGCGTCAAAGGACGTGGGGACATGGATGGAGGCGAGGGGTGTGGACATGCGGGGCGAAGGTGCGTGGTGTGGGGTGGGATGAGGCAGGTGGAGGTGCGTGGGGTGAGGTGAGTGACGTAATGCATGGTGGAGCCGTGGGTAGTAGCGACGGGGTAGGTGTAGCATCGCGGCGTGGTCACTCGCTGGTCACTCGCTGGTCACTCGCTGCCCTTGCATGCTTGCAGGTCCGCCGTTTGCGGTGCCGGTGGGCCTGGCGCAGCACTGGACGCTGGAGCACGGGAGTTGTCCGCTGGAGCCCTCGCAGTGGGCTCTGGCGGAGGTGGTGGTGAGCGAGGGGGAGGGGTGCAGGGTGCGCTTGCTAGTGCCCACGCTCAGCCTGGCGTGGAGTGCGGTGGGGAGCGGAGTGGGTGAGGACGATTGAACGTGCGCGGCCGGAAAAATGATAATGAAACGAGGAAAACATACCGATCGGAGCAAATGGCTATTGGACGTATGTTAAGCGCAAACAAAGTGGCGCGCGGTCTGCAGGACGTATGCGCCCGGAAATCGGCCGTCCTAAGAAAGTGTATGGCTGCTTAGAGAGATAGAGAGAGGAGGAGTGCTGCCTTAGTTGTGTGAAATCAGGGGCTTGCAGTCCGAGTGTCGGTGGCCGCGCCATCGCCAATGTCGGTGCCCCGCATCGCTCGCGCCATCCCGTTGTACATGTCTGCCAGCTTTCTGCGACCGAAACGGAGCCAATATGTTCGGCACTCGGTGACATAGCACCACCGAGCTGACCAGCATACAGCCAGGTGCCTGCAGCACAAAGGAGAGCCTACCCCGTGCCTCACCTGTATGTTGCCTCGCAAGCGGCAGCCATCCAGGCCCCCCCAGAATTCTGAGAAAGGGTCATGGCCACGTGGACCTCCTCGCACGCGGTCCTCAGGACCGGCTGCGCCAGTCGCTCTCCGTCCCGCTCCCGCCGCAGCACGTAAACGTGGTACAGCACGGCACCCAGCTCGTAATGGCCCATGGGGTCGCCCGGGCACTCGTCCACACGCCGCTTCACCTCCCTGCCCTCCTTGCACACCTGGGCGAGCGTGGCCGCCATGGTGGAAGGCGGTTGCCTGGGCAGCAACCGTGGGCCCGCCGATGCCTTGCTGTACGACAGTCGCACATCAGCAGCGGCCATGCGAGCGTCGATGGATGCGATCCGCCGCATGATCTCCGCGGACCGCTGAATGGCTTTTGGATCCACGGCCAGGCCCCGTGCAGTGCCGTTGCTGTTGTTGCTGCTGCTGATGGCCCCCGCCGTCGTCGCCTTTGTCGCTGTTGACTCATTCGCGCCCAGGGGCCCAGGGCAAGCTTCCGCTGGTGTTTTCTCGGCTTCTTTTGGCCGTGCCGCTGAGACCTCGCTGCCACACTTGCCGCCGTCGCTCTTGTCGCGTCCATCCACCACCGTCATCGACAGGCTCGTGATGGCCATGCCGCCCTCGCCTCCTGCACAGGAAGCAAGGCCGATGCATCTAATGACGTTTCACACATCAACTGTCTTGCTGCAGGCCTCCTGAGTCACCATCTAGGCCCCTCTTGCCTCACTGGACACCCGCAGCTCGGTCATCGGCTCTCACCCTGTGGCGCCATCGAGCACTTGGCGTACAGCACGATTTTCCTCCCGCCCGTCGGTGCCTTGGCGAGGGCCATGAGCATGACGCTGGCTGACTTGTCGGCGTGGTTGTCGTACGATGCCACGACCTTCCTTTCATCCGACGCCGCGGGGAGCTCCACCTGGGCCAGGGATTTGCGCAGCACGCTCGGGATGTCTGCGTGTCACGACATAGAGGTCGAGTCATCGATAATTCGGACAGGGCGAGTTGCTGGACATGTGCGGCACGCCGCATGTGCGTGCACGCAACAGGTCATCGTGACAAGCAGGGGCTAGCCGGCTCTGCCTGCGACACAGGGACTCCACCCTCAAGGTGTGCACTCTGCCAGCCACCCGCGTCCCTTGCCTTTCGCTTCCAATGCCCTCTGCAAAATCGCCTTGTTCCCGGCATGGGTGAGCACCTCTGCGGTGGCTGCCGCCGCGAAGTAGCCCGCAAGCACGGCGTCCGCCTCGCCCGCGGAGGCCGCAGCCAGGGCCTTCTGCGATGCGGAACTAGGCAATACGATAAGCTCGACCTGGCTGACAGGGGATACTGCAGAGCACGCTATCGTCATGCCATCGTCATGCTGCAGTTGCCGCCTGCCCGCGCCGCACCAGCAAATGCTCCGTGCACTTGGTGAGCGTGGGTATGAGGTGTCCCTGCTCGCGCAGGCGCTCGCGGAGGCGCTCCCGCTTGCCGTCCAGCGAGCGCAGCGTTGTTGCATGCCCCAATGCCCCTGCGCGCGAGGGTTTAGCGGTTCACACTCAGGGGTACGATTTTATCTCCAATAAATAATGAAGTTGCGATTGGCGTTGATAAATGTCGCGATCAGCTCTCGGGCGAGTAGTTTCGAGGGAGAGCACACTATCCCAATTGTAGCACAGTGGGTGCGCGCGGGCGTCGGGATGCGTTCTATCGCCACGCGGCTTTCCATTCTTTTACTCACGAGAATGCAGGGCCTTGCGAACTTCGCGAACAATCGAGTCGGGGACTCGCGGGGTCGTCATTTGTGGGCCACGCTTCCGGGAGACGGTTCGCGCGAATGCGCCCTGACGAGGGCCCCTGGAACTGACAGGGAAAGGAGTGAAAGGGATTTGCTGTCTATGAGGCAGCGAAGGCTCGACGTGGGCTCTTGGACAGCCACTGGCTGCGTCCGTCTGCCGGACAGACGCCTGCCGCCAGTTTCACGCCAGATTCAATGTGTGTGACGAGCACTTGTTCGCTTGCGATTGACACAGTATTGGCGTGTAGCTGATAGGTCTGGCCACTGGACGGCGAGAGCAACAATGGCCGGCATTCGACAATTCAATCGCCCCAACGCAGCATCTGCCATTGACGAGCGCGCTGCCATGCAAACACTGCCCTATCGCAGAGAATGGAACCCAGCGCGGCTCGCTGCGACACCGGGCAAGGCAGGCAGGAAGAGAGCAGGCGTGCGAGCATGCGACATCGCCACTGCACACCGCGTCACACGAGCGCTATGATGTAGGAGTGGCAGGCGGATGTGGCATGCGGGCACGTGTGGTAGACCCATCCCTTCACACGAGCGACGTGTTGTAGGAGTGGCAGGCGGGGCACTTGTGGTAGACGAAGTGGAAGGGTGCGGTGCCGTCTGCGCCGCAGTCGTTGCAGTGGATGGACTGCGTCTGGGCCCGGAAGGAGTGGGGCATGGCCAGGCGCTCCTGCAAGGGGGGGTGGAGGAGCAAGGAAGGAGTTGTTCTTACTTCTGTCTGCAAAGTTGTAGAGAGAATGCTCCATGATTGTGACAGCTATATGATCATACGATTACATGGCAGTAACAGTTACAAGCGATGATCGAACAAACTGCCTAGGGCCGGGCAGGGACTGTGCTGCGGCGTCCGCATCAGCACCCAGCTGGGCGTCACCCATCGCATGTCACCTGCGCGAGGATGGCGTCGATCATTCGGAAGTACATGGCCATGTCGCCCACGCTCTTCTTGCACAGGGGGCACTGGTACGAGTGGCGGGTGAGGTCCCCGAAGCACGACAGGTGCAGGAAGTGGCCGCAGGGGAGCTCCTTCACGGGCTGGGGAGGGAGAGAGAGGGGAGAGGGTAAGATAAGACGCCTGTTATTTGCTGTGACAGGTAGGGTCCAGCAGTAAGGTTTTGTGTCGATGCTGTTGACTGCCACATCACACACGCTCGGTACCCCCTCACCTGTGCGGACTCGAACAGGCGCTAGTGGCACACATGCTCGTTGCCACTCTCACCTGTGCGGACTCGACCAGCTGCCGCAATCCACACACACCACATCGCATCCTTCCTTCTCACTAATCACCTGTGCGGACTCGAACAAATGCCACATTTCACACATTCACTCTGTAATGTGCCCCCATCCCTCACCTGTGCCGACTCGAACAGGTGCTCGTGGCAGACGGGGCAGTCGGACTCGAGGGCATTCTCCCGGCACTTGTGGCGGCGGAACAGGCCCATGCTCATGCAGCTGTTGCACTGCGGGGAGGTGTGAGGAGATGCGAGCGTCAAGACCCATTCGCCTTGACACAACACACGCGCAGCCAAACATACATCAAATGCCACCAGCCCCACCAACCCACTCCACTCTAACTCCTCCCCCTCAAGCATCACCACCCACCCCACCAAGCCCACTCCATCACCACCCCTCACCCTCCCGCACTACCACCCACCCACCTCCCCACACCCCTCCTCACCCTCATGCAATGGAAGAAGTCCACCCCCAGCCCCTTCCCCCTCCGGCACACATTGCAGAAGGGGCAGTGGTAGATGTCCCGTCCAGGAGTGTCGTCCAGCAAGTGGCAGATGTCGCAGTAGTAGCGCGAGACGGGGACATTACACGACGAGCACTGGGGGCCCACGGAGCCCGCCACGCCGCAACGCATGCACCTGTAGTAAAAGGGGGGGTGGAGAGTGAGGGATTCGAGTGAAATTGTGTGATGAATGGTGGGTGGATGATGGTGCACCTCATGCACCTGAGTGTCTGTCCACCCATGACCCCATGCATTATCCCCATTACCCCCTCCAGCCACTCACCTCATCTCCCGCACCGCGTATCTGTCCATCACGTGGTCCTCCGCCTCGTCGTGGCACTGCCGGCACGTGTACACCCTCCCGCAGCAAGGTGCCACCAACTGCGCACCCCGCGCGTAGTGCGCGCAACCCAGCACCCCACCCTCCCTGTCATGCCACGTCACCGCCTCCGATCCCGGCCCTGGCCCCGCACCCTCGGCCCTGTCACCCCCCACACCCCCGCCCTTGTCACACCCCTCGCACCCCCGCCCGCCCTCCGCGCCCCACCCTCGCACCCCAGCCCCGCCCAGCCCCGACTCAGGGGAAGGCGATACCCCCAATGTCGTGCGATCGTCGCGGGAGGCACCCACGCTGCTGCCGGCGCCCGCGGAGGGAGTGCCCGGGGCAGAGGGGGCAGAGACGTGGGCGTGGAAGGGCGAACCACGCATGCGGACCTGGGGGAGAGGGTGGTGGGTGTGGGTGGGGGTGCAATATGGGTAGATGGGGGGTGCATGGGTTGTGGGTAGGTTGGGGTGGCATTCCACACAGCACCCGACGTGCCCCACAATCATCATCACCACCGCATCCACCCCATGTGCCCCTCACCTGTTGCGCCACGATGTACCGTGCCGCCATGAGGTTCTGCATCAGGTACGCCCTCCTCTGCTCGTCCAGCTCGGGGTCCTTGGTCATGCGGCGCACGGCAGCCTCCAACTGAGGGAGAGGAACGAGATGTGAGTTGTCAGACATTGCAATATTACTTGTTATTTGATTACGCGTGTAATGCGATGATAATATACAAGTTGCCGCCCATATCACATACCCATCACACACCCAGCCCTTGGCTCCACATCCACAAGCACCACCACCACCACCCGCGCACCTGCTGCTGAGTCATGCAGAACAGATCACACGCAACACCCATCCACCCGCAACCACACCCCCGCACCTGCTGCTGAGTCATGCGGAACAGATCCTCCCATCCCGGCTGGAATGCCCTGCGATCCTCCACCACCCCCGCCACCTCCCCTCTCGCCACCTGCCGCGCCACACCCCTCCGCACACCCCCACCCCCACCGCCACCACCACCCCCCTGCCCCCCACTCTCCACGCCCCCGACCCCACCAACCCCACCACTCGTCCCCCCACGCAAGTAATCCGCCACGTCCCGCAACCGCTCCATCTCCCCCCCATCCCCCGCCCCAGCTCCCGCGCCCCCCACGTCCCGCACCCTCTCTCTCCCCTCTCCCTCCCCATCCCCCGCCCCCGCCACTCCCACCCCGCTCGGCCCCTCTTGGTCTGATGCGCCCCCCCGCCCCTCCATGCTGTGTGATGCCCTGTGGACGCCCCTCCGCCCATCCATCACGGCGTCCAGCCACCTGTCGAAACGCGTGTTCTTGGCAACCTGTGGGGGTCAGAGACAACAAAGGAGATAAGACATGTGATGTTTGTGTTCAGATGTTTTAGATAGGCTAGATTTGCATGAGCTAGTCAGGTCAGTCCTCCATCCACAACTGCCCCACCCATGATCACCTCTTGCCCAACGATCCTGGTCAGTGCTACCCCCACTACCACCCCCCACCCCTCCTCACCTCCTTGAGCGAGTCGATCATCCCGTCGACCTCCTCCGCAGGCAGCGCCATCTGCACCCAGGGCAGCATGGCCTGCAGCACCTCGGCCCCTGTCCTACCGATGATCGTGCCCACCAGCGCCTGCTGTTCGTCCCTCGAGAAGTGCTCCACGAAGAGCGGCCACAGCCCCTCCTCCTCCGACCGCACGTGCGTCTCTACCGCCGCGTGGATCGAAGCGCAGACCCTTTGGAGGTAAGAGACCAGCTCGTCACGCCGTGCGCCGGGCGGCGTGGACCGCAGCTCCCTTATCGCCGCGTCCGCCTGTCGGAACAGCACCTCCTCCTCCCGATGGTCCATCTCGTAGCTCTTGCTCACGTTATGCAGCGCCTCCTTTCCCTCCAGTGCGGGGAACACCACCTGGTCCTCCGCGTGTGAGTGCGCGTGGTAGATGGACCACAGGAACTGAAAGCGGCCGTCCAGGCGCCGCAGCGTAGACTCCGTGCCGTCCAACAGCATCGCGTCTTCCTCCAATAGGGCCAGCTCCGATCGGAGCGCCTCGTGGAATTGGAAAATGTGGTCAATGGGAGCGAGGCCCAGGTCGGGGGGTGACGACGCACTCGGGGCGGAGGGGGCGGGGAGGGTTGGGGAGAGGGGCGCGCCGTGCGACGGTGGGGCGCAGGAGGGGGCGTCGGCGGTGGGGGAGTGCCGGGGGCGCTTGCGGCGGTGGCGGGCGGCGTCGGTGTCCGCCCCGATGCCCGCCCCCGCGTCCGGCGAAGGTGGGGAGGTGCCGGGGGAGGTGACCAAGGCCTGTCGGTGCTCCGAAACGTGCTTTGGGTCCTCCGCCGGGTCTGCGGGGGGCCCGGCGGGCCACAGGCCCAGGGCGGCCGCTGCTTCGGCGCTCGTGACGTCCTGCCCCGGGTGCGCCTGCCTCCACGCGCGGCCCTGGTCGATCCAGGCGGCGAGCATCGCCACGAGGGGCTCCTCGGTGGGGGCCATGGCCTGGGGGTGGGGTGTGGGTGGGGGTGGGTGTGAGGGGTGCATGGGGTGTGGGTGTGTGGACAGGGTATTGGGATGCCACGCCCCACCGTCTCAGCACCCTGCAACCCTCCCATCTGCCACTCGCCTGCCTCAGCACCCGGATGAACCTCACCACAACACTACCACGACTCCCCCCCTCTCATCTCCCACTCCCCACTCGCCTGCCTCAGCACCCGGATGAACCTCTCGGCCCCCTCCGGCGACAGTCGCGCCCCCAGCCACGGCAGCACCCGCTCCAGCAGGCGCAGGGGCATCGCACGCAACGTCATCCACGCCAAACGACGCTGCTCCCGGGGACCCAGGCAGCGGCGGAGCTCGGGGAGCACCTGGGGGAAGGGGCATGAGTGGTTTACTTATTACCATTTACAGAGTACAGAATGCTTAGGGACCGAAAGTGGTATCGCCTCAACCTCCTCATCGCTCCCTTCGTCCCCTCACCTGCTCCTCCTCCACCATCATGTGGTCGAAGATGGACCCGCACAGCGCCAGCGCCGCCGAGCACGCCCCCGCCACCTTGTCCCTCGCGTGACGCGTGCCCCGCCGCACGTGCATCAGCGCGTCCCGCATCCGCTGCCCCACATCGTCCAGAGCCTCGCTGTGGCGGTCGTGGTCCGCCTGGCACCCGGCCGCCCCCACCGCCACCCCCGCCGCTCGCAGCGCGGGCAACACCGCGTCGTCCTCGCTCTGGCAGTGGTACAAGTGGATCTGGCGCAGCACGCGGAACTTGTCCACCAGAGACTGCGGGGGGAGGTGGGGGAGGTGGGGGGTGAGAGGTGAGGATGTGAGCAGCACCTCACCGCACATTGATAGTACTACAGAGCACGCCCATACAGCTCAAGCATGACCACACCATTTTACGTCATCTCACATCATCAAAGCGCGCACACCCCACCCCACCCCAGAACCACCGCGCACCTCGAGCAAGGCCACCAGCCCCGGCCCCGTCGCGCCCGCCCCCCCCGCCGCCCGCTGCAGGGCGTGAGCGTCCGCCGACAGCGCCATCAGCAGCTCCCGAATCACGTCGTGCACGTGAACCACCGCCTCCATCGCGCTGCGGCCACCCTCACGCTCCTCCTCCTCCCCACCCTGGCCACCCTGAGATGTCTCCCCCGCGCCATCCCCGTCCGCACCTCCCGCCCCGCCCCGCCCCGCCGCGGCGCTCTCCGCTGCGGGCTGCGACCCGGCCACTTCGCCCGCGCCCCCGTCCCCCAGCCACGCGTGCAGGACCTCCTTCGTCGGGGCCGAGAGCTCCGTCCCGGGCAGCTGCGCCAGGGCTTCACGGATGCCCTCGAGGTCCGCGGCGTCCGCACCGCGCGTGAGCCAGGACAGCACGGCGGGCGCGGCGTTGAGGGGAATGCAGGCGAGGAAGTCGGCTACCAGCCGCGCCTGGGCGCGTGGGGAGAAGTGCTGCAGGAGGAGCGGGAGGAGCTGCTCCTCCTCTTTCGCGAGGTGCTTGCCGACGGTCGTGTGGATCTGCTCCGCCTTAAGCAGGAAGGCCCGGACCGCGCCCTCGCGCGCCGCGCCCGCGGGCGCATCCAGCGCCCCCGCCAGCAGCGTGGCCAGCTCGTCGAAGAGCCGCTCCTCGTCCTCGTGCTCCACCATGTAGCCGAACGTGACATTGCGTACTTTGCTCTGCGCGACGCGGAGGGACCCGAGCGGCGTCGAGCGCGGCGGCGGGCGCGAGAGAAACAGCACCGCAGCAGTCGCGTGGCCTGGACACTCGCCTCGAGCTCCGGGTACACGACCTCGTCCTCCACCGCCGTATGGTAATGATAAACGTTTCGGAGGAAGCGATAGCGCCCATGGAGCTCCGCGAGCGTCTCCCGCTCCTGCTCAGGCGTCTGAGAACGCGAGGGGGAAGCAGCGCGTCGGGGGACGGCCGGGACGGCGCCCCGACGCGCGTGCCGATAGACATTTGCGGCACGGGGCGCTCACCAGGTCGCTGCCCCTCAATCCACCGCATAAGGCGGACAGCGACGTCAACTCGTGCCGGATGCGGTCGTGCAGGTGCGAGTAGATGAAGCGGATGGGCTCCTCCGACATCGCCCGCTTCTCATGGTCAGCGTCCCACGTCGGGACCGGCGGCACGCGCGACAGGGACATGCCGGCGGGCTCTCACGCACGGGGCCGGTGCACCGCAGCGCTCCCAAGCAAGTGGGAGCCCAGGGGACCTCCCTCGCGTCACCCTGCGAAGACGTGGGTCGACGAGCGTTCGGATGCTCGAAGGAAGGGCATGAAAGAGCGCAGAGTGCCGCAGATGCGCACCCTGATGCTGTGCTCGCAAAAGCGCTCGCAGCGTGGGGCCCGGGGACAGTCACAGTGCCATCAATCCAGGCATGGGGGCTAGCTCGATGGGCCCGGGAGGCCGCGGCCGAAATTCCCTGGCGAATCGACCTGCTTTGCTTGGCTGAGAGGCGATCCCTCGCTCATCGCATTCGGCGCGATCCTGATGCGAATTTGGGCGCGGGAGGGCGACGAAGCGCGAACAAAACCGTGCTCCCCCACCCCTGACAGTCGTCAGACACGTCTTTGAACGTGACAACTGAGCTATCGGTCACAGCAGGGTCCGCACGACAGCGACATAAGCACCATGCAGAGGGTGGGGTCAGCGAGGGACGGAATGCGCGGCGATGGCCAAGCGTTGGGCCCATCAACGCAAACGGCCCCCTCTAACCACCCCCTTTCTGCTCCACGAGCTCCTTGTAGGCGTTCGTCAGCTCCTGCTTGAAGTGCGTCTTCCATGCGTTGAATTGCCGGATCAGCTGCTCGAGGCTCTGCTTGACATCGAGCTTCTCCGCCGCACCAGGCGGGCCGAGCCTGCGTGTGCCGCAGCCTCACGCCGCATCTTTCCGTGCCCTGCCATGGCAGCACACGCACCCGACCGCCGCATCCGATTCCGGCCACTCACCCCTGGGCGACCTCGCGAATGAAGAGGAGGTCGTCCTCCATCGTGCCGTGGCACCCCATGACCTGGTGGGACGCGCCCTCTGGCATCAGCAGGGCCTTCTTCACATCCCCGAGGAAGTCGATGGCGGTCGTGAAGTTCTCGAGCAAATCCTGCTCGTTCTCCTGAAACACGTCTGCGGATGACGTGCACGCGGACTCTGGAATCCACAGCCGTGGCCCATCTCAGCCGCCTCCGGCCTCCTCTCCTGCCCTCACCGATAGCTTTGATCCTCTCCTCCCGCTCTTGTCGGAGCCTCTGTCTCAAGAGGTTGTTCTGTGGCAGCAAGAGGACTCGACCGTTACAGTGCACACGCCGGTGCGCGACTAGCGATGCTATCGCCACGGTCAGCTTGGCCGCATTCACCTCTTTCTCGAGCCGAAAGATCCTCTCGCGCAGGGAAGAGACTTCCCCGCCAGGGCCCCCCTCGTCCGAGTCCACGAGGTCAGGGACGTGATTCTGCGCGGGGCGAACGCCGATGGAGTCACCCCGCCATCCAGCACGTCCGGGAAGGCGGACACAAGGCGGACAAGAGCCAGCGACGCGCCTGGTAGCTCTTCCCGTTCGCCATGCCTCTCACGGCGTGCCGAGGCAGCCGTGGCCAACGGCAGCGAAGGTTGTTCCTCCCAGTCGCGCGCAAAGTCTCGAAACTCTAGCCTGACCCGGCCTCTCTCCCGCGAAAAGCTCAGGACACTGTGCTTGCGCCACCGGTGTGACCCTCGCTGAGAAAAGTCTGCTTGAGGACCGTCGCCTGCTCCACAGTCAGCTGTTCGCGCCACTTTGCGCTCAGTGGCGTCACAAGGCGCCGAGAAATGGTCATGCACCCACCTCTGGCGCATGGCTGACAGCGGCCCTGCCCGCTAAACGCGTGAGCTGCACTCCGCCGTTGCTCATTTCCCTCATCTACCGCGCACAGAGCCCCAGGTCTTCCTCGGACGGGCGCGCGGCCACTGCACTCCACCGACACGGCCCGTCGCCGGGAATTCTCGGGGAGGCGCGTCCGCTTATGCGGCTGCACTTGCTCCAGCGGGAGCAGAAGGCGCACGAAGACTCCGTCTGGTGCCTCGCGTGGGGAAAGGACGCGCGGGTCTTCGCCACAGGTACCACCAGGGAGCACGTTGCGGGGAACGCAGAGATCCCGCCCCGCCGCGGGTCCCGCAGGCGCGGAAGCCGATTCCTGCGCGGGTGTTCTTGGGAGCAATCTGCATGCTCCTCCACCCGCAGGATCGGTGGACGAGCGCGCCACGCTTTGGTCGCTGGAGGTCAGTGAGGGGCCTGGGTCGGATGTCCCCACCGCGTCCATCTCGCGCACCAACTCCGTGACGGGCCACACCCTCGGGGTCGTCTCCGTCGACATCGGTGACACGCGGGCGGCCGTCGCGGCGATGTCCAGCGGTTGAGCACGGTAGCAAGACCCCGCTCTTGTGCCGCCCCCGCAGAGGCGTCCGGGGCTCTGGCGGCGACGACTGCTCTGGACAGCGTGCTGCGGATCATCGATGTCAGCAATCCAGCTGCGTGCAGGCCCGTGGGCGTCCTCGAGGGCAAGCCCATGCACCTGTGGCAAGCCGCCTTTGACCCAACAGGTCCGCATTGGTTCGCAAAGCACCAGGCGTACCACGCCTGGTAGCACATCGCGCTCCCCGCGCATTCACCCATCGCAACTCGCGCCGCGCTCCCCGCAGGCACGCGTGTGCTGGCCGCCGGTGGGTCGGCGTGCGCGCTCCACGTCGTCTCTCTGCCAGCCGACTTGGCGAGGGCGGAGCAGCCCGTGTCCCTGTCGCTGGACTCGTCGATAGGGGCGTACGCGGAGGGAGACGCGCCCCCGGAGAACGAGTTCGCGCTCTCAGGTGAGTCTAGTGAGGGAGTGGTGCTGGTGGGTCACCCTGCGTGCCCTGTGACTGAGCCACCCAGCCGTGGCGTCTCTGCCCATGCCCGAGGCAGGGCCCGCTAAGCCGGTGTTGTCACGTCCGCAGTCGCGTGCTCGCGGGACGGCAGGCGCGCGGCCGTCGGGTGCATGTCGGGGACCATTTCCATCTTCGACGTGGAGCGGGGGCAGCTCTTGCGGCAGATCAAGCGACACAGCAAGCCCGTGCGCACCCTGTGCTTCTCCCGCGACTCCAAGTACCTGTACGTGAGTCTAGCAGCGCGGTAGCGACCGGCATGCTTAGCCCTGGCTCTGCCGACGGGCTCAGTGACCGTCCCGCCTGGCACTCTGCAGTCGGGCTCGGACGACATGCACATCAACGTGGCGGACGCCGAGGGCGGGTCGCATGTGAGCGCGATGACGGGCCACAGCTCGTGGGTCCTGTCCCTGGACCTGCACCCGGAGGGCCAGGCGCTGCTGTCGGGGGGCGCAGACAGCAAGGTCAAGCTTTGGGACCTCCGGCAGATGCACGGGGCGTGCGCACAGACGTGCTCCGACCACGCCGGCCACGTGTGGGCCGTCAAGTTCAGCGCGGACGGGCAGCGTGCGGCGTCGGGGGCCGCGTGCGGCTCCGTGGCGGTCTACGGCTTCGCGCCCTGAGCCGCGGGCGGGGCAGCGGGCGTTTGTCGCGAGCGCATCCCGTAGAGTGGCTGACGCAGCGATTCGTTCGTGCGATTCAAAAACTGGCTGTGCCACTCGTTTCCAGCGGCGGCGGCCTCATCCGTGCCGCGGCGGTCCCGCTCCCGGCGGAACCCCTTGTCTTGTCCCACCGCTTCACAGCTCCCTTCTCGGCTCTTCTCCGCCGCGTCGTCTCTGGACACGCCAAGCGACCGGCGCGCCGCGGCATCTAGCTTCCTCACCTCAGCAGCGGGCAGGCTGCAAGAGGTTATGCCAAGGAAGACTAGCAGACGCCCCATGACATCCGAGACGAAGTGAGCGGCGAGCTCTTTGCCCCGCGGCCATTTTTGGCCACTGCTGCCGTCCGCCCCCCTCTGCCGCCCCGCGCCCACCTTGTGCGTCGTTGTATTCGCTTCATTTGCCTGCTGAGAGCGCCGGCTTGGTCGATACAACGCTGTATGCCCGTCCCGGGGCACCGTGCTCCGTCGCATTTGGCGCCGGATTCAGGCCCCACCCGGCGCTTAGCGGGCCCAATGCTCTGCCTCCGCTCCTTCTCATCAATCAAAGTTTGCGCCGCGCCGCAGAAAGAATGGAGCGGGCGTGAAATTGGCGAGGAATCTGTGGCGCAAGCTCGAGGGCTTCCTCCACGGCGACGACCGGCCCATGCACGTGCTGGTGAGCAGTGTGCGCAAACAGTTGCTGCCGAAGCGCTTTTGGGCTCCGGCAGGCCGCCACCGACGCCCGCTGCGACCCTCCCTCCCTGCAGGTGGCCTCAGCCGCTCACCTGC
Organism: Protoeuglena noctilucae; assembly: GCA_958009085.1. Lineage (NCBI taxonomy): Eukaryota > Viridiplantae > Chlorophyta > Pedinophyceae > Marsupiomonadales > Marsupiomonadaceae > Protoeuglena > Protoeuglena noctilucae. The sequence goes on from OY253686.1 coordinate 218,395, forward strand.
GGGTTGATGAGTTCCAGCAGTACGCGGGGGAGCTGCTTTCCGTGCTCAATCGCCTCTTCGTGGCGGGCGGGAGGCTGCACGACGGCACGGGCGGGAGCGCGCCCGTGGGCCAGACCTCCAGGGCCCTAAAGGAGCTCCGCGACTCGCTGTGCGCCCTGGGAGCGGAGAATGGCACGGGGTCCATCCGCGGCTCGCAAACCAACGAGCACATCGCCCACGCTTTCGAGCGCGTCGATGCGTTCTTCGACCTCCTGCGCGAGCTGGGCGGCGACGCGGACCGCGTGGTGTGCAAGACGCTCATCCAGGCGCACGGCTTTGGAGGGCGCATCCAGCAGCGACTGGCTGACGCCTCGGGCGGCTGGATACGCCGCACGGTCGCACTCAAGCAGGCGGACGCCTCTCTCACGGGGCTCGGCACGCAGAAGCACCAGCGCCGCGTCTTCAGGGACAACGAGGCTATCCTCAAGGTCTCTGCCCCCAAGAACGTCCCCGCCGAGCCCGGTGCGTGCTGGCAGCCCACCCTCTGCTTGCGAACACAGGCACACCCGCCCAGTTGTCTATCCCCCACATCTGACCCTTCCCCCGCCGCTCTCCCCGCCCGCAGTGACGCCCAGCCCCGCAGCGCCGGTCCCCGCCCTGCGCATCCGCCTCCCGGCCAAGCTCTCCTTCGGCACCCCCCCGACGGCCGCCACCACGCCGTCCCTCCCGCCCCTCGCCCCCGAGGACGAGGAGGCTGCCGAGGAGGACGCCCCGCCCGCCAAGCGGCCCAGGCGTGACCCCGACGTCACGCTCACCGCCCTCGTGGAGCCCAGCCCCACCGTCGACAGCAACGTCGACAACCACGACGGCGACGGCGAGGAGGACTGCGGGGAGGAGATGGTGGTTCCTGTGACTGCCATCAACGACCTGGTGGCGCCCCACTGGGCCCCGCGGTTCCCGGGCGCGAGCTGCATGGAGGCCGACCTGGCGATGCTGGACACCTGCCGGTGGAGCCCCCCCATCGACCCTGAGTTGTTCCTCCAGGACATCGAGACGATGTTCTAAGGAAGCTTCTGGTGGGCGCTGGCCCTGCGTGGTGAGACGCGCATGTGCATGTGGGGCGGGCTATGCTTGCGGCGCGCGCGACATGTGATGACTTGCACCCGTGTCAGTCCGTCAGTGCGGCCACTGTGCCTCGTCGCTCGCATCTACGCTCACCTCTCCCTGCCCCGCCACGCGCCTGCAGGATTTCTGGGCTTCTCAGTCGCCACCCCCTGGGGGGCGACCATGCAGAAAACGACAAAACCAAGCACAAGATGACGAAACAACCCAAGACGACGACAAGAAATGACTCATGACTCACTTGCACACAACACCCAAAGACAACGACAAGACGGTTCCCGACCTGGCATGACATGGAGGAGGAGGAGAGGGTCTGACTAGTCCTGCCCCTAGCGACCCTGGTGATCTGTGATCCGCCTGCTTTGCTTCTCTTATGTGATGTCCCACCATGCCCCCTTCTCAGGGGGATAACTACTACCACAAAAACAAAGACAAGTAGGGCTCCTAGTAGCTATAGTGCCCATTAGGAGTTAGCACACTAGCTCCTAGCCCAAAAACAAAAAAAAAAAAAGCTGTGAAGCCCACAGCACTAGCGACGTGTCAGTGGAGCACTCTGTGTGCTTCAGCACTATGCCTTTCATACCTGCCGACCCGCGGTGACGACAGCCCGTGCCCTGACAGCCCCTGCCCTGCAGCAGCAGCAGCCCTGCCACAGCGCGCCTCTGTCCCAGCAACAGAGGCCCTGCGGGCTTCTGCGGCGCCTGCCCTGCCACAGCACGCGGCTGTGGGCCCAGGTATCTCCCGACCCTCTCTGCCACTGGCAGGGTCTCTTGCGGGGAGGGTTTCCCTAGAAGCTCCTGCCCGAAATCCCTCACTTGGTTCACAAGACGGCGCATTACACGGTTGCATCGGCTGTCCTCGAGTCTCTGTTGGCAGGGAAGTCGTTCCCGGGCATTGGCAGGCCGTCACGCACTGCGCGCACTGCACACAGCGCCACCGGCGGCGTCTGAACCGGGAGGAGGACATGGGGGCGCGGAATATCCATGGAAACGTGAAGAAGAAGTTGCAGGGGCTTAAGCGTCTAAAGTTCGAGGAGGTGCGCGCCGGCAGGGTTGCCGGGCGGCTCGCGCAGTTGTGGAGGTTTTGGAAGCCCGAAACGCCGCTGGGGCTCCCTTTGTCGCTGCGCAAGTCGTGTACTAGTACACTAGCATGTGTCACCGTGGCAGTTCGCTCCCGCCGATGTCTCAGGCCGGCGAGCAGCCACGTCGCACTTGTTCAGCCTAGGGCACCTCGCGCCCCGCGCTGCAGGACGCGGGCGTGCAGCGGCGGGAGGCGGAGAAGGAAGCGGCGATGCAAAAGGTGTTGGCGGCGCCGAAGGTCCCGACCACAGGTGCGCGGCGGCAGCGGGGCCGGGTGCGCAGTCTTGGTAGCGTTGGCGCAGCGGCGTCCGGCTGCATATCTCCTCCCGCGTGGCCCTCGCAGACCCTTTAGCAGACCAAGATCTGTCTCGCATCAGGAAGTCGCTGCAAGGCCAAGCCGCCGCGCCGGACGCGGCGATGGACGACGAGGAGGACATCTCCGCGATGGTCTGCAAGGAGAGCCGGCTGGGGCTCTACAACAACAAGAAGAAGAACCGGACGCAGATCGCAAAGGCGAGGGACTTGGCCCGGCAGCGGCCGAGCGCAACATGCACTGCGGTGCACGATGCAGGGTGCCGTCGGTCGTGTTTCTTTGCGATGCATCGACGCCATTTCAACGCTGCAATCCCCTGCCCCTTGCAGAAGAAGCGAGCGAGCAAGATGCTGCGGCTGACCAAGGTCAAGAAGGCCAGGAAGCACGGCCTGATGAACGTCAAGATGGACGTGGGCTAGCCTGCCGCTAGGCAGGCACAGCGCCGCGCCGCGCTTTCAATTCAACACATCGTCCCTCAGCAGCAGCACGACAGCCTGCGGGGGTGCGCAAGAGGAGCATGCTTAGGATAGGCCCGCGCTTAGGCATGCGCATCGCACACCGTCACGGCGCTCCCTGCCCCCATGCATTGCCATGCCGCGGCACGCGGCCTTCACCTCAGCGGCGATGGACCGGTTCTCCCCCAGCGAGTCGACCTTCTCGTGCGTTTTCGCCTTGAGGTTGACGCAGGAGGGGTGGCAGTCGAGCAGGGCACACAGGTTGCCGCGGATCGTCTCCTTGTGAGGCGACAGCTTGGGCTTCTGCGGGCGAGACTCGCTTGCGTGTAGGGAAACGTCAAGGGCTGGAGAACACTCAAAATAAACTCGGATGGCAGACTCGGAGCGTGGCTGGCAGCGGCGCTCGAGGGGACAGGGCCTGTGCCAAGCGTTGCGCATAGCAGAGACATTGCGATCGCTCGCCTGTGCGATGATGGTGCAGTCGATGTTGCCGATGCGGTAGCCCCTGTTGCGCATCTCCTTGACAGCCTCGCGCACAAAGAGGTCCGAGGTCTGGCCTTTCCAGCGGGGGTCAGTGTCAGGGAACATCTGCCTGCAACAGAGAGACGCACGGGAGGGTGCGCTATTTGGGATAACAATCAGGCGACCTAACTGCTGTAGTAACATAAAGATTTGGCGGGAAAGTGGTCGCGTCATCGCCGCCCGCAGCGCCAACAGCGGCTGTTTCGGTGTCGCTTGCGCGCTCACCCGATGTCCGGCAGGCACAGGGCGCCCAGGATGGCGTCCGTCACCGTGTGCAGGAGCACATCGCTGCGTGCGAGGTAACAGAAGTGTTTGAAGTCACAGAAGCGTGCCTGCCGCGGGCCGGGTTCGCTGGGGAGGCCATGTGAGTGTGCAAGCAAGACCTCACCCGTCCGAGTGGGCCACGCAGCCCACTGTGTGAGGGATGTCCACGCCGCCAATGATAAGCTTGTACCCCGGCTCAAGTCTGCGTGGGAGGCCGAGGCCGGCATGCGCTGCGCTGAACAGCCGCGAGCGAGACGCTGGGGTTGGCACACGCCGCGCCCGGGTGCCCCGAAAGGGCGATCCGCAGACAGCGACGCAGAACAAGTGCTCGTTTTCGACGACCAAGCGCATCTTCTCGCGACAGGGAGGTTCGCGCGTCCAGGCACGCACCGGTGGAGATCCCATCCGTGCCCGATGCGGTAGGGAAGCGACGGAGCCTCCGCCGCGACAGCCTGAACCGCCGTCCTCCGCACATGAGAGCCAGAAGTCCGACAAACGGGCCCCTTCAGCCCCCCAGCCACCCGAAGGGACACGCTTTGCATGGTCCCCTGCTGGCCCAATCCAGTCCCGAATTCGCGCGCCGTGTGTACGTGCTGCAAGCCTAAATAGCAAATGATAGGCCGCTGCTGCACCTGAGTGCTTTTGCGAGGATGCAGGCCCCAGATCAGGGCCAGAAGGAGCAACGCAAGACACGGCCCTCTGGCATGCGCTGGCGCCGCCGTTGAGGGCTGACGATCCACTCAAAGACGAGCGCAGTTGTTCCGCGCTTCTTACTCGTCGCGCGCCTGGGTCTCGGCTTCATCAGACGGCTGGAGCACCTCCCTGCACGTTGTGCGACGCCTACTGCAGCGCTTGCGCAGCCCGGCGAGCCGGGATTGGCGGCTGTCGTTGTCGTGGGAGCATCTGTCTGTTGCTCACATGGCTGCAACCGAGGTGCGAGCCCGCTGAGCGTCGCGCGCTTGCATCCCTTGCTCGCTCCCGCGAATTCCCGAGCTCCCCCGCTTGCTTAACCCCGCAGGCGCGTGAGGAAGAGACCGCGGTTGCGGGTCCGCGGGAGACCGGCTGCAGCGAGGAGGAGCGCTTTCGCTTGGAGATGGAGTTCGTGCAGTGCCTCGCCAACCCAGACTATCTTCACTGTGAGGCCGTCCTCGGCGGTTTAAACCCCATTTGCACATGTCTATCTATACAAACAATAGCCCGCCCGGTCCCCCCGCAGTCCTGGCGAGGAGTGGCCTCTTGACAGACCCCTCAATGGTCGCGTATTTGGAGTACCTGCAGTATTGGCAACTCCCCGAGTACGCCAGGCTGCTCATGTTTCCTTGGTGCCTCTACTCCCTGCGTCTCCTCACCATCGTGAGCAAGCAAGCCCTCTGCTTCATGCTCGCCCCACCCACACCCTGCACCCCTGATGCCTGCCCCGCCTGCCTCACCACATCCGCTGCCGCCCCACCCCTTCTAACCTCAGCATGAACAGTACACCACACTGTATCCTGCTCACCCTTGTAACACCCCATCTGTCCCCCGTGTGTGCTTTCAGAAAGAGTTCCGCACCGCCCTCCACGATGCCGGATTCAAGGACGCACTTCGCGACCAGCAGCACCGATCGTGGCTGCACTTCCTCAACAACCGCTTCAGCGAGGGCGCCCGGCCCGCGACAGAGGGCGACGCCGCACCAGCGGCGCAACCGGGGGGGCAAGAGGGCACATGACGCTGCAAAGCTTAGTCTATGATGTACACCTGATTTTATCCTACTGCTTCCACAGCTGCTGCATTTGACAGCCTCATTTCCCTATGCTTGAGGCTCGATGCATCCCATCCAGCTTGCGTGGCAAGTATAACATGACTAGCGAGACGTTGGATGGGCCAGTGACGTCAACAGTTGGGTCCCAATCTTCATGATTCAAACGTCACGTTCAAATCACGTCCCGGACCCCACTGCTACCCTACGAAGATGTCTCGGCGCCCGCCCCATGCTCGCCCTCTCAGTGCCATCGCCCATCGTCCTCGCACGCAATGCCTCGTCAAAGGCCGCCTGCTGGGCCACCATGGCCGAGAGCGGTCGTAGCAAAGCGTTTTGGAGATTCGAATCTTCCTCCAGGACCCCCACTGCCCTCGCGACCGCGTCGCAGGTCATCATCAGCCCGTCACCCGGCTCTGCCAGCAGCCGCAGAGCAGAGCCGTGCAAGTCCAGACAATGTGGTTGTTTTGAGATACTGCCTGTTCCCACGGCAGCACCGTTAGAGCCATCATCTCCACCGATGCCCTTGCGCCCCCTCCCATCACCCACACCTAGTATGCTGTCCCCACCACCCTCCTCCCGCTTCCCCCCCATATGCATGCCCCCGCTCCCCTCCCCCACCCGCACCCTCAGCGCCAACGCCCCCACATGCCCCGCCTCCATCAACCGCTCAGTCATTTCCTTGGCTTGTCGCCACGTCCCATCCACCACTAGCAACACATAAGGCCCGAAAGCACTGAGAGGTGCGCCACAATCAGGCGATGCGATGGCTGACTTGGCAAGGAGCGACGCTGCGGGTGGGGGACTGAGAAGAAATCAAACCCACACAGGCAACATTACATGGCTTGGTGTGACTTGACTTGACAGGTACTGTGCTGCACCTGAGCCAGGTGAGGGCACGACAAGGATACTGCACACGACACTGCACCTCACCCGCTTCAGAGCAAGGGATGCTGTCCTGCCCAGGGAACAGGAGCAGCAGCTTGGTCAGGCCGCTCTTGGCGTGTTGTATCACATCAGCGAGCAATGGAAAGCGATGGAGGGGAAAGGAGCGATGGACGAGGACGTGGCAGCGGGAGAGGCAACGCTGCGGGAGGAGGAGCGCAAGGGGTGGGTGGGTTGGGAGCGGTGGAGGGAGGTGTTGGGTGCGGTCCGGTCGGGCGCGTGCACAGCGCGAAGGGGTGGGAGGCCAGTCGCAATCCAAGCGCTGCCCCTTACTTTTATCAATGGCACGGTGGCGAAGGGCCGTTTCGCTTCGTGCGGGTGCTGCAGGATGATGACGGTCCCTGACATGGGGAGGGGCGCCGACGGCAGCCACGCGCAGAGGCACACCCGCCGAGGACGGCCGCACGCTCCGCTGCGTGAGTGGAGAGTAGTAGTTTTTAGAGCAACACGGAGCTTTGATAGATATGATCGAGGATTGATCGATGGATGAGAAAACGCACCAGAGGCGGGACGTCGCCTCCTCCCCTTCGCTGGCGGAGGCATCCAGGGATAGCCTGGGCTCCCATCCCGATACTTCGCCCATAATCACCGTATGCTCGCTATCGCACTCGATTTTGTGTCGGTCTGAGCTCGCAGGGCCGTCCTGCACAGCATGCACTCCATGAACGGCGCAGCGGAAGCGTCGCTGGACAGGTGTGCATCACCGGCGCACAATTTGCGCTTTGTTCAACCTCGTTGGCTGTCACAGCCCGTCCACGCTTGTCGCTTTTGGCGCCAGTGCCCTCCCGGGTAGGGTCCATGACGACAGCCACCTGACCTGCGCCCCATTGCAGCAACGGCGTGCAGGATGTGCGCATCGGTACCGCCTGCTTTTGGCGCGCCTGTCACGACTGGCCCGGGGTCCTTCGGGCGATGAACCTGGGCCCCGCGGTGTGCCGCGTGCACCTCCCCTCTCTCGCCGGGGCCCTGCGCCTCCACAGCCGATTCGTCAGGTTTTCAGAAACGAGGCGTCTCTTCTCGCAGTCGCGACCCTGGAACCGCTTCAAGCGCTGCGCCCAGGCCGGTGAATGTCCGCGGCTGCCGCCCCGCGCCCTTTTTGCCGCCCTGGCCTGCGCGGGGAGGCTTGCTGGTGGCGGAGACACCGTCTGTGCGTAGTGTGGTCGCAAATGAACATCTCGTGGTTGTATTAGCCGCGGCCTAACACCTCTTCGCGCTTGCAGAGGAGGCGCACCAGTTCGCAAGGACCGTCGCGAACGACGCTGCCGCCATGGGCAAGGGCAAGCGCGAGAAGGACGAGCGCAACAAAGGTGAGAAGTTGATGCAGCTGTTGCAACTAGGACTGTGGGAATTCGCCGCCCGCGCTGACGGGCAGCGCAGGTGCAGCGCTGTGAGCTCGGTGCTGTCGCCCGCGCGGACAGATGCAGGTTTTATAAAGCCCGGATTCTTGCAATGAAAGTGCGATATCACTCGCAAATGCCATCTCTCGCCACCCCCGCAGCGCGCATGTCCCAGCGCGGCCACTCCATGTCGTACCTCCAAGTGCTGGGCATCGGCACGGACATTGGCGACAGCGTCGCTTCTGTGGGCCTTTTCTTCAACAACCACAGGTGTGTGTGCGATGTATGGATGCATGGAGAGATGATAGAGAGGGATGCTGCATGCAGAGTATCGTATCGACTGCAGTTGCGCCCTTGTTACGGCTGCCCTGATAGCATCACCACGCTCAAATGCTTGGCACAGTAACTGTGCCTTTCTCATGTCTCTCACATAGGTTCCTCTTCAACTGCGGTGAGGGCTTCCAGCGTTACTGCCTGGAGCACCGGGTGCGTTTGAGCAAGATCGACACGGTGGCCCTGACGAGGGTATCCCCGGAAGCCACGGGGGGCATACCGGGGACGATGCTCACGCTGGCGGGGCAGGCGAGGGTGATGGTGTCTGCGGGGCGAGGGGGCGGTGTTGGCGATGATGGCACTTTTCGCGTGTCCACCGCTGCTTATGCGTTTGCCATGCTGACCCATCGACCATCCCATCCATTCACCACTATAACCACTATGACAGTAATTACTATAATTACTAGTATAACATATAACATTAGTAGTACCGTGACCATCTCATCCCCTTCCCACGTCGCAGCCATCCACGGCCGGCTTCCGTTTGGTGGGCCCTCGCCCCTTGGCAACGCTCATGGGGGGATTTGATCGCTTTGTGGCCACCAAGGACCTCCAAGTCGAGTACAGCGAACTGCCACCGACGGTCCCAACACAGCAAGGGGAGGCTGTGGGTGCGGGTGGCAGTGCAGGTGGTGGTGCGGATGCGGGTGCGGGTGGCAGTGAGGGTGGCAATGGGGATGCCCGGATGGGTGGCGTTGCTCCCCGCTCCCAGCCCTGCATGTGGGGCCCGACGGTGGACTCCAATGCCCGCGTGACCCTTCGTGCTGTGGTGGTCTTCTCGGATCGTGCTGTGGGCAATAACGACACCGAGACGCCTACCGCTGCGACGGGCGGGGGTGAGGGAGCTGGGCGCGAGGTGGGCGTGGAGGGCAGCGGCAGCGGCGGTGCGGAGGGGCGCGTGACCAAGCGTGCGCGGTTGGGAATGGGACCCCCCATGCGTGGGTCATGGGTGGAAGAAGCCAGGGATGGCGTGGCGATGCTGGGACGCGAAACGTGCTTCGAGGCGGCGTGCTACGTGCTGGAGCTGGCGGACGCTCCTGGGAAGTTCCTGCCTGATAAGGCGCGGGCGCTGGGGGTGACGATGGGGCCGGACTGCGGGCGGCTGGTGATGGGGGAGAGCGTGGTGGGGGCGGGGGGGGTGATGGTGCACCCGAGCCAGGTGAGCGCGGGTGGGGGTGGTGTGGGTGAGGGTTTGTGTGGTGGTGGGGTCAGGGTTGGTGTTGTGACGGAGCAGCTGTTATGTTCTACATTCGTGCCGTTGCTTTGCAACTGATGCTATCACCGCTCGTTTCTATCTGCTCAATTCAGGTGATGGAGCCGGATGTGCCTGGCCCGGTGTGCCTGGTGGTGGACTGCCCGGATGCCTCATTCATCGACAGCCTGGTGACGGGGGAGGTTTGGTCGGAGTATCAAGAAAGGCAGATGGGGGGGGTGGGGGGTGGGGTGGGGGCGGGAGAGGGGAATGGGGTGGGTGCAGGGGTGGGAGAGGGAGAGGGGTTAAAAGGGGGGCCAGGCAGCAAGGCGGGCAAGGTCCTTTGCGTGGTGCATTTGGCACCGGAGGTGAGGGAGTGGGGGCGTATACGCTGTGCGACTTGTACGATTGGCATTCCAACAACCACGTGTGGTCATTGATCCATATCAATCACATCGGCTATCAATCACATCAATACATCATTCTTCACTCTCTCCCTCACAGTCCGTGGTCTCTGACCCCCGTTACCTGGCCTGGCGCTCCTGCTTCCCCACCGCCGCCCACCACATCACGGTCAACCCCAGCGCCTGCCACCACGCCCCCGTGCTGCGATCCTCGGCGAATCTCATGGCGAGACTGGCGGCGCTGGATTCTCAAATATTCGCCAATCACTTCAATGCGGGGGTAGAGGGCGAGGGGGTGGGGGTGGGTGATGTGAAGGGCGAGGGGGGCGAGGTGGCTGGGAGGAATCTGCTCAAGCTGTGGTGAGGCGGGAGACTGGGGTGTATTAAGCGAAAGTTGTTTGCCACGAATCGCCCCTTTTAAGGCCCATTGCAAACTTCATATCAACTCACTATATAATATCCGATCTCTTCGTGCTTTCTCATTCCCACCGCAGGCTCCTCCCAGCCGACAGGAAGGGGCGATTTGAGTTACCCACGGACGGGCAGGGAGGGGCAGAGGGGGAGGGAGTGGGTGGGGATGAAGGGGCAGTGCAGAGGGCAGCGGCTGTGGGGGGTGTGGGGGTGGCGGGAGCGGGGGTGGCGGGGGCGGCAGCGGCGGTGGGGCAGGGCAGCCAGGGCCACCAGCCGCCGCGTTTGGGGTTCGGTTCTCCGCAAGTGATGAGCGGCAGCGAGTCTGGGAGCGTGGCGAGTGGCGGGGAGGAGGGGGGTGAGGTGACGGGTGCGGGTAGCAGTGCGGGTGCAGGTGTCACTGCGGGTAGCAGTGCGGGTGCAGGTGTCACTGCGGGTGGCAGTGCGGCCGCAGGTGTCACTGCGGGTGGCAGTGGCAGTGCGGTGGGTGGGGCAGTGAGGAAAGGGAAGGCTCTGAAGCGGCGTGGGTGGGCCAAGGCAGTGGCGGACTACCCAGGTCTCGACGACGATTCCCTGGAAATCACCTTTTTGGGGACCGGTGCGGCGTGCCCTAGCAAGGTGAGGGTGCATGGTGTGGGTGTGGGTGTGGGTGTGGGTGTGGGTGTGGGTGTGGGTGTGGGTGTGGGTGTGGGTGTGGGTGTGGGTGTGGGTGTGGGTGTGGGTGTGGGTGCGGGTGTGGGTGCGGGTGTGGGTGTATAGGGTGCGTGGGTGCGGCGTTGACTGGTACCAACATCTACATACTCTTCTACCCCCATACATATCCCCACATTCACCTCAACCCATCCCCCCATCTCTCCCAACCATCGCAGTATCGCAACGTCTCTGCCATCCTGCTCCGCCGCACCGGCCCCACCCCTGCTGCTTTGCTGTTGGATGCGGGGGAGGGCACCTATGGTCAACTGGTGCGGCGATTCGGTATCGCTGGCGCCGAGGAGGTCGTGAGGTCGATCCGGGGGGTGTGGCTGTCGCACGTGCACGCGGATCACCACATCGGGGTGCGGAGGGTGCTGCAGAGGAGGGTGGAGCTGCTGGGGGAGGAAGCGGCGAGGGAGGTGAGGGGCTGGGTGGGTGGGTGTGGTGATGTGGGGTGGGTGTGGGTGGAGTGGGTGCTGCAGAGGAGGGTTGAACTACGACTATCTCCTTGCTCTCAAACAGATATCAGCACTAGTACTAATACTCGTATCCCCCCTCACCATCCCCAGAACCCCTGCCTGGTCATCGCCCCCCCTAACTCCCTTATAACACAGCACTCTGGTATTGTTAATTATAATGATATCCACCCCCATCGCCACTCTTTCCCCAGAACCCCTGCCTGGTCATCGCCCCCCGCCCCCTCCGCGACGTGCTGGGCGCCTATGCGCAGTTGGAGACCCTCGCGTGCCGATACCTGGACGCCACTGCCACGGAACAGCGACCGCCGCCCATACGCGTGGGTGAGGGGCGGTGCGATGTGATGAGGGTGGAGCAGTGAGAGTGGTTAATTGTCGGATGATATAATCAATATTCGACTATCGATGCTGAGAGTGATGGTGCTGCCACGATTTTCATTCATGAAAGCATTTGCACACTGCCCAAGCAAGAGCCAATCCCCAACACCGTCCCAACACCGCCCTCTACCCCACCCCCCCGCAGGCACCGCCACTGCCACCGCCACCACCACCCTAACTACCACCACCCCCACTGCTTCCCCCGCCCTCTCTCCCCTTCTCACATCCATGGGCCTGTCTCGGTTGGAGAGCGTGCGTGTGGTGCACTGCCGGGATGCATTCGCATGCGTGGTGGAGGGGCAGGCGGGGTGGAAGGTGAGAGGGGAGAGATGGGGATGAGAGATAAGATGGGGTGTTGTGCGTTGCATCTTGATACTTTGTTATACTTCATGTCCATACATAGTAGTACTACTATTACTAGCAGTACCACTATGCTTTCTTATAATAATGCCAAACATGGCACTTCACCTCCCTGTATGATCCCCTTCGTTCATGCATCTAACTAGCCCCCCCTCTTCCTCCCCCTTTTCTCAGGTGGTCTATTCCGGCGACACGCGCCCGTGTGACGCGGTGGTGGATGCCGCCCGCAATGCCACGCTTCTCATCCACGAGGCAACGTTCGAGGACCAGCTGAGGGACGAGGCCATCAACAAGAGACACTCCACCACGGGGGAGGTGAGGTGGAGTGACTGTGTATTAGAGGAGTGGTTTGATTGATCATTGTACGAATGCATGTGCCAGCACCGTCTTGCTACTCACCCACTCCACTCTCTCTCATTACATATCCCTCTATCCATATCTCTCCCCCTTACCCAAGCACACCCCACCACACCCCACTCACCCCACTCACCCCACTCACCCCAATCACCCCATTCCCCCTCAGGCCGTGTCGGTGGGCGCGCGTGCGGGCGTCTACCGCACCCTCCTCACCCACTTCAGCCAGCGTTACCCCCGCATCCCCGTCATCAATAAATCCTATCGGCACAACACCTGCATCGCGTTCGACCTCATGACGATTCGATTCCGCGACCTCCCGGGCCTGCCGGACCTCGTGCCCCGTTTGAAACGCGTGTTCGAGGATTCGATTCCGGGCGATGACAAGGAGGGGGAGGACGTCGCAGTGCCATTCAGCGCGACGGACTGACAGGAGGAGGTGGGGATGGGGGTGTGAGGGGTGGGGTGTGTGCTGGTGCCTTGGAAGGGTGTGCTGGTGTGGAAGGTTGAGTGTGACGACGTGCGTTCGTGTGCATTGTCGGGGTTGGTGAGTCGTTTGAACGTTTCGCATGAAAACAATCGTTATACTTTTGGCAGGCCCATCGGGGTTTTCACGATAACACCAGTCGCTCGGTGAAAGCTTGAAGGCACGCTGTCTCGTCAGTTCATAATATATATCCAAACCATACATATTTAACTCTATCTCCGCCACCTCAGCTCCCCCTCTGGATGTCCACCACCTCGAACCGCAGCACCACCTTCTGCCCCGCCAGCATCCCGTTGGCATCCAGCCTGACCGAGGTGTCAGAAACTGCAGGGGGAAGTAGAGACAGGGGATGTCCATCGACATCTATCGGTGCCTTCGATAGATGGGCGATGGTTAATGGATCGACAAAGGTAGACCACATCAGCTACTAGCACTGTTGTCCACCTCTCCCACTCGCCCACCACTCTTGTCCACTCATCCACCACCCGCCCCCCCTCACCTTCCAGCACCACTGCCTGCGCCCCGTTCGCCAGCTCCACCACCCGCCCCTCTCACCTTCCAGCACCACTGCCTGCGCCCCATTCGCCAGCTCCACCACCCGCCCTTCGTGGAGACCCCCCGTGGCCTTGTACCGCCCCTCCAGCCGCTGCACCTCCTCGTGGCTCCTAGGGACCTGAGCATTCAAATTAATATTTGAAAAATGAATTGACATAAACAGCTCATCATCACTGGTGCTACCGCCCCACCTACCTCTGCATTTAACATAAACAACGTCACCATCGCTATTGCCACCCCACCGCCCCCCACCACCCTCCCTCGTCACCTCAAACATCAGATCCGGGTTCCACTCCGGCCCCGACGCCTCCACCTCCGCCACGTCTCCCCTGGACAGCCCCCGCACCGCCCCATCCATCGCCTCAAAGAGGGGGTTGCCCACCACATCACCCGCACCGACCTCGAACGTCAGAGGGCCGTTCTCGGCACCGCCGTCCAGGAAGTTCGCGGGACCCTGGGGGAGCAACGGGTAGAGGTGCAGGGGTGGGAAGGTGACGTGGCATGGCAGAGTTGTGTGTCCGTGCCCAACTCGCTGGGCAGGATGAGCCTTGTGTCTGTTGGCACATCATTACCATCAGCACATACGCCCAACAGCTGTGTGTCATATTGCAATTGTCGACCCACTGACGCACTCACGTCTTCGGTCTGCACGGAGATGTGGACGGTGACCTGGTCCCCGTTCATCACCACCATGGGAGGAACGGCGGAGTCGACCTGCGCCATAAGAAGCGCATCCATGTCATTGCACACAAACACTCAGCGGCACGCAGCTTCGCTCTCACAGGAGTCCCAACTGCGTTGCCGCACAAACCTGGGAAGGGTTCCCCGAGCGCCTTGCGGAGGCCGAGCGGCGCCTCTCCTGCCAGCGCAGGGGGCACGCAAGTCTGCGCACGTCGGGTGGGATGATGAGCTAGGGAAAAGGCGCAGCGCATTCGCGGGGCGGGATGGATAGGCAGTGGAGGGTGTGCAGCTCTCGCGCCGCCACGGATGCGCCTGATGACGCCCGATGCTCATCCGCGTTGCGTGCAATACTGTACATAGAGTGCCAGCAGCGACACAGGCTCGCGAACCGACCGCAGCTGCGCACCTGCTGCATGCCGGCGGTCGTGCGAGGGCGCGGGGGAGGGATCCAGTCGGCCGATGCCGAGCCCAGGTCGACGTGCCGCTCGATACCGTCGAAGTCATACCGCCTCTGCTCGCTTGACGCCGCCCGCGCGACTCCTCACGCCTCCTGTGCGCGAATGTGCCCTGCTAAGCTCCTCGGTCTCCTGCCGATGACTGCCGCACGGTCCGATGTCGCACTTCTACTCCTGCCTGTCCCTTGTCTTCCCGGATGCCCACGCCTCGCTCAGCGTCTGGCGTCAGATGGAGCGGTTCCGACAGCGCAGGCCGCGGCCACCCGATGCGCGGGGCGCGCTGATGCCGGCAGAAAAAAACCCGTTCCTTAACCGCACACATCCGCTCGTCTCGGCGCCAGGACCGCTCTGCTCGCACTCCCACATCTCGCATCCGCTCGCAGTCTGTGTTTGAAGCCAGGGGGGCGCTGGCATCCGCGGAGGGCCCTATCCCGCTCCTCGGGCGCTGTTCTGTGCGGATGAGAGGGAGCGGGGCAACGAGATGCGGCTGAACCTCAGCGACAAGGATGCAGGTGCGGCGCAGCCTGTTGCAGCTCGCATGGACCTTATGGCCGCGTTTTCCCCGGGGATCGTTACCTGACCTTGAGCATGAGAGCCCATGTACCTGCCAGCACTCTCTCGTGCGCGCGCGCTGGCCCCTCGCGGCCTCGCTGCCAATCAAAGTGCCTTTGCACCTCTTGTCGCCGAATTCAGCGGCCCCGTGGCCGCACCGACGCGCCTCTCCTACCCGCGCTCGCACATCTCGCTATCTCTCTCCACTGCCCTCCCCACACCTGCCCCGCCGCACCTCCCAGCCCCGCGCGGTCCTCGCAGGCACGGGCGGGGAGCTCCTGTGCGCGATGACGTGGGCGTCCGGGAACGAGCTCCTCTCCGCCGGCGACGATTGCGTGCTGCAGCGATGGAGCGGCTTCGCCGACCCGCTGGGCCGCGTGGCGACGCTCCCCGCCCCTCCCGCCTGCATTGCCTTCCCGCCCTCGCAAGGCCTCTCGCCGAGCGCCCCTGCCGCCGCGGACGACGCTGTCGCCGTGGCGCTGACGGACGGCAAGGTGCTTCTGATGAATAAGTCGGGACGCGTCGAGAAGACGGTGCAGGTGAGGGCACCTGCACAGAGGAGGGGGACAGGGGGGCCCACGTACGTTAGCATGCAGCTCTAGCACGCAGCCTCAATCCATGTCAAGCAGCACTCGCAGCGCCGTCCTCACCCTCACCCTCACCGTCACCCTCACTGCCACCCTCACCCCCGCAGGCCCACCAGGGCGCGGCCATTTGCCTGGCGTGGGACGCGGACGGCGTGGCCTTCGCCACGGGCGGGGAGGACGGCGAGGTCAAGGTCTTCTCGCGAGCGGGGATGCTGCGAACGGCACTGCACCGTGGCAGTGAGGCCGTGTATGCCCTCGCCTGGTCCCCGGACAGCGCCAGGCTCGCCATCGCCGCGGGGTCCTCGGTGCTTCTGGCCTTCGTCGAGGGGTCAGGGCAGCCCACGACCTGGAAGTGAGTGGGATGGGATGGGTATGGGTGCGAGCGTGACGGTGACAGGGCTGGAGGCTCCCCCAGGCTCTGCTGCGCGTCTGCTGCATGTGGTTGCACAGTCGCAGCCGTCGTTGTCGTCATCGCGCATAGATGATGGCAATGAATTGATCGTGACTCCTCCTCTGCTGCGCTGCAGGGCGCACGAGGGCGTGGTGCTAACCTTGTCGTGGAACGGCGTCACGGGGCGCATCGCCACCGGCGGAGAGGACTGCCGGTTCCGGGTGAGCAGCACGCGAGTCGCATGATTCTGTTATCGGACATGTAAATCCGCCCCGCAGCGCTGCCGGGTCTCGTCGCAGCGGCAGGGTTCGCTCGCCGCACCGCCGCAGCGTGCGACTGCGAACCCGCGACCCGTCCTCTACGCCCGCCGAGTCACGATTCATTTACCACTTACTCCCGTGCAGGTTTGGGACTCGATGGGAACGCTCTTGGGCAAGTCGGAGGAGCTTTCGTCCGTGGTGACGGGCGTGGCGTGGTCTCCCCAGGGCACCCTGCTGGCCGTCGGGACCTTCAACGCGTGCCTCCTCTGCGACGCCTCCGGGAACGTGCTGAGCAAGCAGCGCGTGGCGGACGTGGGCTCCGTGTCGTCGCTCGGGTGGACCCCGGACGGGACGCGGCTGGCGGGGGCGGGGCTGCTGGGCCGCATTTGCATGGGGGAGGTGGTGGGCGTGACGGTCGAGGACCGCGGGGCCATGGCGACGGTGGAGGGGCTGCAGAGGGTGCGCGTCACGCACATCCAGGACGACGGGGCCGCGGAGGAGGTGCTTGAGTACCGGTGAGGGGCGGGGAGTGGGTGGTGGGTGGAAGGTGATGTGGCGATGTGATTGTTGAACGTCAATGCTAGTTTGGTGAGTTACGTTACCTTCCAAGGCATCCCCTTACCCACCACCTTTACCATTGCCACCCTCCCTTGCGCTGTCCAAGGCATCCCCTCACCACTGCCATTACCGCCACCGCCCTTCCATGCTTTCCTCAGGGATCGCGTCGTGGGCCTCTCTGCCGGCTACGGCTACCTGGTCGTGGCCACTGCCACCCAGTGCTACGTCTACGCTGTGGGGAGGTGGGGCAGCCCCCACATCATCGATGCCAAGGGGTCCGTCCTGTTCCTCATACAGGTGATTGTATATGCTGTGATTGACATTGTTAGTACTACTGCTATGTACGTATTGTACCTGTACTTGTGCTGGCATCGAAGGTGGGGCAGCCCCCACATAATCGACGCCAAGGGGTCCGTCCTGTTCCTCATACAGGTGTGACTGATATGCTGTGATTCATATCGCTAGGACAGTTGCCAACCCGGTACATGAACAACAGGCATATCTGCTTATGCTGTCATGGAAGGCAGCCCCCACATCGTAGCACCCCCTCCACCCCCCTCACCCTCGCCACCCCTCTCACCCTCCCTTCACCCCTCTCCCTCACCCCCCAGGCCGACAAGTGCTTCCTGACCGCCGACTCCGTCCTCGGCATCCGCGTCTTCTCCTATGACGGCCGCGCCATGTGCAACCCCAAGATGCAGGGGACTGGTGCGGCACAGCTCACGAGGGGGCTCGTGGCCCTGGCGTCCGACACGCTCGCGGTCGTGACCAGGAACAAGCCCATGAGCGTGCAGGTGAGGGGTGGGAGGGCTGCGAGGGTGTTAAACAAGCACGCCTGTCGGCAGCACGCACCTATTCCGATGCAAAGCTTGATGCTCCCACCACTCACCGCTCCCCTTCTGCTTCAAATCCACCCCCCAGGTCCTGGACGCGTCGTCTGGCCGCGTGGCCGGCCAGCCCATCGAGCACACGTCGCGCATCGTGGGGGTGGGGCTGAGTCAGGGTGGCTCTCCCGCCGACCGCATGGTGTCAGTGCTGGACGCCAGCGGGGACCTCTTCGTGGCACTGGTCAACAAGTGAGTGACTGCATATGGATGTAAGTTGCCATATCGGTGGGATGCACCATGTGCTCATGCCTGGGAACGATGGGTGGGTTGTTTGTTGTGAGAAGTGGTTTGACCATCGTAGTCACGCCCATCCACGCCCAGCCACTCACCTTGTCCCTCTCCCCTCACCCCAGGGGCCGCCTGGTCCGCATCGCGAGCGTGGTGACGGCTGCGGTGTGGCACACGGAGCAGGGGGCGCTGGCGGCGGCGGTCGATGGGTCGCTGCACGTGTGGTGGAACCCACGCATGGCCTTCCTGGATCGCGAGCTCATGGACAAGGCCAAGACGGTCAAGGAGGATGCGGCGCTGGGGAAGGCCGCGGGGCTCGTGGCGTTCCAGGTGGGTGGGGCATGCATGAGACGGCATGTAGAGTGGCTGACTGGGTGGCATGCCCTACGCACGCATTTGATGCATGTGTGATGCGGATCCTGGGTGGAAGACTCCGGTCATCGGCAATGCAGTCGTTATCAATATCATTAGTCACTTCTACCTTTCCTCTTATTCACTCCCACCATTCATCACCCCCTTGGCATGCTCCCACTGCCGCAGGGCTCGCGTGTGGTGGCGGCAACCGCGGACGGCGTGCCGCAGGAGATCGACGTGCCGCCCTTCGCCCCGCGCCTGCACGCCCTGGCGGGGAAGGGCGCGTGGGCCGAGTGCATGCGCCTGTGCCGCTTCGCCAGGGACCCCGCAGTCTGGGCCGCGCTGGCGGGCATCGCTCTTAAGGAGCGGGAGCTCAGCACCGCCGAGGCGGCCTTCGCGGCCATCCAGGCCGCAGATCGCGTCGAGTTTGTGCAGCACCTGCGGCAGATACCCACGGGTGAGGCTGGGAGGTCGCTACAGCTGCGGGCATCGAGCAGGAAGACATCTGCGGCGAGAGTCTGCGCTCAGCGGCCTCTTCATGTCGTTTGTCATGCATCTTTTCTGCGATCCGGAGGTCCCGTGCTTCCTCCGCGCGCAGAGGAGGGCCGCAGCGCGGAGCTGGCGGCATTTGCGGGGGAGTTCGAGGCCGGGGAGGACCTGCTCCTGCGCGCGGGGCTCATCTACCGCGCGTTGGACCTCAACATGGCGCTGGTGAGGGGAAGGAGGATGCAGCGTCGACCGCAGAGAGCGCATTTGAGCCCGCTTCGAACGACGCGCGCCGTGGCCCCTGGCTGCAGTTCCGCTGGTCGCGCGCGCTGGAGCTGGCGGTCAAGCACAAGACGCACGTGGACACGGTGTTACTGCGGCGCCAGCAGTACCTCGCGGCCGCGGGCCTCGAGGAGACGGACGGGCAGTTCCTGCAGTTCGCGGGGAAGGTGCGGGGGCGCGCAAGCTCGGCCGCGGCCGCGCTGGGATTGTACATTTGCTTCGCTGCAATCTGCCGCATGGCTCTTTAGAACCCCGCGTCGCCTGGGTGCAGGTCCCGCTCGACCCGGAGGCCATCGACAGCAAGGTGCGGCAGGAGATCGAGGCGGAGGCCGCACGGGAGGGAGCGAGACGATACCAGCCGCCCGGAGTCGCCGCCGCGTAGATATCGCAATCGTATCGGCGACAGGGGTGACCTGCTTGAATGTGACGTGCCAGAGCGAGCCCCTGAACCCCCTGGGCGTCACTCCAGCCCGACCACCAGCCAGATGTGGCATGACTGTAACGATCGCATGCGAGCGCCCGTGTTACCGCCGATTCCCCGTCGCCAGCTGCACACTCCTCTGGGTCCTGCGCATCTCCTGCGTTCGCTGGACATCCAGTGCGTCGCCCATCGTGGCCTCGCTTGCTTGACTGACTCTGCAACATGCCGCGGCAAAGGCGCAGGGATGACACGCAGGCCCGGCTGGCTTTCGTGGCAGTGCTGTCTTTCGGCCTCATGGTGAGCACCGCCGCTGCATCTTGCCACGAAGATTGCGGGTCAGACCAAGAAAACGACTTCTTAAACCTCGATGCGCCCGGCCGGAAGGCACGCGCGGTTCGGGATGGGCCAGGAGGGGCGTTGGAAGGGTCGTCCGTGACATCTCGCGTCTCCGCCCCCCGCTCCCAGTGGTTGCTCTCCAACAGCGCTCCCTCGCACAAGCTCGCCGCTCTGAGTGGGATCCTGCTCGTCTCCACGGCGACCGCGGGCATCTCGGGCCCTGCGATCGTCGCCGGGACGTTCCTCCTCGCCTGGCTCGCCCGGGACGGATTGCTCCCTTACGGCGGTTTCCTGAGCAGATTCTGGGACGGGTGCATCATCTCCGCCAACGGACTGCTTCAAACAATCCGCGTCCCCGCCAGGTGGGCGTTCTCGCAGGGCCACCTGCTTCCTTCCGCATCCTCATCGCGCGCCGCTGCGCTTTGCCAGGTCTCCTGACATTGCTATGTCCCTTTCTTTCCGCTCTCAGGATCCCCGCCCTCGCCGCGATGTCCGCGGCTCTGCGAACCAACGCCCAGCCTTCTTTTTCCGTCCCGGGCCAACCCAGCCACGTCAACCCAGGCACCGCCACCCCGGCCACCGCCCCCGGCCCCGCACCAGGGCCGCTCTTTCAAGTGTTCCTGGCGATCTGGGCGCCCATCAGATCCGTCTTTTTTGGCGGAGAGGACGTGGTGAGGGGCCACTGTCATCAGTGACTGATTTGGTTGCACACAGCCAAGTTGACAGTACTGTTACATTACACAAAGCAGCAATGCTTTGTTTGGCTTCCGTGACCCCTCCACGCCCCCTCCACGCTACCCCCCGTGCATGCCACGCCCTCTACATGCCCCACTCACCTCCCCCGCAGCTCTACCGGCCAAGCCCCGAGAGCTTCCTTCGCTTCAACAGGAACGCGGTACCTTACCTGATCCAGTGGGGGATCATCGCCCTGGTCATCTATCGGGTCTTCTATCGAGAGCTCGAGTCGACGCTTTACGAAATCAAGCGTCAGTTGCGGCGTGCGCTGGGCATGGGGCGGCCCGCCCACCCCGCGCCGGGCAGTGCGGGCGAGAGGGCGCGGGAGGTGCGGCGAGAGGCGGAGGAGGCCGGGCGGAGGGAGCAGCAGATGAGGGCGGAGGAGGTGAGGGGCGCACGGTGGGCGGTTGCACAGGGGACTGCTTTGGTATGACCGAGGACTTCAGGCGGTGCCAGGTCTGCATCGCAAACACCGGTATGTGTATCATGCTCTGTATCCTACATCACCGTGTCCCTCGTCGCTGCTGCTTTTGCAGGAGGCTGCGCGTGGGCGGCGTCAGGCTGCGAGGGAGGAGATGGGTGGGGCGCCGCAGTCGGGGTCGAAGGGAAGCAGGGCCAAGGAGGAGGCGAGGAAGGCGTTCCTGGCCAAACTGCAAGAGGAGCACGCCAAGACAGCGGCCGAGGCGGCTCGCGGTGAGTGACGCGACGCCAGGTGCGTGTATGGAGGCTTAGCGTGGCGGGGCTGTTCATGGCGGCTGGTGCATGGTGCACGCGGCGATGTGAAGCACGGACGCTGGATGCCACTCGCTGACAGTGCGCGAGCAGTGACTTGATTGCGACTTCCGATGCGCCGTATGCAGATGCGGCACAGAGGAGCCCAGGGGACCAGGATGGGGGCAAGGGCGGCAGTGGCAGTGGCAGTGGCGGTCGCAACTCTCTGGACGGTTTCGGGGACGTGGGTGGCTTCCGATCGCAGCGCAAGAAGCCGTCGTGCGGGGGGTGCGGATGAAGTGCAGCAACACACTGGGTCAGCACTCGTATGGGATGCGAGTGTCATTTTTGTGAGGGCTGGCCACTGCTTGTCCCTTCTGTTTGCATCCTTTCGTGTTAGCGTAGTATGCGTGGAAGGCGGGGCTTTCCACTTTCTTTCCTCGACCTGCTTTGTACGTGTGGAGGACAGATGCACGAGTCGTGACGGGGCCATAGGGCACGACTCATGGGGCATCTCGGGGGGCATTGGACTGTTTGGCAATGGGCTCATGTAGAAGTAGCCCTTTTTGCGTATTGCCCGATCATCTCCCACAGTTGCTCCACGTGAGGCTTGTATTGGCGAGCTGTTTCAACTTGCACCTCGCACAATGCACCTGACCCGTGACGCAGACCCGACCTGTGACACTGCGGGCTCATGCGAAGGGCTCTGCGACGACCCGCTCCTGGATGCGGCGCTGCAGCTCCTCCACTTCCTTCGGAGACATTTCCGACTCGTATCGCCTCAGCCACGACTCCTCGTACCCATCCAGGGGCACCATACGCTTGCGCAAGAAGGACCTGCATGCAGCGGCAGCTCGCGGGTCGCCCTAAAGCACACGGAAGACAATTTGCGTTTCACAATATCGTAACATCATGGACGCGGCTGCACCTGGCGGGACCGGTCGCGCCCCTCCACAGCTGCCGCCACCACGCCCGGTCTTTGGCCCACGCCTCCGACGCCGCCCTCAGCACGTCGCTGCGCCGGGCGTTGCGATTCGACGACCCGGCCGTCCGGATGCCGACCTTCCGGGCGAGCACCCGCCCCGCGTGGCCGAGTACGAGGGCCACGGGCGAGCCCACCCGGTCCAGCCGCGCCTGTTGCCGCGCGATGGCCGTCCATCGGAACGTGCTGACGACTGCGCTCCGCAGCGTTCGCCAGATCACGTACCACACGAAGCGCAGAATCTCGGGCGTCACCTCGTACTGAGCAACAGGATAGGCAGGGAACAGGGTTGGGTCGCATGCACTGCCACGCGTGCTGTCCATCCAGGTCGGTTTAACAGAGTAACAAGACTCAGCCATATGCTGCATTACATCATGAACTTCCAATACACAGTCACAGACACTGCTTGGTCACCTTGAGGAAGAGGAACACGTGACTGATGAGGGTGCCGACGGTGGGCGGGGCTGGCTCAGCGCCCACTGCCGTGACGTCGAGCCAATGGTCCACGTACTCCCTCTCCACCTCCCTGCGATGGAGCATGTGTATGCGATCAGCGCCCCATCGATGAACAGTCGAAGCCGGCTCCGCCCAGAGGCCAGCAAGTGCGCTCACCGCGTCGGCCGGTTCGCAATGTATTTGCGCCACTTGGGAACGCTGGCGTTGCACCGGACCTCCCTGGATGCCGTCATCGGCATGTGAACGGAAACATGCCGAGGCGTCCGCAGCGGCGCGGGCCGCCGGGGGCCTGGGAGGCCCGCGGCGCTCGAGACGGCCGTGGCAGGCCGGCAGGTCACGACGCTCGTCATTCGAGGCCACGCAGTCCTCCTCGATGCGACTGCAATGTTCCAGGTGAGCGAGCGCCCAGGAAGAGCGGGGAATCGCGGGAGGCACGGACACCGCCAAGCCGATAGACGCACGGGCTGCGTGGTTGAGGTGTGCCCCTGTGCCAGGCGCCAGAGGGCCTAGCGCGGCGATGTCCTGAAGCACACGCTGCGGCAGAGCGCTTGAGCAGTGCCAGGCGTTGCCCAGCCGGCGAGGGAGACCCCTTTCGGGAGCACTCAGGAGCTAGGACGCCACTGAAGATGCCGATGGGGCTACAAAGATACGTATGATGCCCTCCTTGTGCAAGGCTGGTGGACAGAGCTGGGACGGAACGTTTTGGCGGCGAGTCCGACGTAGGTGTCCTCGGTGTCACCGTATTCGCTGCTCCAAAGCCCCCCTTTCTGCACGAGCTGCATTCTGCTATCGACGAAACGACGCCGGCATTGCACATCACCTCCTTGCCGCCGAATCGGACCGCCAAACGGGCCCGTCGTCCCCTTCGCTTGCTGCGCCCTCATAGCGTCACGCGCGCTGCGCTAGGGTTCACAGAACCTCGCAACATATTCACATCTGGTTGCGTGTGCTAGGATGGCCGCGCGCGGGGCGCTGTGGCAAGCGGCCAAGGGCTGCGTGGGGCACAACACAGCGTGGGGGGCTGGCTCGTCAGCCATTGCCTCTCCCGTGGATGCCATGGGTTTCTGGTGAGTTTCCACTGCGCGGTCATGTCCAATTGGGCTACGCTCGCCCAGCGGCGCAAGCGCACGGTCTCTTCCGCACCCGTGCAACGCAGCGCCTCGCGCGGCGGCTTCGCGGGGGAAACGGCGAGGAGATGTGCCGCGACGGAGGCGACGGGGGTCTCGGACGCGCCTAGCTCGAGCGGCCGCGTCGCGGGGGAGCCGCCCGGTCGCAAGCCCCGGAAGATGGACCCGCTGCGTGGTGGGGGCCCCTGCCGCGATCGTTGCGCCGACGCGCGCGCCTCCCTTCGCCGGACGCGAGGCCCAATGTGGAGTCGCTGCTGCGCCGATCCACGCCGCTCCCCGGCCCCTCTCTGTGTCCCCAGGCCTGCGTTTTGAGAACCCCTGCGCCGTCTTGAAGAAGCAGATTCCCGGGCCTTTCGTGCTTCGAGCGACATTGCGAGGCGAAAATTTCATGGGGCACAAGGGGTCCAAGCGGTTGCGGGAGCGTGGCTTGCTCCCTGCTGTGGTCACGTAAGTAGAAAATGCGGAGCCTTCGATCATATTTTTTCGGCGATTTTCCTGGGCGCGGCCTGCGCGGTCATTTTGCGCATGCAGATGGGTTCGATATTTTTTCAAACTGCGCCGGGCGTCGCGGGCACCGGGATTGGCCCTTCCTGCTCGCAGGAACGTGTTTGGGAAGGGCGAGCACACGCCCATCGCCGTCGACGCCCCGCACTTCACGCGCCTGCACCGCTACTTCGGCTTGGGTCTCTTCGCGCTACCCATGCGCCTCAGCTTCGCCGGAATCGAGGTGAGGGGCGGTGCCAGGGGGCCACTTGCGGCGCTGTCCCACCTCCACCCATGCACCCTCCACCCCCTCACCTCCACCCCTGCACTCTCACCCCTCACCTCCACCTCGTCCACTCTCCACCCCCTCCCGTGCGACCCCGCAGATCCCCGGCTTCGAGGGCCGCCCCTTCGCCCCCCAGGTCATCACCCACGACATCGACACGGTCCCCATCAGCCAGAGGGACGGGAACTTAGTGGCGCCCTCCGCCGTGGGGTTCAAGTTCGCGCCAGCCAACCAGCCAGTCATCGCGTCCGTCCCGGTCGTGCTGGGTGAGAGAGGGTAGCTGTGCTTATCGAGTGGGTGACTGGCTGGGCGCTCCGATGGGCGTGGGGCAGTGGGTGTGCGAGATTGGCTGTGGAACAGTGGCTGTGCGTCGTAGCGAAGACAGCGCGAGGCAGTGTGCCCCAACCACGACCCCTGAGCCGAGGCAGCACCCGTTGTTGACCCACCTTCCTCACACCGTCGCAGTGGGCCAGGAGGAGAACGAGGGGTTCAAGAAGGGCCGCGCGTGGGAGGTGGAGATCCGCAGCGTGCGCGTCAAGGCCGACCGGCCCGACCTCCTCCCGCGGTCCGTCACCATTGACGTCAAGGCGAGTGGATGGGGATAGTTACGAGGTCTTGTGCCTTGTTGTGGCCTTGAACACTGGTTGCTACTTCCCCTCTCCATCCACCGCCCGACCCGTTACCCCTCCACATCCACCGCCCAACCCTTACCCCTCTCCATCCGTCGCCCCAGCCCCCCTTCTTCCCCTCTCCACTCATCACCAATCCCTCCTCCCTTCCCCACAGAATGACGGCGAGCAGGGCATCCACCGCCTGTCGGATGTGGCGGCCCTGCTGCCCCAGGGCGTGAGGCTGTACCGCCACAACGACCCCCGGCTCACCGTGGCGCGGGTGGTGTGGAGGAAGCAGTTTAACGGGGCGCTCGAGTACAAGGGCAACCCCAAGAAGGGCGGGGAGGGCGCGGAGGCGTGAGGGGGCGTGAAGGGGGGCGAGGGCTGAGAGCACGTTTGCAAAACATGAGCGCGTTCTGCGAAGGTGCTGTGATGGACAGCGTCTGCTGCGCTGTGGTGTGCCTGTCTGATGAGAGCGAGACAGTCGTACCGTGCCATGCTGCTCTTTGCCTGGTCAATGAGACTCAACTCCTCTGAATATTGCTGGCTTTCAAGCGACGTAAAAGCTAAAGAACGGATGCAACGGGGAACGAGGCCGCTTGGGATGGTGTTATCGTGCGGTAGGTACAGGATGGATAGGCGACAAAGCAACAAGCGTCAAGGGCCAAGGCAAAGTGCAAAGGCAACCAGGGAAATTGCGTGCTGCGGGCGGGTACGGACACTATCACTTAAGAATGCAAGAAACCTTCTGCAGCAATTACATCATCTGGGATCTACTTCCCTCAGCAGCCCTGCTGTGCGCTACGACCTGCACGGGACCGCGCAGCCCAACTCGCGCAACCGAGGGCGCACGGTGTCCCGGAAACAAAGGGACCAGAGGGTCCCTTGCAGGCTCATTTGACAAGGCATCGGTAGCAAATATCACTTCTTCGATCGGTTGCAATGGCTTACAGCCAACTCTGACAGCCTCACGCGCTCTTGGCCTTGGGTCCCTTCTTGGGTGCGGGCGGCGGGGGCGTGTACTTGACGGCCGGGCGCGGGTGGTAGGTGGTGTGGAGGAGCTCGTGCGAGCGGTGGCTGTTGGGCTCCTTGAACTCCTCCTGGGGGGAATGAGCGAGCGGGTGGGTGAGTGGGTGAGGGAGGTGAGATGAGTGTGCGGTCGAGGGTGAGTGAGAGTGCGTGGGTGAGGGAGGGCAGCAAGCTGAGCATACATGCCTCCACCGCACAACTCACTTGCAATCAGCAGATGTTCCAAAGTTACAGTGACCTGAACACAGAGCACTGCGACACCCCCTGCACCCCCCACGCACTCCTCACCTGGTACGCCAGCAGCACCTCGGCGTTCTCGTGGCTGCGCCTCTTCACGGCCCTCTCGTCGATCGAGTACAGCCCCTGCATCCGCAGCCACGCCGCCTCCCGCTCCTGGGCCTTGGGCTGCCCACCGCCGCCGATGCAGCCGCCGGGGCACGACATGACCTCGATGAAGTCGAACTCACGGTCCTCGCCCTGGGATGGAAACAGGGGAAAGACGTTAAGTCATGAATTGATGGAATGGGTAGTACCGTAGTCACGGTCCTCGACCCTCACAAACCCTCACTCTCCCCGCACCACCACCCGAACCCATCCCTCACTTTCCTCATCCCCTCACAACCCGTACCTCACTCCCCACCACCCCACCCCCCTCACCTTCTTGAGCCCATCCACGAGCGCCCGGGCGTTGCCGATGCCGTTGGCCACGGCGATGCGGACCTCCTTGTCAATGCCCGCAGACTCATTGACCAAACGAAGCGTGGCCTCCTTGACCCCCTCGAAACCCCGCACGGGCGTCAAGTTGAAGCTCTCCAGCTCCTTGCCCGTCACCATGTGGTAGGCCGTGCGCACGGCCGCCTCCATCACACCACCCGTGTTGCCGAAGATGACGGCGGCGCCCGTGGTCAGGCCCATGGGAGAGTCGTAGGCCTGGGGAGTCAAAGACGCCAGGTGGATGTGCTTCATGTCCAGCATGCGGCCCAGCTCGCGCGTCGTGATGACGAAGTCCACGTCCTGGGGGACTGCGAGGGGGAGGTGTGGGGAGAGGAGGGGTTGAGGCGGAAGTAGGAAGGGAGGCCGGCGTTGTGGGCCTGGACGGGGATGCACTAGCGGGGGCGAGCTGGGAGGGTAGGCACATGCACAGATAAGCAGTTGAGCCGGCACTAACACACCCCTACCATGCGTTGCTGCATCACATGTTCCCACTCCCATGCTCCCTCACCCTTGCCAGTCGCCCCGTCACTCGCCGCCGCATCCGCCGCCGCGTGCGCATGGGGCTCCGCATGGTCATGGTGGTGATCGTGATCGTGAGCATGGTCGTGGTCGTGGCTGTGCTCGAACATCTCCGGGTGCGCGTCGTGGGTGATCATCTCAGGTCGGTCCGCCTCGCCCTTCTTGGCCACGCACGGCATCACCGACACCATCACCACGTCCTCGGGCTTGAAGCCCATCTTCTTAGCCCAGACGTTCTGTGGAGATGGGAGAAGGGGGATGATGTGGATGAGATGGACTTGTGAGATGAGATGCATGGGATAGCATGGAGACGATGACGACGGTGCTGCTGCGCCCGGAGGTGCAGTGCACTCACGCACGCTGTCCTCCCTTACACACATTCCTCGACAGTCCGCGCTGCTCTTGTTACAACACTCAACACCCGCACCGCCCCAACCCCACAACCCCCACCACCGCCCTCAGATCACCTTGATGACCGCCCCGACCATCTGCTGGGGGCTCTTGCAGGACGACAGGTTGTCGATGAGCTCCGGCTGCTCCTTCTCGACGAAATTGATCCAGGCGGGGCAGCACGAGGTGAACATGGGCAGGGCAGGCGCCTCTCCTTTCACGCCCTTGCCGCCCGTCCACGCTGCCACCAGACGCCCCACCAGCTCCGTGGCCTCTTCCATGATGGTCAGATCGGCACCGAAATTGGTGTCGAAGACGTAGTGGAAGCCCAGCTTGCGCAGAGCCGCCACCATCTGACCGGTCGAGACGTCGCCGGGGGCCATGCCAGCCGTCTCTGGGGGTGAGGGTGGAGAGAGTGGTGAGAAATGAGGCGTGGTGAGGGATGAGGGGTGCAGGGAAGGGGGTGCTGGGTGAAGGTGAGAGAGGCACACTGATACCTAGCATGGGCCACAACACACGACACACTGCTCCACCATCGCCGCTCAGCCGCCACACCCACAACCCCACCCCACCCACCCCTCTTCCACTCACCGCCGATGGCCACGCGCGTGGCGGGCGCCGTCTGCGCCACGACGATCTTGCGCCCGCCCTCGAGAGCGCGCAGCACGTCCCGCCACTCCTGCCGCTCGAAAAGCGTACCCGTGGGGCACACCGTGGAGCACTGCCCGCACTCGATGCAGTTGGTGTCGGCCAGCGGGACACCCGACGCGATGCCGACCCGTCGGTCCTTGCCCCGCCCCACCCAGTCCAGCACGTGCATGCCCTGCACCTCGTTGCACATGTACACGCACCGGCCGCACTTGACGCAGTGGTCGAACTCCAGCTGAAGGCCCTTGCCGCTGTGGTCCATGTACGGGCCCAGCTGCAGGCGGGGAAGAAGGGGGTGGGGTGGCGCGTGAGGGGTGAGGGTGTGTGAGTGGCGGAGGTGGGGTGAGGGCTATGATGCTGTTGATGCTATCAAGAGGGCAGGGGATGACGCAAGAGCAAGGCGCGTACCTCAATCACAGCCCCTCATCTCGCCCACACCCCTCTTCATCCATATCTCACATCCCTCATCGACCTCTCCATGTGCCCCTCACCTCATCAAAGCCCTTCTCGTCGAGCACAGCTCAGCCATTTTCTCTTACCCCTCCATGCACTCCTCACCTCGTCAAAGCCCTTCTCGTCCAGCACGGGCATCGGGGGCAGCTCCCGCGTCATGTTGGGCTCGTACTTGCGCACCAGGTCCTGGAACTCGCAGTCCCCATTCACCGGGCAGTGCATGCAGTCCTTGGGGTGGCAAGAGACCAGGTCCTCCAGTCGCGACTTGACCGCATCCAACACCTTTGGGGAATCGGTCACGACCTCCATACCGGCCTCCATCCGCGTCTTGCAGGCCGGCTTCATCTTGCCGTTCACCTCCACACCGCACAGGCGGCACGAGCCGGGCTCGTTGCCCTCGAGGCGCGGGTGGTGGCAGAGGTGCGGGATGTAGAAGCCGGCCTCCAGCGCGGCGCTCAACACCGAGTCGCCCTCCGCCACGGAGACCGTCTTGCCGTTGATCGTCACCTCGAAGTGACGCTCCGCTTCGTGCTTCTTGCGATCGTCGGGGGTGAACCTGCGAACATCCAGCGAGAGCGCACAGATCGAATTGCCACATCGCATCAACGCAGGCGCGCGGCGCAGCGGAGGTGCCCGAGTGTGGACAGGGACTCACCAGACCCTAGGACGCGGCGCGTTCTCGAACCGCGCCACCAGACGGCTGCCGCGAAGGTGCTTCTGGGACACAGCACGCCCCGAGACCCCACCGGGCGCGAGGCCGGCCGCGGGGCGCCCGACGGCCGGCCTCGTGCCTGTTGGGGTCTCCTCGCACCGGTTGGTGCGCGCGGAGTACAAGGCCCCCCATGCGCCGGAGGATGTGCATGTGAAGAAGACCTGGAAGGATTACGGCTGGCGTGATCCCCACTGGGAGAAGTTTGGCGGGGCAAGCGCGTGGTCCGTGGAGACCGAGACGTTCCACACCTACAAGTGAGCTCTTTATTCGAGTGGTTGCAGCGGTATATCTTGAGGTCCTGTGCTGTACTGTTGTCGAGTTGCACACAGCGCGTCCTGCGGCCGCCTTACAGGGCCCCATTGTGTGCGAGCAACCCAGCGAGCGAGCACATGCAGACGGCCGTGCGTCGCACCCCCGCAGGCACCCGAGCGAGATCATCCAGCACGAGCTGATCGAGTCGCTTCTGGAAAGTACAAAGGACGCGGCGAAGGACCACGCGCGCGTCCGCGAGATCCTGCACAACGCTCGGTGAACCCTGCGTGTTTCCCGCGCCCGCCGCGCCTCTGCCTCTGCCGCTCCCGGCCGCTTCAACCTCTCCTGCGCTCTGTTATTCCAGGGAGCGTGCATTCCTCAAGGACTGGCAGCCCATCACGGGCGGCGGGGAGTACGTGCAGGGTCTTTCTTACGAGGAGATGGCAACACTCCTCAACACCGACCCGGAGGACGAGTCGCTGATGCAGGAGATCTTCGATACCGCGTTTGCGATCAAGGAGCGCATCTACGGCAACCGCATCGTGCTCTTCGCGCCCCTGTACCTCGCCAACCACTGCATGAACGACTGCCAATACTGCGCCTTCCGCGTCAAGAACAAGGGCATCGAGCGGTGAGGCGGCGGGGCGGTAGATACGCGCAGGGGGATGCAACGCGAGTGATGGGAGGCGTGGCAGCTTCGCGGTTATGCGAGAGAGGCAGCTTTTTACGCTCCAATGTCGCGGCCACGTTTGCGCCGCCCCACGACCACCACAGCGCCATCTTACCCACCCCACCAGCACCTCACCTTGCCCCCCGCAGTGTGTCGATGACGCACGACGAGATCCGCCGCGAGGTCGAGGCCCTGGAGCGCATGGGTCACCGCCGCCTGCTGGTGCTGACGGGGGAGAGCCCCAAGTACACGTTCGACACCTTCCTGGGGGCACTCAAGGTCATCAAGGTGAGAGCGGCCGTATAGCAGAAAGCATCAAGTGCCTTTCCCTCACAAGCGCCCCCACTGCCACCCGCAGTGCCACCCGCAGTGCCCCCCCCCCCCTGCCACCCCCCCTGCCACCCCCACTGTCACCCCCACCCTCCCCATACCTCCCCATTTCCCCAGGACGTGACCACGGAGCCCTGCGGCTCCATCCGCCGCATGAACGTCGAGATCCCCGCCCTGTCCGTTTCTGACATGAAGCGCCTCAAGTCCCTCGACTGCGTGGGCACCTTCACGCTCTTCCAGGAGACTTACCACCGGCCCACCTTCGAGCAGATGCACCTCGCGGGGCCCAAGGTGAGGGGAGAATGAGGGAGGGTGTGGGGTTGTGTGGGGCTAGGCGTGGCACGCTGTGGTTGAGTGGCTGAGCAGATGAACCTGGCTGGTGCTGACCATGGACAGTGCTCTCCCTCCCTCTCTCACTTCCCATACGCAATCTAGTCTCACAATACTCATATCTCTCTCCACCCCACCTGCAGTCCGACTACGACCACCGCGTGCTGACCATGGACCGCGCCTTCCGCGGCGGCATCGACGACGTGGGCGTGGGGGTCCTGTTCGGACTCCACGACTACCGGTTCGAGTGCATGGCGCTGCTGATGCACGCCAACCACCTTTTGGAGGAGTACAAGGCCGGGCCCCACACCATCTCGGTGCCGCGGATGAGGCCGGCGGACGGGTCAGAGGTGTCGGGTGAGCGGGGGGGTGCGGAGAGAAGGGGAGGGGAGGGGCAATGCACCGGTGGGTAAGGGTGGGTGGGTGTATTGACGAGATAGGGATACAGTCTGTCACAGTATGGGATCCGACACGTGTTGCTCATGAGGGACGGAGACCATAACGAGTCGCGCATCCACCGTCCCGACACCGCTGGCCTCCCCACACCCCGTCACCACCTACCCGCCCCTCGCCCCATCCCATTCTCTACCCTAACAACAACAACACCCCCCGCACCCACCTCCAGTGGGCCCCCCTGCCCCCGTGGACGACGAGCACTTCAGGAAGATGGTGGCCATTCTGCGGGTGGCGGTCCCCTACACCGGCATGATCCTCAGCACCCGCGAGTCCCCCGACATGCGCCGCCACCTGCTGCGTGTTGGCATGAGCCAGATGTCCGCGGGGAGCCACACGGATGTCGGTTCGTATCACAGGGAGGGCGCCAACGAGCAGACCAACGCGGACCTGGGTGGCGACAAGATGAAGGGGCAGTTCACGCTCATGGACCACCGGCCGGTGAATGAGATCGTGGCGGATCTCATGCAGGAGGTGAGGGGCGGTGGGTGGTGTGTGTGGGGGTGGTGGGTGGTGCTAGCGGTGACGGTGGCACCAGCACGCCACACGTCGTCTTCCATATCGATGGACAGCCTGACCAAGGACCCAGCCCTTTCATCAAACAGCATATACATATCAGGCAATCAATCCTTCTCTACTACCCACAAACACCCGCAGGGCTACGTCCCCTCCTGGTGCACGGCCTGCTACCGCAAGGGCCGCACGGGGGAGGATTTCATGAAGATCGCGAGGGCGGGGGAGATCCACAACTTCTGCCACCCCAACTCGTTGCTCACGCTCCAGGAGTACCTGAAGGACTACGGGACCGAGGAGGAGAGGGAGCTGGGGCAGCAGGTAAGGGTGTTTGTGGGGGTGCGAGGGGGGTGAGGGACGTGCTGGGGTAGGAGGTGAGGGATGGGTGGGCTTTGGGGGCGCAGAGGGGGATGAGGAGTGTGCTGGGGTAAGGGTGACAGGGGGCAGCGTCTTGGCACGCAGCACTGTCTCTCTGACCCTTGCTTTTCCTCTGAACCATGACGCATCACCACCCACCCCCTCTCCCTCCCCTTTCCGCAGTTGATTGAGAAGGAGTCGAAGGTCAACCTGTCGGAGAAGGCCCAGAAGAAGCTCCAGGCGGGGCTGGAGCGCATCCGGAGGGGGGAGCACGACGTCTACATGTGAAGGGAGTGCGACACGGGGAGCACGACGTGTACATGTGTGCCGCCCGCGTCAACACAGGGACTCCTTGTGTCGACGTGTCGAGCGCTCACGTGCTTCTGTTGTGCTATCCCCACCTGGCCTGCTCTTGCCCAGGCAGTGCCGCTCGCCCAACGGCACCCAGCACCGCACAGCGCTCCGCAGTCAGCGCCGACCGTGCTGCGACCCCGTCTGCGCCTCCCTTTTCATCCCCACCCGACCTAAGAGTTGCCGCCGTTCGCCTTTGTTCGCTTCTGTCCATCCTTGCTATCGAGTTGTGCATGTTCCAAGGCCCCCACCCTCTCCTAGCCACCAAGCCCACCTAGCTCTGCCCATAGCCCACCCGTCCTATCTCGTTCCGCCGCCCCCACCTAGCCGACGCGGCTGTGTCTAGCGCCCGGTTCTCGTGCTGCGGCCCGGTGAGACTCGATCCCTTTGGCGTCGCGCGGCCCCATTTCAAAGAAGAGCGCGCGACTTTGTGAGAGGTCAGCAGGGCACCGACGCAGACCACGCTACGCGCATGCCACACTATGCGCAAAACGCATCAGGTGTAGGGATCGCACAGTGGCGCCTGATGCGAAGCCACACGCCCCACGCACACGCAACCGTCGGCCGCCCAGCGCCAATAGCTGCCGCCCTGCAAGTGCTGCCTAGCCCCTGTGCTCATTCACAGGCACGCGTGGCCCAGGGCAGCGGGCATGGTGTGAAGCTACGACCACCACAGCGGCATGCCCTACCGTGCCTGGCGTGTGCTCACACCCGCCACCCGCAACCCCTGGCCCACCCCACGCACATGCACACCCGTCCACTCCCTCACGCACTCACCCCTCCTCGCCCACGTCTGCACCACTCACAGCTCCAGCCACCGTGCGCAGAGACGGGGGGTCGCATCGCGGGAGCCCAAAGGTGGGAAAGGCCGTGCGTAGAGAACTGGCCAGTCGAGGATGTAGCAGAGCACCTGTTGTCCTCAGGGCTGGGGCACCTGAGGGAAAGGAGAGGGTGGCAGCGAGTGTGGCACGCAGTAATAGTGGCCGAGCAAAACTTGCGCCCCGAGCTCATGCCCCATGCCGCATCCCATCCCCAACGCGCCCCTCGCCTGCATGACTTGCGCCCTCATCCCACCACTCATCCCATTCCCAGCGCGCCCCTCACCTGCATGACTTGCACCCACCCTCACCCCCACTGTCCTGCGCCCCTCGCCTGCATGATTTGCGCCCTGAGCTCGGGCCGTATGAGCCCCTGCCTCTCGATGTGGACGGCCACGAACTTAAGGAAGGAGACCTGCTCTGCCGAGTCGAGCATCACAAAAGTGTCGAAGAGTCGGTTGACGTTGGGGAGGAGCACAAAGGTCTTGAGGTACACGTGCACGAAGATGCCCATGATGATCTGGCAGTCCATGCGGTCTGGGGACGGGCGAGGAAGACATGGCGTCGGTAATAGGGGCAATAGGAATGGTTGGGCTGAGTGATTTGAGCTGCAGAAGCTTCTGATACATGCAGCAACTCGATCCTTTGCCTTGCTCCCACCGACTCGCATGTCGCCTCCCATTCCACCCTCACCTGTCATGCCACCTCTTGCACACTCCAGACCATTCTTTGCTAGACGGAATCGATCAAGGCAGCAACTCAATCCTCGTCTCAACCACATCCGCATATTGAATCCCATCGCACCCTCACCCGTCATGCCCCCGTGCCCGGGGATCGAGTCCCCGAAGTCCTTCACCCCGAACGCCCGCTTGAAACCGCTGGCGAAGAACCCACCAAAAGGGGCGATGAGGGACGCGAAGAGAGATACGGCGACGGCGTGGAGCTGGATGGGGACGATGGTGGCGCTGAGGGTAGGGGGTGAGGGCGGTGGTGGTGGAAAAGTCGTGGGCGAGCAAAATATGATATGGGTCAGGATGGCATGATGATTGGCGATCGCGCAAATTTAACAATAATAAGTAATATTTGAACCTATGATGTATATTTGTACCAATAATTATGGGTGAATATTTATTGTACATAATGTTTTTAGTAAATTTATCACTGAAAATAACGACCAACTCCTCACCTGAGCGACATGGCCCTGGCCGAGAGCCACGTGGGCATGAGCTTGCCGAAGAGGGCGGCGATGTCGCGGGTGAGTGGGATGTAGTGGACGACGTCCTTGGCCGTGACCAGGATGGGCTGGTAGATGAGGGAGCGGGTGCAGTGGAGGGGGCCGAAGACTGCGGGAGCACAGAGGGTGCGGGGGTGAGGGTGGCACACGTGGCGGTGGGGCACATGAGCCAGTGGCGCGTCATGCAAGCGCACAGTTGGTGTTATACATACCTAATCAGTTATCAAAAATGTATATATTATTTATTGATATCATCAATAATAATTGCTCCTCGTCACACCTGTGAGGTCGTCCCTGGGGCACACGAGCCAGTCGTACTGGGAGAGCCACTTGGAGAGGAACCACGACACGGCCACGGTGCTGAGGGCCCCGCCGACGAAGCCCTCCCACGTCTTGGAGGGCGACAGCTGCGGGGGTGGAAATGGAAGCGGCGATGGGTTTAAGTTACTGACCATTTACAAAATTATGATAAGTGCTTACAAGCACCTCGGCAGCTCGGCAAGAAAACAAGATACTTGTTATTCCCTAAATAATCCGCACCAATGCTCGCCTTGATGAGGGGCGTGCGGCCCCAGAGGACCCCGAAGAAGTACGCGAAGGTGTCATTGATCATGATGAGGATGGCCGGGAGTAGGAACCAGACGATGCCGCCCTCGAAGAGCGACGAGACGATGAGGGAGGAGGGGATAAAGGTGCACAGGAGCACCATGTGCGTCCACGCGAAGTTCATAAAGTCGCCCATCGACTGCCCGGGCTCCAGGTGGAGCACGAACGAGATGACGCCGGCGATGTAGGCCATGAAAGACCTGTCGAAGAGAGGAAAACGCATGCGATGAGGTCAGCGGAGCAGCGGGGGAGCGAGCGGGACGCGAAGAGAGCGCAGCGGTGTTCGCGACTCGCATGAGGGCGTGGTACTTGAGCGCGAGCTTGATGACGTGCGTGAGGAGCCAGTCCGAGTTAAGCACGACGACCTCCACCATCAGGTTCCGGCGTATGTAGCGGCCGTAGAGGTAGAAAGCCGCGGTCCAAAAGAAGAGCCACTGGTGCCACCAGAAGCTGGGCTTGTAGTCCGCGGCGCTCTTCGTGCGCTGAACCTCAAAAATCTCCTGAAGAGGAGACGAGCGAAGCAGGGGAGTGCGACGCATGCGGGCGAACTGTGAAGCGCGAAGGGTCGCTAGCGCGTGCGACCCTCGCAAAGCCCCGGGAGATGCGCGCTCACCCTCGCGATGATGACTTGAAAGGCGAGGAGCATGACCCAGAGGAAGACGTGGCCGCCGTAGACGGTGAGGGCGAGTCCCACGGCCATGACGACCGACGACACCACGCGGGTGCGCATCTTGGTCAGGATCTTCTGCCATTTGCTGCCGCCGTCCGGAGCGACCCGACGGGAGTCCCTGGCGCCTGCGGGGACCGCGGCGCTGGCTCGGGGTCGACGCGCGGGACGGGCACGGCCCCGCAGGCTAACCGCTAGGGAATGCGGGCGGCCGCGGGAGCGGATCGGGCACAGGGCAGATGATTCAGCGATATCACGAGTGGTAGAGCGGCGAGCGCACCTCTGCCGGGGGACCCGTCCCTCCCCTTCGCCATGGCCGGCCCGCACCCACTGTTGCACCAGAGAGCGTCCCTACGGCGCCTGGAGGCGTCGCGCGCCGGCCAAGCGCGCCGTAGCCGAGGTTCTGTGGAGATGCAGAAACAGCGCAACGAAGATTTCTGCCGGATGTGCGAGCGAATGGACGCAGAAGGACGCAGAGACAAAGACGCGGAGGGGCCCTCGCCTGGCGCGCCCCGTGTCCCACAACCCAGGCGATTGCGAGGGCGCGTTCTAGATGCGTGACGGGTGCGATTAAGGAGCCCTTGGAGCGTGTATCTGGGTCAGCAGACCCTGCGTTGGTAGCGCGCAGGGTGAGAAGACGGGTGTAGGGGCAGGGAAGCTTCAACGGAGTTCGCGGCGTGTCTCTTTGCGTATGTTCAACAGGTCAGACCTAGTACTTGTCGAATCGTCGCCCAATCGCTTCGGGTGTTGCCCAGCGCCAGACACAGTCGCAGCCCATGCCTGAAGAAGCAGCGTTGTCACTTACTACGGCATCTCAGCACGCGCCTCGCCGGGCCAGTCGAACGAACGCATAAGTCAACAGCGGGACATCATGCACATCCCCCGCCGTGTCGCTCTGCGACGGAAACGTGCTACGATTGAGCCGTCCCTCCCACCCGCGCTCCCAGCTCCTCTCGCCAGCAGTCATCCGTCTCGTGCTCCTCCTGTTGCTCCCCCAACCCACACTGCCTCCCAAATACGCCCACGCAACCCTGCATGCGAAGGCATCCGCGGTTTGGACCAAGGCTATGGCGTAGGGACAGTTGACTGTACCAAAACCAATTTGAGAAGACATTCCTGGCTCACCTTGCAAGTGAGCCTCGGGGTCCAACGATCACGCTCGACATCCACTCGTAGAACCCTTCCCACAGTTAGATATGTTGCAGCCGATGTGTTGGAGACTTCCAGAGATGCACCACAGGCCGTAAAGCTTGCAGCCCTTGATCTTGACGTCCCGCACTTCAGCGTGCCCGCCCTCTTGGCAGCACACCCCACGTTTGGACTTCGCGATGCTGCCGCCCCGTACAACCGCTTTCCCCTGGCGGAGGCTTAACACACCGCTATCCTTGCATCCCGTGATGGTCACGTTTTGCATGTCAGCGTGCCCGCCCTCTTGGCAGCACACCCCACGTTTGGACTTCGCGATGCTGCCGCCCCGCACAACCGCTTTCCCCTGGCGGAGGCTTAACACACCGCTATCCTTGCATCCCGTGATGGTCACGTTTTGCATGTCAGCGTGCCCGCCCTCTTGACAGCACACCCCATCTTCGGTCTCGGCAATGCTACCGCCCCGCACCACCACCTGGCTTCCCTGGCCGTGGCTGAACACACCGCTCTCCTTGCAGCCCGTGATCATCACGTGCCACACCTCCGCATACCCGCCCTCTTGACAGGACACCCCGTGTTATGCGGACCCCACAATGCTGCCACCCTCAATGATGACATTGCTCCCCTGACCGTGACAAAACACCGCAGACCTAGGGGCATCGCTTACTTTCACGTTCTTCAGCAAAACCGAGCCGCCCTTCTCGCAGTGTATACCCGTCCCCACCACCGTTACCTCCACCAGTCGGATCTCCCCCCCCCCATGCTTGCAAAGCGCGTCCTTTGCCAATGTCAGGGCTCCGTACCCTTAACATCCCGTTCCGCACGGTCACCACCTTGCCCGACCCAGCCACCACCTTCGTTCTCAGCTCCACCTCATTCCCCCCCAGATCCGCCACCTGCCCCGTGTCCACAGCTTCTAGCAACTGTTCCTCCGTCTGAACAGCCTTCACAGGTCCGCTGCTCTTATCCTTAATTGGTACTGCAGAGAGAAGACACGAGCAGTGGATAGAGTTAGAAACTCTCCCATCGCCCGATAGACGTCAGAGCGCCTGTACCCTCGAGCGAAGCACTCACTGTGAATGTTTTCGTCTGCTGCCGTCTCGAGGTCGCTCCTTGCCAGCATGTGCCCCAAACCACGCCCGTCCAGGATTGCCTGGACCTCCTTCTTCTTACCCCGCACCAGCCTCCTCAGTGCTTGGCGCCGCAGGACGCTCCCAAAATTCGTCTTCCCCGCCCATACTTGCACCGCAGCCAGCAGACCCTGGGCACGCAAATGCCCCATGGCGTTCAGCCATGCACTCCACGCTTTGCTCGCCTCGTAAGCAGGACGGGTGCCTGCAGGACGTGGCTGAAGAGCGACAGCACTCTCGGGTACGGGCAAATCTGGATCGTCCATAGCTCGTCTTAGGGTCCTGAGGTTGACCAGGAGCCTAGGTGCACCTGAGGGCTTAGGACTCCCTCCTTCCGTGCTCTGACCCGCAGCCTCCCACTGCGCCTGCAGCACGCCGTTGGCCTCCCGTTCCGACAGCAACACCACGCCATCAGAAAGCAGCAGCAGGGCGTCGGGAATTTGGAGGAACTGAATTTCCATACATATATCATGGTCATAACTCTTTTGTACGCATTGCACAAAATTTTTGGTCACGAACACCCCCACTGGCCATGGCATAGTTCCCAGGTTCACGTCGCTCGAAGTCACCCAGCTGGCCAGTTCTGCCAAAGAAATGGTCCAGCCCACCAGTTTCTGCGAGGATAGGATGAAACACAATCTGGCCCTGCACAGTGCACTGGCGGCATGCCATGCACTGCTGCTGCCTCCTGCTTACCTCGATATCCTTCGCGGACGTCACGGAGAGCGCTATTTTGTAATCCTCCCAATCACTCTCCTCAACTGGCTCCATCCGCGGAATCTGCTCAGCACAGAACCACGCGGGAGCGGTTTAGCTGCGCATTCTTCCAAGAGTCCCTCAACAGCTGCTGCGGCCAATCCATGAGCATGGCTACTCGAGCAATAAACTTTTGATTCTCAGTACAAGCACTCCACCTTCCATGCCACACCTGCTCCTCTTTCTCTTTCTGCGTTTGATTCTCCGTCGCCAACTCACGCTCGTGTTGCTCATCGTGCCTTCCTGTTAAGAGCACCTTCACCCCCCTGCCCATCCCATTCCCCTTCTCCTCGATACTCGACACCACAGAGTCCCACTCCCCATAAGTAAATCCCCTCGCCTGCTTCACCCTCTCTGCCAGCGCATCCGGCACATTCTTCTCCTCCACCGCCCTACCGTACATCTTCTCAAGCCCCACCACGTCATTAAGCAACGCCTGTTTCGGATCAGCGCGCGATCGAGCATATTGTATTCCCTGCTGGGCCCAGTCCAGGATTCCACGCTCCATGGACGCTGCTGTGTTGCGCACCACCCACTCCAGCACATCCTTAGAAGACACCTCCCCCGCGTCGCCATCACCAGGCTGCACCCGGCACTCGCGAACTCGCTGTTCGACCTCCGGGGTCCCCGCCAGCAACACACGCTGCCCCCGGTCCAGCTGCCGCATGCGTCCGGCCGCCTGCACCAGCTTGTCCCGGCACATGCCTGGGCCGAGCGTCAGCAGCGCCTTAGCATCCGGCCGCAACCGCTTGTCCACGCCTCGGCACCTCGCCTCGTCAAACACCACGAACGTGTCATGCTCTGCCACCGCGGACCACCCGACGTCATCGCACCGCCCGTCCAGCTCCAGGATGCGCCATGTGCCCCGTTTCTGATCGAAGAAGCAAACACCATCTAGGCGCTGACCCTGATCACGGTCTTGCACATTCTTCAGCTCCTCCACCAATGCCTTTGCCACTTGGAAGCTGTTCGAGCCAGCAAGGAGTGCCCCCGCGTCGATTAGGGCGTGCACCCTCCTTGACACCGCCAGAGACAGCACTTCCTCCCAGTCAGCCTTCACGGACACATATTCCGCTTTGCTCAGAAGGTGCAGCATCTTGCCGTCCGTGGCAGCAGCTGCGTTATCTGCGACGGGCTTCAATGTCAGTTGAATTGGAAGCAGGCTTTTGTTGTCCATGGTACCTGCGCAGATATGAAAGGAAATAGGCAACAGTTATAGGTGTCACTGCGTCATCTGTACCCTCAGAGCTCACCCGCTGCACACCGCCCCTCACCAGAGAACCCGACGATGGTGCTCGTCCTGTTAGCATGGTTGCCCTCCCCCTGGGGCACGTGTGCTAGATCCCACCCCGTGGCCTCAATGTGCCTGGGATAGTGCTGAATTTCCCTTGAAAGCAGGCACGATTGCAGCCAGAAGCCCACGGTCCGCATGTTCCTGCCAAAGACCTTGTGCAGCGAA
Source organism: Protoeuglena noctilucae (assembly GCA_958009085.1). Classification (NCBI taxonomy): domain Eukaryota; kingdom Viridiplantae; phylum Chlorophyta; class Pedinophyceae; order Marsupiomonadales; family Marsupiomonadaceae; genus Protoeuglena; species Protoeuglena noctilucae. Next base: position 259,195 of record OY253686.1, read on the forward strand.
TCCATTATCTCCTCGTTGCTCGGGTCCAGCGATCTCACATCGTCCAGCTTGTCCCACGTAGTTTTATCCACAATGTCTTCGTCCACGACACCTTCGGCCAGTTCCAGCCACTCCTTGTACTCTGCCTCCTGCTCACTCTGCCCCTTCGACAGCAACTTTGACACTGCCTCCCTCATCTCAAACCGGGATAGCCCGTCGTTGAAGTACGACAGGAATGTGAGGAAGATGGCCGTATCATGGTGCGCAAACTCGCTTCGGTCGCTTGGGGTGTCGCACGCCCGGAAGGGCACTGCCACCTTCGTGCGCTTTTTCTGCCCCCTTCTATCTACACCGAAGTCGACGTTGACCCGCAAGCTAAGGCAGTGGAATGCCACGCCGTGACCCAGAAGACCCCGCAGCAGCAGCACCTGGTCCTTGGCCGTTTCATCCAGATTGAGGCCATCAAGAATCTCATCTATCCCTCTAGAAACGTTTGTCACGGCCTGAACCAGATTTTCCCTCTGAGTCACCTTGGGAGCAATCATCCGGCTCGTGTTGCGGGGTGGTTTGGAAATTAGCTTGGTCGCGACTTCCTGTGCCAGTTTGGACCGCATCCCTCTCGGGGTGCCCGTGCTCAACCGGCAGCCGCTGAATGCTCCCGGAGGCGGCGGTTGTGCGGGGTGAATCCTGACCCCATCCAGCTCCTGCGACGAAAGCTCCTTTGACAAGACCTCCAGGACGGCCAAGGGCACCGAGAAGCGAACGGACGCGCTGGGTATATCCTTGTGAGACCCCATGGCGTATACCAGCTTGAAATTGTGCCTGAGTAACTCGTCGCACTCGTCCAGGATCTCGTGGAAGGGGAAGCCTTCCAGCATCTTAAGCGACTCCACCTCACTGCCGCCACCCAACTCGCAACCGCTGCTGGCCTGTGACTCGCTGCCTGACTTACTGCCACTGCCCGTCTTGCCGCCCCCTGTCTCCAGCATTACGCGTTTAAGAAGCATCGACTGTCGCGCGTCCTGGCCCATGAGCAGGACCCCACGCTCGTCACGGCAGCGCATGAGGATCGCCTTAAGCGTACCCAGGACCCGCTCGTCCACTTTCACATCTCGGTGGAAGGGTAGCACAAACACCTTGCGCTGCAGCACCCCACCAGATATGCTGCGGCGCAGGTGATCCCGAGCCTCGTTCAGCAGCGTCGGCAGCAGCGTCACGCGCACCACGTGGTCCCGCCTATCCGCCCAGTGCAGCGCCAGCATCGGCAGGATGACCCGCGTTTTGCCCTCGCCCACGTTGAGCTGGGCCAGCGCTCCGGAGTGGTCCATAAGGTGCTTGGCAGTACGGTATTGCACTTGCCTAATCTGTAGGCGGTTCTCTACCTCAAACACCAACCAAAGGGGGTGCTCGCATGCCGTCCATTCCCGCCGCACTGCCAGCTCCCGCGCCGCCTCCACCTCAGCATGTACGTCTCCTTTCGAGTGCGCAACTAGGGCCACCTTCACCCGGTTCAGTCGATCCTCTAGGACACACAGCTGCGCCCACACGACCGCGCCCTCCCGCAGCGCATCAGTCGCCGTGGTCAGATATGGGTTAGTGGCACCAACCCAGGCACGGTCCGCCAGCACCCGCAGGAGGTCAGGTGCAGCTGGGGCCGGCATCACGCCAGCAGCCACGCGCATCGTATGACCAGCCGCGCACCTGTCTTTCGGCTCGTACCTCAGCCCGTCCAACAACCACTTTTCCATCTTTTCCCTCTTATCCTTGACCTCCTTCAGCACCTCGTCCACCTTGTCGTGGGCCTCATCAGACAGCCCATCGCGCACTGCTCCGTTGGTGTATTTCTGGAAGCTTTTCTGCAGGCAATTCCTCACATCCTTTTCAACCTCTGACAAGCCCTGGGCCTTGATCGGGAGCTCCCCCGCGATGACCTTTCTCCGTTCCGTCAGCCTTGCCAGCTCTTTCTCCTTCGCCTGCACCCAGTTCGTGATGACCGGGTACTCTTCCGTTTCCTGCACGGTCGCCGGCAAGGCCACGCCACTGTATGGCCCAGCTTGTTTCGCCAGGATGCGGAGCTCCTCAACTGACGTCAGCATCTGCCGCACGGGAAGCCGCCCCGTGCGCATCAGCTGCATGTACTGGCCCGCTGCGTTCACGTTTACCTCCGGCAAAGAGGAGGGCTCTTGCTCGGCCGTCAAGAGACCCATTTGGACGTGCATGGACTGCAGCTGGCGGGAGCTGGAGGCGAGGTCCTCAGAGAGCAGGGCGAGGGCCGGTGCACCCATGGAGTGCTTCTGCAGAGTCATCAGATGGCCAGAAGCATCTAGCGGCAGCGGCTGGATACCCCAGCTCTGCCGCAGCAGCGCAAGTGCGGCATCTGCCCCCGTCTGACCCGTGCTCTTGTCTGGCAGCCGTGTGCCTGTCGCTGCGAACAGTGCCGCTAGCTGCAGCTGCCCTGTGTCAGATGCTGCCCGAAGCCACCCAAACCGGGCATGCTCGTCAAATCGCTGCATGTGGACCCACTCGTCGCATTTCTTCGACAGCAACAGCACAGTGCTGTCTCCCCGGCCCTGTACACTGCCGCTTGGCATGAGCACGATGCGCTCCGCAGACTCCGCCGGCACGGCCTCAAGTACAAGGTACTGCCGGAACCCCACCAGCTGCTCTAGTTGCTGGCACGAGGCCAGGCGGTGCGCAGTGTGGCTCCGGGACTGGAGGGACCCGTCATCGCAAAGCCAAAACTCCAGGCCGCTGCGCGGCAAATGGAAAACCACGCGCTCGTTGCCTTCCTGTGACACTATCCGCACGATCGTGTGAATGAACTGCCACCGCTCAAGGCGCTCCAGCACCCGCAGGGCACCCAGCCCCGTGGGCACCAGCCGGTCGCAGAGGCCCGACAGCGTCCCGGCTAAGCCGAGCAGCTCGCGCCACTGCTTGCCCCGGAGGTGCTGTGGTACAGCGTAGAGGCAGCATGGTCGGGAACCGCCGCCCGCACGATTGCCGCCATTGGCCCCCTGGACGACACCCAGGAATTCCACCGACCGGTCGAAGCAGTCGACGTCCTCTCCGCACCTCCGCAACACCAGCGCGCCACCGTCCGCGCTCAGCCAGTGCGCGTGCATGCGCCGCAGTCGCTCAGGCAGCGTGGTGGTCGGGCACCACGCACACTCCTCGTCTTGCCCGGGGTCCAGCAACCGCAACACGCTGGCCCCCTTCCTCCCCAGCTCCACCTCCTCCACGTGCAGCTCCTCTCCCACCCGTCGGAATCGGTAGACCAGGCACCCCGCTATCGGCTTTACCGTCTCGAACCACCCGTCCACCCCAGCCTGCGCCACCTCAAAGTTCCTGGCTTGGAAGACCCGCTGGTAGAGCCGGTGATCACGCACCTCTGCCGGCAGCATCGACGGCGGCAAGCCGTTCCGCAGCGCCATCCCCGTCGCCAGGTTGAGCGAGTAGAGGTTGCCGTCGTGCTCCGCCTCAACGCACGTCGTGGGGTCGCTCCCAGTGTGCAGCCAACCCCATTGCAGGGCATGAGGCGCCTGCGTGAATACTGCCCGCAAGGCTGCCGTCGCCAGCTCGTCCAGGTGCCTCCCCGCCGCGCTGAGCACGTCCGCCACGCGACCCGCCATGGCCACCAGCGCCTGGACCTCCAGGACCTCCACCTGCTCCTTAAGTTGCTTGGCCTCCGCTTGGGTCTTGGTCTTGTCGTCGGCTTGCAGGTGCACGGCCTCGAGAGACGACCGGGCCTGCCGCAGGCACGCCAGTTGCGTGATCGCGTGTTGGGCGTCTTCGAACTCCAGCGGGCCGTTCGAGTAGCAGAGGACCGCGTAGGCGTGATAAGACGCCTTCCGCGCCCGCAGAGACACGAGGACATCCTCCTGCGTCTTTTGCTCCACCTCCGCGCCCATGCACTCCGCCCACTCCCGTGCCGCCCTCGCCAGCTGGCGTGCCACTTTCACCGCCCCCTTGTTGTAGCCCGCCAGGTACGACGTGAGTTCCCCCAGTAGCGCCAGGGACGACGCTTCCGATGGCTTCTTCGCCACCTCCTCCGCCAGGTCCTTCAGCACCTGCACCAGCGCCGCCCACGAGCTATGCTCGGGTGACCCCTCAAAGGCGTCCGTCATCCACGATCGCCGGACACGCCCGCCCTCCACCAATAGCTCCCCCACATGGTAGAGCGCCTGCCGCAGCAGCACCCCAACCGCGGGGTGGCCAAGGGGCAGGGTGCGGTCAGCCAGGGCCGTAAGCAACTTGCGATATTGGGTAGCCGGGTACGCCCGCAGGCCGCACAGCGCCAGGAACGAGGGCTTGGACCGCAGCGCCCACAGCTGCTGAGATGCTGGGCCTTCCTCGGGGAGCTCGGTGAGCAGGTCCTGCCTTGCCAAGCCCTCGTTGCCCCGGGAGAACGGAGTATGCTCCGCGCCGCCCTGCTCCATGGCCCAGTTCAGCTGCTCGAATTCTTCAGGCAGAACCTCGGTGTTGGCACGCACAACCACGTCTCTAGGCACCCGAAAAGGATTGAAGTACGTGCACCCCTGCCCCTCATCACTCCCGTCGCCGCTCCCTTCCCACACCATCTGAAGTTCGAACGTGTCAGGGTACCACACGCCGTCCGCCTTGCTGCGATAGTCCTCGACCTTTTTCGGCCAAATCTTCTTCGGTTGCTTCGCATTCAGAGCCCGAAGTCGGATTCTGCTTTCGGTGCAAGCGTCCGTCGAGGTCGTATGGACCGACGTAGCCGACAGGTGCTTGGTATAGTGGTCAGCCCACATGCTGACCTTCGTGTCACCCTCCACCATGTTGAGCTTGTCTTTCAGCTTGTCACTCCACTTCACAGGAAGCAGCATTTGCTGGGCCATGACAGACAGCCTTGCCAGGCACCGAAGGGGCTCCTTCATGTGCAAAAAGAAGAGGACCTGTGGCAGGGGAGCATGTGATGGGTCACATGAGGGCCAGGAGTGCACGGATGGCAGGGACAGCAGAGAATGCAAGACAGTCACCTGGCGCATCTTGGCCTCGTCTTTCGGCAGAGGTTGCACCACCGGAGGCGGCGGCTTGTTCGCCTCGTCGAGCTCCGTTTCGATGGCAGAGACCCTGACCTCTGCGCTCTTCACCTTCTTTTTGGCCTCGTTATATAGGCTCTTCCACTCTTGATAATCGGAGGACGTGTCGACCTTTGGCTTCTTGCTGCTGACCTCCTCCAACTTCTTGCGCCTCGTCTCCAGAGTCGATTCTTCTTTCTGCAGCTTTTGCTCCAGCTCCTGCACCTCGGCCTGCTTCCTCTGGACAGCCATCCAGTGCGCATCCACCCTGGCCTGAGCGTCGGTAACCTCCATCTTCATCAGCTCGCGCATGTCCTCGTCCTGAGCCGCAAAGGCATCTGCCATTGCCATCGTCGGCGCCTGGTCGCTCAGATGGAAGAGCCGGCCACCCCGGCGTTCCGAACAGCTCTTCAGGTACTCTGCCACCTTTACCGCCGCGTCCTGTGCGGCCTTGGATCCTAGCACCATGTGGCCTACGTCTTCCCAGTTGAGCGGGACCGAGTACGACCCCACCAGTTTGTACTTCTCTTCCGCCTTGACCACGCTGTGCGTCAGGCAGAAGGCGATCCAGACCACCAGCCTGGCCCGCCCGCGCAGCTCCACGCCCAGCAGGGGACCCTTAGCCTTCTCCTCAACCTTCTCCTCAAGCTGCGATGCCAAGCGGCGGTACTCGTCGACCGCTTTGTCGAGGGTCGGCAGGTCGGCCAGCGTCAGTCCGTGGCTGCTGGGCTCGAAGCCCCGTGCGGCGACTGCGAAGAATGCAGCCTCCGCCTGACGCACTCGTGATGCCTCGCCCACGTACGTCTCGTGTTCGTCAGTCCTGACGCAGGGCTGGCTAATGAATTTTGCGATGGTAGGCACCTTAGCGCCCCCAGCGAGGGCAGGTAGGAGCTCCACGTTTGAACGTGCTTTGTGCCACGCGCCGTCCATGCCCTGTCTGACCGGCGCCGCCTGCTCCGCTGGGGCGTCCAGGCAGAAGTCCTCGCAGGTAGCCACCGCCGCTGCGTTACCCTGCTTCGGCAGCATCGATTTGTCCTGGAGATCCTTGACCTTTGCCTCCCAGGCGCTGTGCAGGCTCTCGGTGACTTTCCCCGCCAACGCAGCGAATCCCCTCATGTCCGCCCACGGCTTCTCCGCCAGGGCCGCCCCCAGCTCCACCGCCATCTCCAGTCGAACCATCGCAAGGTCGACGTCGTCGTGGTCCAGCGGCCCCAACGGACTCGAGGGCTGGGCTTGCAGCGCCGCCAGCCACAGGTGGAAGAAGGCCACGGCCGCCTCGAACGCGCAGGACTGGTCCTTATCCCCTTCTCTCAAGACAAGGAACTGCAAGCAGTGGACTGCACCCCAGTCAGCGCCCGCTGTCAATAGTAAAGCCAGTCACGCTACGTCTGGACATTGGGTGGCCGCAGGTCGCACCTTTACCACCTCCCGTGCCACCGGCCATTCCAGGGAAGTTGCGTCCTTGCCGTGCGTAGCAAAGTCAGGAAAGCCGCCCATGTAAGAAATGACCTCATTTCCCGTTATCTTTCCCCCAGTCGTCTCGATGCGCTTCCTGGCCGCAACGATGCAGGCCTTGACAAACCCCGCTGTCTTCGAAGCACGAACGCGTGCGTCAGTCAGCAGCGCTTTGACCTTATTTTGAGCTTTAGGAAGTTCTTTTTCGAACATTTCCCACTCGTGCCCTGCGACGCTGCCGGCATACCCTGAGAAGCCCCCATCGCTCCTGGCTCCATGCCTGCGCTGCGCCCCGCTCCAGCACCTGGGTGGGCAGCGATAGTTCCGGACTCCATGTTTGCACCAACGAACACATGAAGCGATTCTCGACTGATCAAACAGGCCTCCCAACGAGACTCACCCTTCCACGATGTGCTCCCATCGATCTGCTGCGACGACCCATATGTTCTCTGAGCCCGCCGTGTACGGGGCGGAAGTGACCACGATTGCACAGCCGTAGTCCGGAAGGAACTGCGCGTCCTTCAGCGCTTGTACAGCTCTTTTTGCCGACGCTGCGATATCACCGAAAGCCTTTGGGATGCCGGTCTGTCTCACAGCTCTGACCACCTCGCCGGGTAGGTCGCACATGTTGGTCGATTGGTCTTCAGCGAGGTATAAGAGAAGATGCGTGGAAAAAAACTTGGCCATTTTGGAATTTCCCTCGCTGCTGAACCCGAAATCTCGCTGCAGCTTGTCACCCCCTGCAAGAAATTAGTTTATTTTTTGATAGTTTATTTTTGTTTATTTTTATATTTTTTATTTTTTGTAAAATACAGAAGTGTAAAATCATGCATGCATTGATTACACAGCTGGCATCTTCTCATGGCAATATCAACATTGCATAAACTCACTCGCCAGGGGGTCCAGGCGGCTGCCTGTAATCATGATCATGTCGCTCTGCAGCATGAGCAGCAGTTGCAGGTCGCTCCCCATGATGTCGTGCCGATCCCATCTCGGTACGCCGTCGTCTGTCCCTTGAGCGTCGGGGAAAGCGCGTTGGGAGGGATTCTGGCGCTTTCCAGCCCAACCCTCCCCACACGGGACGTCCCATAGCAACTTTTTCTCGGGATTGTTGCAAGACTGAGTGGTGATCGTGACGGTAGCCTGAAGGGGCTGATGGTCGAAGACAGCTGCACAGTAGTCCTTGACGACCTCGACCTCGAGCATGACGTGGCTCCCGTTTGGCACACACACGGCGCCGATGAAGTCGATGACTCCCTGGGTGCGCTTGGCGCTTGTCGTTCTGCTGCCCGGCTCGTACACGGGAATCTGAACCCTCTCCCACATCTTCACGACCTTGGAGGGAAGCCAGAGACACGCCTCATCCAGCTTGACGTTCGCATCGCAGCCGATAAGGACGGGCAGCTGGAACGCGTCCGCCAGCAGGGAGAAGACCTCGCATGCTTTCGTCCATAACCTGCAAGCAGTAAATATATTAAGATATTACCTTCATTTATTTATTGTTATGCTGTTAATTTTATCTAAAACTGTATAAATTATAGTTTTGTTGCAAAAAATGTTGCTACAACATTTATAATAATTGTCATTTTTTGAACGGGTGACAAACCTGCGCATGAGAGCACGGGACATTAGGTGTGCTCACCGATACTTGAGTCGGTTGTTCATCCCAGTGTGGTAGCCATGGTACGACACGGCCAAGACTGGGCCCTGATTAGTTCCGGAGTTCTCCGGATTGGCGAGAGGGGTGCACCGGACCACGAGCATTCTTTTGAAAAGGAGCTTGTACACCTCATGGTGCTCGTCCACCAGCTTATGCTTGATCCTCTTATGACTCTCACGGACCTCCATCATCTTGCACCAATCCTTCCTTGCCATTACTGCCAGGCAATTCGTGCCCTTGTTCTTGACTTCTTCTTTCTTGTATATTGCTTGGAAATGTTCCCGAAGCTTCCTGAGCACTTCTTTCTTGTGCATCACTTTGCTCCGCACCTCTTGCAGCATAATGACGTGGGGATCGACATCATCCACAAGATCGACGGTCTTCTTGTATGAATTCGAGGTCTTCCCTGATTTCGGTCCCACATTGGCAGACAGAATTCTGAAGCGCGGGGGTTCTCGAAGGGACAGACCCGCCAGTCCACGGCTGACAGCCTCCTCCATGATTCCACGCTCGTCCCACCCGCGACCTGCATGTGCAGGCATGTCATTAATGGGCGGTGGACATAATCGACAAGACCGCTTGCAGGTTAGCAATCGTTTGTGCTGGGGCATCTCACACAATGGCCATGGCCGCGCCATGCAACAACCGGGGGCTTAGATTGTCAGATTACTCTGCGAAAAGCATCCCAAAACCAGCCGCACGCCCGCGTAGCCCGAGCGAGACAGACCACGCAGCGCCATTGTGCTCCCTCACCGTGTCCACGGTGGTACGCGCCGGGCCCCGAGGAGGCTCACCGCCGTCGCAGCTGCGGGAAGTCAACTAAAGATCGTCGCGGGACGAAGGGTTTGCGCACCCGCAGGCTCTGGAAACCCCTGACATGTCGTGAAATGAGCGCATGCTACATGCTCGCAGCGGCGACCGAGTTGAGGTACAAAGGAACGAACAGTGCAGAAGATGCAACAAACATCAAGCAGACATGCTGCTCGCTCGCGCCGCGCGAGCGAGAGGGGCGTCGCGGCGGTCAATGCGTGCTCTCTTGCCGCCCAGTCGTCCGCCCTTATCTCACCCGCCCGACGGCCGTCGCTCCCTCTCGTGCCGCACGCACTCCAATGAGACTCGATACTTGCGCAGCGACGCCCGAACGGGCCCTAAGTCACGAGCCTCGCCCCAGAGGGATGCTCGCTTCTTTCCTGCGCACCTCGCGGCTTTGGCGCTCTCTGCGCACTCACTAGTGCATAGGAGTGACGTATGCAGCAGAAAATTGGCACATGCGCACCCACACGCCGGCGGCTGGCGCCGGCTGGCCCTTGTGAGAAACCAGGGCATTGCAAAGGACCCCGCCTTCGCTTTGCTCGACCGCGCATGGTGCGCATCGTCGCCACCTGAATGCAGCGGCGCGCCATGATCAGGCTGTGAGCGGGGGTTGCAGCGCGGTGCCATGCGTCAAGCCGGCACCGTCACACGCGCTGCGTTGCAAGCCTGCCGCCCTCGTCTTAAAAGCGGCGTTGTCACTTGCTACTCGCTACGGCCTCTCAGCACGCGCCTCGCCGGCTCATTCGAACGAATACACAGGTCCGCACCCATGCATCGAGCGCTACCCGCCCCACCTCCCCCTCAGCAGGGACTGCCAGTCCGCCTGCACCTTCTTGGCCTGCTCGGCCTCCTCCAGAGCACGATACGACGCGCAGCACGCGTGACAGGGGCCGTGGAGGCACGTCGCGCCCGCTGTGTCGCTCTGTGTGCGACGTGGAGACGCTGTGAAGTGCCGCTCTCAGGCATGCAGTTGCAGTGCCGACATGACACCCGCAGAGGCCCTCACCTGGCACACCGTGGTGGGAGGGGGCCACACCCTGGGGTCCGAGGCGCACACCCGCACCAAGTCACGCGCCGTGCGACCATTATCGTCCTCCAGCGTCGCGTCGCCGTAGCCGTCCGTGAGCAGCCACTGCAGCGCGTTGCCCGCGCTCTCGCCCCTGCGGGGAAACACAGGGGACCACAGGGGCTGGGATGCGACGTGTGAGGCGAGCAAGCGGTTACGGTCCCACGCGACCAACCATCAGCCGTGGCTGGCACGCACCCGCAGGAGTGGTTGTCGTTGACCCAGCACATGGATACAAGCATAGTGGCCGTGAAGCCCGCGAGGTTCTTGACGTTCGGGTTGCCGCCCTTCCCCACCACCGCCTTCAGCGGCTCCGGCCCACCCCACGCCACCACCGCCGCCGCCCTGCGACCAACACCAGGACATCTCCATCAAGTGTGCTGCATTGTTCTGTTCGTATGCAAACACAGATAGAAAGCCCAACTGTACTACCTATAGACACCCACACCGCCCTTTTCGCACCTGGCTGCGGGAGTCCAGCCGCCAAACCCAGCCTTGTTGACGTCAGCTCCCAGCTTCAGCAGCGCTTGGATGGTCGGCATGGCCTTCCCCGCGTCCTGCAGGGCAGGGAGAGGGAGCAGCTGTGTTCGAATTGTCATGCTGACTAGGAGTGCAAGACACGACCCCCAGCAGCGCAACCATTGCGTCGACTCGCCTGAGGGCCTGAATGCGCCTCCAGTGCCCAGAACAGCGCCGTCTCCTGCTGCTCCGGCGCGTCCATGTCCGGCTGGTCCGGGTCTATCCCAAAGTCATCCACCAGCAGCGTGAGCATGTCCGGCCATGCCGACGCCTTGTCTGGCGGGCCGTGCTTCCACATCTCCGCCACTGCAGGATCGGAGACATATCGTAGTATATAATTGCATACAATCATGCCCTGGTGAACAGGCCTAATGGCATGGCCACCCTCTGTCGATGCGGGCGCTCAGTCGCTCACCCAGGTGAATGGCCCCGAAGTTGCCAATCATGCACTCCCCGCACTCCAAATACTCCTTCGGCGACTCTTCCACTCGGCACCCGATGCAACTGCGGCCGCACGCGTCAGGCACAGCATGTCCGTTCAGCACGATCGAGCGCTCCCCGACTTGCGGCCCAGCCCTTGCCCACACTCGCACCTGGTGACGTCCTGCCCCAGCCCTCGCAGCGCCACGCGCAGCCTAGCGACGTCGCCTGCCAGAATGGCGTCTCGCACCGCCCGCCTCAGCTCTTGGGACGGCCCCGTGTCGCGCGTCAGAGCCGCCACGGGGATCGCGGAGCGGCCCAGCGCTTGCGTGAAGGGGTCCTCCAGCGCCGCCTGCGATTGCATGGAGATAGGCTTGTTTTCCAGGCTTAGTTACCCATGACACGCCTGCGGCAAACCCATGCCAGAGCCCCACCTACCAACAGCAGCTGCGCGCGTCAGAGAACAATGGGCTACAGCAAGTGCACCAAAACGTGCTGTGCTCGGTATGCCCCCCCCTGGGACTCGCCTCGTAGGCCGCAGCCGAGGGCTCCGGTGGCGGCCTGGCCGGCTCGACTTGGCTCTGGGCGCAGACCCGCTCGCAGCACTCCTTGCAGTTGTTGGACTGGAACCCGAAGCTCGCGCAGGCGGTCCGGGAGAGCCAGCAGAAGGAGCGGCACTGGGCTGCGACGGCCTCGGCCCGGGGCATCGCAGCGTGGAACGGCACGGTGGGGAAGGTGACGTTTGGAAAGAGGTCCGCGGTGCACTCGAGAGACCCTACGCGGTCCGGGTCCTTCGCCTCCGCCTCTCTCTCCGCCTGGGCTGCCTTCTGCTGTTGCTGGAGCAGAGGGTTGAAGCCGGATAGACCCGAGACGACGCCGTCCGCGGGACCAGCATCGCCGTCGGCCGGGGCGGGGCTGGTCGTGGGAAGTGGAGCGGCGGTGGTGGGGGTCGGGGATGCTGGGGCGGGCGTCTGGGCGGCGGGAGGTGGGGGCGCGGGCGCGGTGGCCGGTGCAGGGCCGACCGAGTTCCAGCCTTGCAGGTCGTCGTCGGCTGGCGACCCTTCCAGATTGCGGGATGGGTGCGGGGGCAGGAGAGCGTGGCTGAGGGTGGGGCGGACGGCCGCGCACTTGAGAGGGTCATGCGATGGCGAGGGCGCTCGTGAGGCCAGGCAGTGCAGGGCTGCGGGGAGGCCGGGAGGGGCTGTTCTGCTACGCGATCGGTACACTTAAAGATCAGAAACAGGTCCTCGCCAAAAGCACGGCTTGCAGACTCAGGATAGGCGCTGGGATGGGCGAGGACGGGGTGACTCTGCCGACTCGCCTGGTAGGATGCTCAGCGCCAGGAGCAGAGCAAGGGCAGCGCGAGAAGCAGAGGACATGACCCCGGATGCCGCGGGAAGCTCCGACGACCGATCGCGGCTGCTGAGGCGGAGAACGGGACCAGCAGCCCCATGGACACAAGGCCCGAGGGGTCCCGATGACGCCCCAAGGATCGGGTGCGCAGCGCCACAGCCCTCTTAGCTAACAAATTAAGCGATCGGCGAGCTCGCCACGCCCGCGATGAGACGGGCGTGGACGGCGGCCAGTCGAGAAACACTAAGCCTGGCTCTGCGCGCGAGCAGCGAAGGCCATGTGGGCTGCGCGCTTGAGAGAACCGAGTCAATTCATCGTGTGCATAGGAAGCGGCATGGCTGCGCCGCGGCAGCCAAGAGGCGAGTCAGGGCGCACTGGCGCAGATGCCCTGGGGTGTCTGAATGAAAGAGGCAGAAATAGACGACACGCTTGCGTCATAGGAACAAGGAGGTGCTTGTTAGCCGAGCAGGGCTAGACCAGGTTGAGCAAGGCAGTCTGTACCCACGGCATGACGCGCCCCACGACGGCCCAGTCCTGCACGTAAGGAGACACGGCCATGACGACGGGCAGGGACGCCTGGAGGAGGGACTTGACCAGAGAGGCCTTGGTGACGCCCTTGGCCGTGGTGGAGACCTGCGGGCGGCGCCAGCCGAGCAATGCTTTACCCAGGCGCATGCCGCAGCGTGCAAGGGTGACCCTTCGTCCATCCCAGCAGCAAATCGACTCGCCTTCGCGAAGAGGCGTGTGAGTCCCGTGTTCCCGAGGCCCTCCATGAGCGTCCCGACCGAATCGGCGTTCTCGTCCGTGAACATCCGCGTGAAGGTGTCTGCCGACTCCTGCAGATGGATGACAACACAAGCACCAACACGTGTTTGCCTATGTTGACGACCCAGCAGAGCAATACTACCGAAGCCCAGCATCGACGAGTATCTATCGACAGTCAGCATTGATGGGCATCTCGCCTTGATGATGATCGCCATGACGTAGTACTGCCAGAGCTCGAGCGCCGCATTGTAGGTCGCATTCCAGTTGCCCTGCACGGCGTTGGACAGCAGGAGCAGCGCGGAGCCCATGGCGCCGAAGATGTGCGCCACCACGGCCCACTTCATCGTCTCCACCAATGAGAAGAGCGTGCCCAGCTGCAGAGAGACGGACGATGGGGGAGGCGGGTGAGTCTGTGTGCCGCAGCAAGGGGCGCCAGCGATGCTCACAGCATGAAAGTAGGCACAGGTAACTGCACGCTTGGTATAGAGAATTAGATGCCAAGCTCCTTGGTTGGTTTATGGTATATGCCAGCGCCATACATCCAAATCCCTCGGTGCACGCCACCACCCCCTCGCCTGCGCTTTGGTGAACTTAAACCCCCTGCCGGTGTCCGCCTGCCTCCTCCGCGCCTCCTCCGCCGCCTCTGACTGGGCCTGGGCCAGGCTGGAGCTCTGCGGGGTGCATGAGGGCAGGCGCGGTTGGGCAAGCGCAGGTGGCGAGGGGTTCGCGTGGGGCGGCTACAGGGCTGTCATCGCATCGCAAGAAGGCTGATAGATGTACCAAACGTGATGAACCAGCCAGTGACGTTGTTGCAGCTATCATTGACCTGCATTCAAAGCGCTTGTCGACTGCTTGCACTGGCCCCTCACCTCCATCCAGTCAAAGGCGGCCAGCAGGGGCATGAAGGCGGTGGTGAAACGCGACCGGTTCTCTGCGAGAAAGCGACAGGATGTGTGCATGAACATGGCCACACCCGGTGGGTAGACACCATAGATACCCGCCAGCAGCACCAGAGACATCACATCATGCCCGAGCCTTGCCTGGGACGTAGCGGTCGCCCATGCGCGCGGGGCGGTCGTCGTCGCCCTCCCCGTCGCCCCGTGCCCCGTTCCTGGGCCCCGACACCGCCAGGAATCGACCCAGGGAGCTGATGGCGCAGAGGACCAGAATGACCTCGGTGATGAGGGGCCAGCGTGCGGAGGCCTGCGGGGGAGAACGACCAATGTTGTTGTGCGTAAGGGGTAGCAATAAGTCCTGAAGAGGTCATGGGGACTCGTGTTGTGAGTAAGTGGTGGTAGTGACCAGTCCTGAAGGAGCCATGAGGACTCGTAGCACTCACGCAAGGGCCTGAGCTCACAGCTAAGCTAACTCACCGTGGAGGTGTGGATAAAGGCGACAGTCACCATGACAGCTGCGAGGTAGCGGAACAGATCTGCGGTGGAAAGAGAGAGAGTGCCGGTGTAAGCGAACACAGAGGACAAAGAGGAGGAGTCAGAGGAGCTGGGGTAACTGGACAAAGCACATCGTGAAGCCAGCAGGCCTCGTTGCTGGGGTACCCCACGTGCGCACTATGCATGGCATGGCATGCGTATCCCACACTCAGTCACCGGCCAAATCCATGACACCGTCCAGCAGGTACCGAATGTCCCCACCGCTGCCCTCGCAGATGAGGCGGAACTTGAGCGCGGAGCTCGAGATGAGGAGGGTCGACACTGCAGTGTGTGGGAAGGAAGCGTGACTGTTACCGGTGACGGTGCTCTCCCCGCAATGCACCGTGCACCCATCAAAGCCAGCCAGCCACCCACCCACCCACAGGCTGGGTCAGCGTGCCGCCAACCCAGCCCCCACTCGCCCCACGCACTCACCCAGGTGATTGAGCACCGACGTCGCCCCGTTCGTCAGACCCGTGGCGTTGAGCGACCCCAGCGCCCCCGCCACCACCAGCGCCAGCGCCGAGCTCCCCGCCGCGAAAAGGAACGACCGAGCGGCGCTGCGCATGCTCGAGGACAGGTCCCGGAACACCTCCCGCTCGTCGTCGCCAAACTCGTACGGCGCCCCCATCGCCCGACGCGCCATGGCAAGCAGGTCAAACCCACCCCCGCGCTTCTTCCCGTGCCCCCGGTCCTTCCCACTCTCGCCGTCACCCCCCTTCTCCTTCCCCTTGCTCGCGGCCGCCGGCTCAGGACTGCCCTTCTCGCCTCCCGCCCCTCGCCTCTCCTCACCCTCACCCTCCTCACCCTCCTGGCCCTCACCCTTGCCCCCGCCCTCCTCCTTCCCTCTATCCTCCTTGCCACCCCCCAGCTTGCTACCCGCCGCTTTCTTCGCGCCCTCCGCGATACCCTTGGCACCTTCCTTGACCGCCATGCCAGCCACCGCCATCCCATCCCGCATCCGACCCCCGTTCCCCTCGCCCCGGTCCTCCTCGGACCCCTCGGCGTCGCCATCCCCCTGCCGCTCTCCCTCTTTCCCATCCCCGCCGCTACGACCACCCTCCTGTGTATCGCCGCCCTCACTGCCCCCATCCTCGTCTGTGCTCTCTGCCTTGCCCCCACGCGCCGCCCGCGCTGCTGCCTGGAACGCCCCGCCCAAGCCCTTCTCGGCCGCTAACTCTAGCACGTTGTCCAACACTGCCTGCAGCAGCGAGTGGAATGGGATGGGGTGTTTAAGCAAATACCCACGCGCATGAGGTGCAGCAAAGCCCACAAGCATCACTGAGGCCCTCTAGTCAGGGAATGGGCCTGCTGTGCAAGATCCCTGGCTCGATGGAGCCACCTCAGGTCTCGCAGATGCGTCAATGGGATGTGGAGCAACCCATCAGAGCCTCGTGAGCCCCCCAAGCGCCCAGACGCGAACGCCCAGGTGCGTGACACCTAGACGGTGGCCCATCACAGCCTCACCCGTCTCTCGCCCTCCTCTCCTACCTCCTCCGCTCACCGTGCCGCCCTTCGATTCCTCGTCTAAGGCTTTCTCCACGATCGCTGCCACCTCCTCTTCGGTCATGTTCTCGCGCGCCTTCTCGTTCACGGCGGCCATCAGGCGCTCGCCGATGGAGGCCTCGCCACCACCTTTGTTCCGCGGTTCCTCTCCTTCCCTGAGCGCGAGCCGGGGGGCGCGTTGTCCCTTGCAGCACCCTCGCAGGTACTCTCCTCGCCCGCCTGCGGCATTGCGCCCCCGCACCCGCCTTCCGACTGCTTAGCCTCCTTATCAGCCTGGTCCTCTCGCTTCTGACGGCAGACGACGCTGTGCAGACCGTCGCGCCGCCCGATCGACAGCCGCGAACGCGCCCAAATCTCGGTCGGTCGTGGGCCCGCCGGGAGCGGTCCCCTGCCTGATACGCCAGCATGATGGCTTACGGTTGAAGAGAACGATACGGACAATGGCCGCATCGTGCCTGGTAAGCGCCTAGGGAGCGGCAAGACTGCGGATTGATCCCAACGGTCTTCGGACCAGCAAATCTCAGCCGCCGGAGCCCAGCGCTTGCGTCAAGATAATCATGTCTGTCCGCCAAGCACTATCGTGAATGTGGACGTGGCCTGTGCCGGGGAAAATGTCCAGTCAGACCCCGGGGTGGTTCATCTGACAGGGAACGCGAGGCCCATATGATTTGAAATAACTTCCACTCAAAAGCCGACCTTTCAGTAGTGGGCGAGGGAGCTGGCGAATCCCCATGAAAGTGCTGGAGGTCGCGATCGTGCGACTCGGAGCTCTTTGCCACTCGCTAGACCTCTCACCCCGCAATTGCTTTGACGACGACCACTGAGGGGGCCTGGCATCTGCCCGCGTCCCCCCCCCGCGCGGCGCTCACCGCGCCCAAGGACCAAGAATTGCCCAGCCTCTCCTAGCGCCGCCTCCCGTGGATCTGGAGACCCCGTGTCCGATAGCTTGATTCCACGAACACTCGGCGGTGATGCTTCCGCGGCTGCTGGCCGGCGCAGCGCTCGGCGTCCTCCTCGCCGGTGAGCGGCATGCCCAGGACGCCCCCGCCGCCCCGGGCGCGCCAGCCACCGGGTCCGCGCGGTCACCAGCTCCGCGTCATGTAACGAGCTCTTCAAACCCGTCGAGCCGCTTTGTCGCGCCTTCATGCAGATGCCGCCGTGTCGAGTTCGCTGCTGGTGCGGGAAGGGCTGCATGTGGCCCAGGAGATCCTCTCTGCCGTGGACCTGCCCCTGAGGACGCTGCTCCAGCCTCCACCGGACCAGAACTCCCAGGCGCCGCCGGACGAGGTGAGCTGCGGCTTGGCATCGGGGGGCATCACGGCACGACAGGCATCCCGCCCGAGGCACGCTCACCACTCTCCCATTCCAGGCCGCGGCTTTGCGGAATCGCGGGCAAGGTGGCTTGGACCGCATCGTCGGGCGGGATGCGCAAGTGCCCACGTGGCCGAGGCTTTACGACCTCCCCAGAGATGGGGACTTGCGGCACGCATGGAATCCCTTCCTGAGGTGAGAGACGGTGGCTATGAACGCATTCGATTCAAACACAACAGCCTGGTGTATAGTAATGTGTGTATCGGGCAACGGCGCAAGCGAATGACCAGCTGACAATATGCCCGAGGGCCCACAGCACATCAGCAGTGATGACAAGCGTGTCAGCTTCTTCACATCGCAGCGGCCCGGCCACCGTCGCCACGGATGCGCACGAGCCGCGGATGGCGCCGGTGGCGGACATCGCGGTGCTCTACGCGGACTCAGGGATGCTGCCCCCGCGCACCTTTGGCAAGGCGAGGGGCGGCACGCTGCATCCCTTGGTGCTGCGATTGCGGCGATCCATTGACATGGAAGTGGTTTCTGTTGCACCACTTGCTTGACAGCGAATTGGTCCATCTGCCGCTGGTCACTCTTCCCCCGCACCGCAAGCGCAGTGCGGCCCCTCGGCTTTCCCCGACCTCACGCTGCCCTCGTCGTTCATGGCGCCGACCAACAGCACAGCGAGCGGGGCTGCGAAGAAGGAGAACGCGTGTTTCACTCTCTGCTGGGAGTCCGGGGTCGCCTGCGAAGGATACTCCGTCTTCAAGCGAGTGTTGCGTCGTGTTGCATGACTTGCGCGTCACACCTCAGCTGCGCTCTATCAAGGCTCCCTTCGGCGCCATGCCCCCGCAGTAAGGGAGCTTGCATGGAGTGCTGCGAGGACCTGTGCCGCAACGCGACGGGGCAGCCGCCGAGGAAGCCAGAGCCGCTGGCCAAGGTGGTGCCCACCACGGCACTCGACGTGCTGGCGAAAGGGGCCCAGCCCGTCGATCAGGGGCCCGGGAGCGACAGCCAGGTGAGCGTAAGCGTGGAAGCAACGAGATGCATGGCATGTTGAGCACTGGGGCCCTGCCAGTTTCCTGTCATCTCCCAGCTCTGCCGACTGCGCGCCTGTGCCTCTCGCGAGCAGAAGGCGGCGACCAAGGAGGGCAACGCAGTCCTCGTGGCGGCCATCCTCCGTGGTGACATCGACGGCGTCAAGAGCGCAGTGTACGACGACAGCGCGGACCCCAACTCGTGCCTGGGATGCCGCGACGTGGGCGCGCCCTTGGTGACCAAGCGATGTAGTTGTAGTCGAGTTATGCAGCAATTAGCATGGGACACGAGGCACTGGGACGCGATGGGCACTGCGCACGCCATGCTGAGCAGCCCCACGCCCTGCACCACATCAGCCCCGTGCGTTGGCAACCTGGCACGCGGTCCTGGCATGCGTGACTTGCGCCATCCGCAGGAGATCAAGCCGTGCGGGACGTGCTTCAACGGCAGCTTCGCCGCGCTGCATCTCGTCGCGGAGCAATGGAAGACCAACCCGGGTATTGATCCTGCGACCTGGCCCGCCATGATCGACGTGCTCGTCGCCGACCTGGGTGCGCAACCCAACCTGCTGGACTACCAGCCTGAGGCAAGAGAGTACGGAGAGCTGCGCCGTCTTCGCTTTGCAAACCCCGCAGGGGTCCTTGTGCATGGTAGCCCACTGTGATGCTTCAGCGAGCATGGGACCCACATGGAGAGTGCGCCACAGCGAGGCAGACAGCCACACCCCTGCCATGCACACATGGACAGCCTTTCACACCTGTGTCATATCACCTCGATGCATCGCAGGAGTCCTTGGAGCTGCGGGTGCCGGCCCTGGACTACGCTCTGGCGGCGCACGACGCCAAGTCTGACAGGGGGAAAGCCCTACCCGTGGTGGAGGCGCTGATCCACAACGGAGCCGAGGTCAACTTCTCCCGGTGGAACGGGTGGACGCTCCTGATGCTTGCCGCCCAGAACGTTGCCCTGGGTGGCCCGGAGCTCGTGCAGGTGAGAGGCGCTGATGTGATGGAGAGTGCACGGGTGAGAGAGGTGGAGAAGACGGATGAGTGGGCATACAATGGTAGCCAAGGGCGCGTTCTTGGGTGGCAAGGACGCAGGCTCAGCTGCTGGTGTGCTTGGTTGGCATGGGCGGCCTCGCACATCACCCCCGTCCCGGCTTCATCCCAGGTCTTGGTGCGGCAAGGAGCGGACGTGAACGCCAAGAACGTGCGTGGCTTCACCGCCCTGCACTTGGCCGCCGAGTGCTGGGCTGCGAGCAACGAGACGTGCGGTGGCGCGGGCGAGGGTGACATAGTCAAGTGGCTGGTGGAGGAAGGCGGCGCAGACCCGGACATCCAGGAGTCGGCGGGGTACACGGCGAAGAGCATGATCCAGGAAGCATGTCTGACGCCGCTTCAAGGTGCGTGCAAGTGTCCAAGCGGGACCCTTGGACATGGATGGGGTTGTCCGGACGCAAGGGCGTTGTGCAGATGGAACAGATGTGAATAGCGTGTTGTGCAGATGCGAGTGCGTTGTGTCAGCCTTGGATTTGGCGTTTTGGCGAGGGCGCGAGGGCTGGCGCGGCGATTGCTCGCAGGGCTCCACGGAGTGACCGACCTCTGTTCTGACGCCGTGCGGCACATGGAGTGCAAGTGGGGCCAGTGCGGGGCGTGCTGCGACGTGTACCAGTACCTGACGCGAGTGACGGACCCCAGCATCCACTCCTTCGACAGCCGCGTGCTCTGGGACGGCCGGCAGTTCTGAATGTGCTGTGGCACATGGCACACACCCTGCGAAGGTGCTGGTGGGTTCCATCGCCACCTTCCCGACCCCAGCCCATCTGGCTACTTCCCACGGCTCGCCACCGCGCCACGCAACGCATATGGGCGTGTTGAGCACCGAGCCACGCCCGCCATTCGCATGCCGTGCCCCGCATCGGGACCCCTGTTGTGCGACATGCCACGTGCGATTGGAATTCAAACTCACGTCCCGATCGCGCCTGCTTTGAACCCGCGCCACCTGCTTCCGCACGATGGTAGGGCGCGCCGCAGCGTGCTGCTTGTTGCGCAAGTTAGGTGAGGTCCGCCGTGCCGCGCGGTGGCTCCATGCACGGCAAACGGCGCGTCCTATCGAACTAGGCGCAGTTGACGCCGCTGACTGACCCATGTCACGGGCGGGTGGGAAGGTCCACGAGTTGCCACGGCCCAGCTCACAACGGATGCCCCGAGGGCCGCCCGCTCAGAAGGCCGCCGGTGCCCTTCAGAAGATCTTCCGCTTGCCCCCCTTGACGAGGTCCATCACGGTGTATTGGATCTCTCCCCAGCGGGAGTAGACGAAGTAGGCGACCAGCACCAGCACCATGTACCACACGCGCTGGGTTGCCGTGGCCTTGTCAAGTTTGTCCTTGGTCCACTGGACCAGCGGCAGCAACGCGCTGCTCCTCGCGCCCTCGGTCGCCCACGACGCGAAGCTGCGGGCGAGGCCGGGCGCCCAGAACTGGTGAGGCAGGTGTGGCACATGCGCTGTGCGCCAGCCTGGGCGAAGCGACGAGGCGCGCCGCGTGACCCGAGGGCTACCGAGGGACTTGCGGGACTTGCGGCACATGTTGAGTATCCAGAATGTGGTGTTCGTGCATATCCTCGCCTGACAAGGGACGTCCACCACCGGAGGGCCCAGGCGATGGGGCGCGCCAGGACCTTGTAATCCGTGAAGAGGTGGACAAGGATGGCGATCGCCAGCGCCCCGCGCAGGTAGGGGATGGCGGGCGCGACGTAGGCGCGGTACAGGCCCGACGGGGTCCGGACCTCACCCTGCACGATCGCAGAAGCAAGGGCGGTCGCGATTTGGGGTCAAACGCGTCTTTGATGCGCGGAAAGTTGACAAATGAATCAGCACCTGGGGTTTCTCGTCGCGGACGAGGTCGGGGTAGCGTGGCCGCGGCGCAATTTCCACGGCGACCGTGTCGGTCTTGGGCGGGGACCAGCAGCACGAGCACATCTCTGCGGCGACGGACGAGACCGACGGGAAGTCGTGCGAGGCAAATGCACACACTCCGCGGCCCACGCTCCGCGGCCGGGTTCGGGGTCCTTCCCTGGCTCGCAGGCAAGGGATGCGGAGGAGCCGCAGTTGAAAAGCAAGCGCGGGCGCGGTCGGCTGCATGAACTTACTTGATTCTTTGGGCTGCTATTGGCGCAACCGACGAGCGGCAGGTCTAGCGGAGGGGCCTGTGCGCGGGATCCTGCTCCGGTGCGTTGCGGGCCGGAATCAGCCACGTCCTGCGAGCGATGTGTACAGATGCTCAGTAACTCGCCGTAATGCGGGAGTGCAAATACTGTCTTCCTCGGGGCGAGCCAGCAAAGCCGCAATTGGCGCCGGTCAGAGGGCAGAACCACATGCTGAACGATCCAGCATCAAGGCATGGAACCGGAGGCCGATGGCGGGCCAAGGCGCAAGCGGGGTGTCTCAGATGCGCTAGTGTCGACATCTGCCAGCAACGACGGGCCGCATCGCTGAAGGTGGGGGGTCGACGACTCAGCGACGTAAGCTGCTGTGTTGGGCCCAATCCCATGGACGGTTCCGCGTGCAAGCACGCTGTCCATCATGCGAACAACGCCACGTCACCGCTCACCGTGGGAGTCTCCCGTTGACCGGGGGGCTGGAGTGGCTTTGATCCTGCGACCTGCAACAAACCCTTGCTGGACCAAAACACGCGGGCAGCGACGCTGGCAGGGGGATAGGGGCGAATTGGGACACCGCCGTGGCTCCCGCACCTCGCTTGAAAGGCGAGCCGCGTGCTTGCCAGACTCAGCGACATCTGGCACATCTGTGGGGGCATTAGAGCCCGTTATGCGACTCCTCGACGGCTGTTGTGAGTACTTGTGTTGGCGTTGTTGCTGTTGGGAGAAGCGATGGCGACCGGGGGCCTCGCACGCCCAGCGCTTCTACAGGCGCGCCTGGGGAAGCCGCTCCGGGGAACCTATGTGCAGCGAAGATGCGTTTTGGCGGCGTCCACAGCTGCCGGAGAAGCCATCGCACGCGGCAAGGAGCGTTTCAAATCGGTAAGCGATCTACTCGCGCCTGATGACCTCGATGGTGTGTGTTCGTCGCGATCCTTTCCCCTTTCGCCCCGCGCCGTCACAACGACCCTCCCGGTCGTATCTGCGCCCCAGGGTGACATGATGGGGGCACTGAAGGAGTGGGACGCAGGGCTCGCGCAGTCACCCGACGAGGAGCAGAGGCGGGAGCTGCACTTCTCGAGCGCCTGCGTCCACGCCGCGTTCGGCGACGTGGAGCTCGCTAAGATGTCCGTGCGTGACGCGATCAACGCGGGGCTTGTGTGGGACGAGGCGGTGCGGCGCGAGGGCTACTTGGAGCTCCAGGTTAGCACATGCAGACCTCCCTGCCCCAGCACCATCGCCTCAGTCCCAGCCGCGCAGGCTTCGAGTAGCTCTGAGCTTCGTGTTTTCCACACAGGCGTCGACTCAGGTCAAGATCCAGCTGCGCAACTTCGCGGATCAGGTGGCCCGGGGAGCGCGGCGTGCGCGGGAGGCCGAGGCTGCAGGGCCTTTGACCCCCGCGGCCACCCCTGCGCCACCGCGGCCTCGCGTGTCGGCCAGAACAAGCGTCGAGGAGCTCGTGGGTGCCAAGGTGAAAGGCAGCGGGGTGGTTGGTGGTTGGTGCGGCCGGGGATCGGGGTTAATGGCGGGGTGGCTGGGCGGGGTATCACGCACCGAGGCTTCCCCCGCGTCCCTGGCGTTGCTGCTGGCGTATCCTCGACCATTAACAATTTGCCTTCCCGCAGATGGCGGATGGCATGGATGTGAGCGTCGGGGGCGTCGTCCGCCGCGTGGCCTTCCTCCTGGCAGCCCTGATCGGTCTGGGGGTCGCCCTGTACTTCGCTGGCCTCCAGACACTCGTCTAGTCCTGCTGATTTGTATAGACACTGCCCTAGTGTCTACTAGCATCCCATGCAGTTACGTTCATCGCATCTCGTCGCAACTCCCATGTCAGGCTTGGGCCACCTGTGCAAGCATAGCACGCGTACCCCTCTCAGCCCCGTGTCTCATGCGCAAGGCTCGTCTTTGCCCCGTTTCAACAATTTGCGGCCATGCACCTCGGCTCACGCATCACCACGCCCGCAACACGCAGCACGTAGTTCGCTCGCCCGTCCAGTGCCAATGAACCCGACCCATCCAAAACACCACGCTGGGTAACAGGCGCGCCATGCCAGACACTGTCGCTGGCAACCTAGGGCCAGCCTGCTCGCACAGCCCACCCTCACACCCTCACAATGTATGGCTCGCAATGCTTTGCGCAAACCGCGCTGCTGAGCCCCGCCCATCCCCCGCTGCAACGCCAGCAAACAACCACCAGACCCTCCGTGCGCTGCAAGCCCGCCCAATTCTGTAGTCCCCACATGCAACCAGCCATTCACACACACCCCAAGTCAGTCAGCGCTGCGATCGGCAACAGCTGCCTGACCCCCCACCGACCCCGACCCCGCCGTCCCGCTCAACCCCGCCACACCCGCACCCGCGGCATGCCCCTCGCGCAAGCCGACTGCCGCCAGCCGAGCCCCAGCGTGCCACCGCCCATCCGCCCCGGCCGTCGCTCCTCGCGAGCGCCGTCACCCGCGCCCAGGATTCAGCACTGGGACCGGGCGACGGGCGACGGCCGGGGCGACCCCCACCCCCCGTGCCGCCTCATGCCGAGGCCGCGGGCCCCGCGAAAGCGAAGAAGCGCCTCTGCAGGTTGCACCACCACGAGTCCCGGCGGTCAACAGCGTCGAACGGCACGTAGTTGCGCTCGCGGTCGAAGACGTGCAGCTCCGCGGCGATGGTGCGGAAGAGGCGCCAGTTGAACTTGGCCTCCGTCATGTACTCGCCCCTGCGGAGGTGGGAGGATGGCAACGGCAGTGACGCTGAAGTGGTGCGGGGTTACTGTCACTGCCGGGTGCTTGCTGGGAAGAGCAACCAGCTATGAAAAGCAGCTTCAAATATCAAAAACGAGCATCGAAAAAGCCCACGGACAGTTTCACAGGCCGCCCTCTGCCTCACCAGTTCTGTCGCAGGGACTCGTTGGCCTTGCGGAGGTTGTACCAGGGGATCTTGGTGGACACGTGGTGGGGCACGTGGACGCTGATGTCGTGGGTCAGGAACTCGACCCACCCGGGAAACTCGCAGTGCACCGTGCCTCCCAGCTGCGCCTTGGCCGCATCCCAGTCATCGTCGCGGAAAGGGATGTGGGGCGCCGTGTGGTGGATGACCGTGAAGGCCGACATCCAGAAGTGGTAGCCCAGCCAGGGCATGAGCCAGTACTTGACCCAGCCCCAGACGCCGAAGTTGGCCACGATCAGCGGGAACGCCACCGCCATGAAGGCAAACACGGCCGCCAGCGAGACGATCACGCGGGGCTTCTGCTGCTCCGTGTAGAGGTCGAGGTTGAAGTGCCAGATGAGCTGGTGGCCCACCGAGGCCCTGCGGTGGGCGGGTAAGCTCACGGGTTGGCACTACGCATCGGCAGACGGCACGCAGTAACACATCGGCATGTCTGGAAGAGACAGGACCCTCACCAATACTTGAGGGGCGTGCCGAGGAAGAACTTGAAGAAGGCGCCGGCAACCGGGTTCCAGTTCTTGATCTCGTCGGGCATCACGGGGTGCCACGCTGGGAGCGGAGGGGACAGGGGCACGCATGGGTGAGGCAAAGAGGGTGAGGCGAGGAGGTGGCGAGGGGTCATCGTGGATGGCACAGCCACAGCCATGCACTTGGTGATAGAGAGCCTCCTAACCGAGAAGCAGTGCGGCAGGGCGCAATGGCGACTGACAGCCAGCGTGCGCCACGGTGTGGATTGATGGTTGAGTCGTGTGTAAGCCTCACCGGTGTCGACGACCAGCTTGTTGGTGAAGGCGTGGTGCTGGTTGTGCTTGATCCTCCAGGGCTCGAAGGGGTAGATGAGCGGGGCGAACATGAGCGTGCCCACGATGTCTTCGACCAGCTTGTTGCGGTGGAAGCTGCGGTGGCCGCAGTCGTGGCCCACCACGAAAAAGCCCGTGAAGGCGGTGCCGGCAATGAACCAGGAGAGGGGGAGGAGGTACCAGGGAGTGACCTGCAAGGGCGATGGGTCGAGCGTGCGGGATGCATGGGGTGCAGCTGCCACCCCTGCAAACCCCGTCAGCCACCGGCGCCACTCGCGTGTCGTTCGGCATTTGCGATGTCGAGGCAATGGGAAGCGGCATCGACTGAATCTATGCCCCCCGTGGAAGCGTGCCACGACGCACATTGCTTCATCTCATGAGGCCGGGCAGGCGCAGTTCTCACCGAAATGAGCCACAGGGAGGCGGCCATGGACACGATGGAGGTCGCCACGGCGCGCCACGCCTTGCCGTGGTCCAACTCAAAGACCTCGGCCGGCAGGGAGCGCTGCACGTCGCCGAGCGTCACGCTGTCCGGGACCGGCTTGCCGATCTTATCGTAGCCGTACTTGGCAGCGATCGCCTGGCGCTCCTCATCGGACATCAGCTGGATGCTGCGGGGTAGGAGGCGCGGGCCACAGTAGGGCACCGCTGGGCACCGCTGGGCCAGCAGCCGGAGACGGGCGGGTGCACGGCCGGATCGCGCGTCGGGTGAGGCGCTCGGGAAAGATCAGACAGCGGCTGGCACGCACGTCGGCCGGGGCAACGCGCGCGGCCGGCGCGAGGCACTCACTCGACGGGAGGCAGGGGTGCCGCCGCGGCCTGCGCGCGCACGGCGGGGGCGATGCGAGCGCGGAGGGGGAGAGCAGAGACGCGGGATGCACATGCGCCTGCGGAAAGATTGGCAGGGGCGGGTCAGGACGCCTCGCGCCGCGCGAGGAGATGCTCGAAGCCCGCGGGCAGCCCGGGGCCAGCGCGTCGCGGCGAGGGCGGGGAAACCGGGGAAGAGGGGTCGGGCGACGCGGACAGAAGGCACCGCGCCAGCGGATCGGGGAGGGGCGCCGCAGCGGGTCCCGTGCAGCTGCAGCGGGGCAACGCCAGCAGCACAAGGAGGGCAGCGACCGGTCGCCCGCAGGCGCGCGATGGCGCACGAGGGGGGCTGCCGGGGATCGCCTTCGCGAAAAACGAGTAAAGTGCGTCTAATAGCGAGGGAAAGAGCGCCTCTGGGCCTCGGGGGACGCGCCGGGGCGGGGTCCCAGGAGATGAATATCTCGGCGGGGCGAGCGACGCGCCGGGCAGGTGAGCGATTGCACCGCAGAGAAGGCAGTGCGCGACCATTGAATTCGCGTGAAGGCGACTTGGCCCGGTCCCCCGGTCCCCCCGCAGCCACGGAACCCGCCGCGCAAAGCGTGGCCCCCTGTTCGGTGCAGGGCGCCCAGCGCGCCCGAAAACGCAGGGTCGATTGCACAGCTCCGAGTCGCCAAACTGGAGCCCCCCATCCTCACCTGCCGCCCTCCCCGACGAGCCGAGGCCCATGGCCCTCGGCCCCGAGACGCTGGCACGGCTGAGCATCCGTCCCGCTTCGCAAAAGTTGAGGTGGGGCTAACCGAATTCACAGCACGCGGGGTGGCCCCCTCCCGCTTCAGCACGGGCACGATGGCCACGACACACCTATGCTGACACCGGGCAAACGCGCAATCTATGCCTCCCGTTGCCTTCTGAGCGCGTCACTATCCCAGGCGTCCCACTAACTATCCCCGCTCCCTCGCCCACGCCCCAGAGTTGGCTGGGCGCCCTCCGCTGACGCGCGCCGGACCAACCCGTTTCCAATCTCCCGCGAAGGCGTCGTCGCCTTCCCGTCCTCCAGCAGCCGCACCATCTCCCCTTCCTCCTCGTCGGAAGTCGCGGTCGCCCCCGCCTTGCCAACACCACGTGTTGGCCGCGTCTGCGCCCCCAGCTCCACCTCCGCCTCCGCGCTCGCCATCTTCGCCACGACAGCCATCCGCCGCGACAGCAGATACTGCCGGACAAGGTACGCGGAGACGGTGGCGCACACGACCGCGAGGCCCGCCACCTCCACCCACGAGGCCACACGCTCGCCCAGAAGCAAGTAGCCCCCGCCCACGGCGCTCAGCAGCCGCGTCCCCATGAAGGTCGAGCCCAGGGGCGCGCCGATGTGGCGGATGGACAGCTGCTGCATGAGGTTGGCGGCGACGTAGGACCAGAAGCTGCAGCCGACCAGAAGCGCCCAGTCGCGGGCGCTCCACGACCCCAGGCACGCCCAGCAAGCCGTGTCGCGCTCGAACGCAGCGCTGGCACACACCGCGAAGAGCATGGCTGCGATGGGACACACAAGAGGGTCATCAGCTCAGAGGCGCGTTGCTCCCTCGCAGCAGGGAGCAGACGCTGTTGCAGCACGGAGCAAAGCTCCAGCAGCGTTTGCGCACCTGAGAGGTACTGCACGTACAGCAGGTCGCGCGGGGAGAGCACTCCCTTGGTAGCCTGCACCCCGAGCATGTAACCGGCCACAGCGATGGCCGAGAAGAGCGCCACAGCCAACCCTGCAGCGTCTCGGGCGGTGAAGGCCCGCCCATCCGCTTGGTGCAACGACCCGCCCGCCACCGTCACGACGCTGCGTGTGTGACATCGTGGGGAGGCATCTCATCAACAGCACTAGCAGAGGCGGCATCCATTCGCTGGCTAGCCAAGAGCAGGTGTGGCGGCAGTCACCTTCCCAGCGTCATCATTGTCATCGTCGGAACGAGCAGCTTCGGGAGGGGCTTGCCGAGGACAAACGTGTTGCCCAGGGCGATGGCGACGGGCGCCAACATATTCACGAGCTGCACCCACCGGGCGAGTGTGAGCCGGGCCGCCCAGAGAATGCTGACTTGTCGGCACAGGCCCACCGTAGCCATGATGGCCGCCGCGCGGGCCCATGGAGCCCATGGCGCGCGCGCCAACCCTTCCTTCCCAGCCGAGCGATTACGAGAGGCGCGCAGGAGAGCATGCGCGCCTGCTCCGGCCTCATACACCACCAGCGACGTTAGTCCAATGATGTTGATGCACACGGAGAGCATGAAAGTCGGAATCTTGTACGCAGGCACCGTCTGGATGTAGCGCGACCAGACGGCCGTCATTCCCAGGCCCAGGTGCCCGAAAATGGCGGCCAGGCACCATAACAGGACCGTGAACCCTTTATCTGGCTCATCGGCCATCCCGCAACCCCCCAAATATCGATGGGCTACAGCCGAGCCATCCGCACGGACTACGACCGTGCCGCAGGAAGCGCACGCGCGGGGAAGTGTCCGCCGTCACGGTCGGCCACCACAGACGCCTGTCTCTGCCGTGCCAGTTGCCTGGCACGATCGGGCATCCGACCTGCCCTGCCAGCGACACGGATGGTCGCATTGAATCGTCACAAGTTCCGCCCCTGGTCTGTCCAACTTTCAACGCCAAAGCGCTGGCACCGCACGCACAGCGAGCGTCATATCCGCTGCCCAGCTCGCGCCCGGTCGTCGCTGCAACCCTTTGAGGGCCGAGGATTACGCGAACCCCTCCACGCGCCCCGTCGTGAAGCCGGGCTTGGTGTACCAGTACGCGCCGTCGTCCGCGATACCAAAGCCCCTGCGCGGCAAATGACGGCGAGGGAGCATGACGAGCCGATCACAGGCACAACACCATGCCAGCATCCCCAGCACCGGCCACTCCGTGTCGTGTCAATGCAAGGGCCTGGGTCATGCAGGTCCCGTGTCATCGGCCCCACGTGCCCCTATGTGCCATGCCAGTCACTCACTTGGGGTCCGCGAACACGTTCTCCAGCAGCTGGCTGGACGTGGGCGCGGGGCTGCTGTCCGCGAACTCCACGCTCTCCTCCACCGCCGCCATGACCTCCTTCTCGAGGCTCGCGATCTGCAATGGAGCATAAAATGGACGGTTTCACTCAGACACACAGTGTGGAAGGGGCAACCCAACTGCACCCGTCACTACATTCACTCCTATCCCAGTCGTCACTCAGGGCACATCCTCGATAGCTCTGTCCCAACCCGCCAGCACGCCAGCAGAAAATCTGGCCTCCCCAGCTCGTGCAACACTTCCACCCCCATGCACCCCCAACCCAGAACCCACACCGCTGCCCTCACCTCCTCCTCCGTCGCCCACCCGTACTCGATCATCTGCTTGCGGAACTTGGGAATCGGGTCCCGCTCATTCCACTTGGCCTTCTCCTTGGGGTCACGGAGCTCATCGGGGTCCGCCAGGGAGTGGCCCCGGAAGCGGTACGTCTCCGCCTCAATCAGCGTGGGACCCTCGCCGCGGCGCGCGCGGGCCACAGCCTCCTGGACCGCCTTGCGGACCTGCGGAGCAGGATAGAGACAGATCGCATGTTGGTACGAGGATGGGCGAAGTGCGGGCAGCTGTCGGTGTGGCGTCTGGCGAGCGGGTGTTCATGGTTACACTACATAAACAGACGTACGGCTATGATGACTGTGGCATATCGCACCTTGAGGACGTCCATGCCGTCGACGAGCACCCCGGGCATGCCGAAGGGCGGGCCCTTCTTGTAGATGGCTGGGGACGCGTCGCCCATCGAGGGGTTGGTGGCACGCAGGTGGCTCATGCCGATGGCCCAGAGGTTGTTCTCGACAAAGAAGATGATGGGGAGCTTGTAGAGCGTGGCCATGTTGAGGCACTCGTAGAACTGGCCGATGTTGCACGTGCCGTCGCCGAAGAAGGAGATGCAGACCTGGCGGGTGCGGTGGGGCGAGACGGGTTGTGAGCGAGTCAGGGAGTCGGCGCAAGGCGATGCACTGTTCATGCAACACTAAGAGAGACGTCACGGCCCTTGAGGTCTCACCTGGTCAGCCGACTCGTCCCCCATGACGTCCCGCATGTAGCGGACCTTGAACGCGGCCCCCAGGGACACGGGGATGCCCTCCCCGATGAACGCGTAGCCGCCCAGCACGCCGTGCTCGGCGCTGAACATGTGCATGGAGCCACCCTGCGACACAGGGGCGCGTGGGGTGGGTGCAGTGCCGCATACGCATGGGCGCATGTACCAGGAACCAAACAACAAGGGAGTTAATAATGCCCAGGTGCGGCACTCGCGCAAGTGGAGGGCCGAGCTCGCACGACGCTGTCGACAGGGTCGCGTTTCGCAAGGCCGCAGGGCCGTCCCACCTGGCCCCGGCACACCCCCGTCTGCTTCCCGAACAGCTCGGCCATGACCGCGTTGGGCGAGCAACCCTTGGAGATCGCGTGCACGTGATCGCGGTAGGTCGAGCAGATGTAGTAGTCCTTGCGCAGCTGGCGGATGGCCCCCGTCGAGCACGCCTCCTGCCCCGAGTAGAGGTGCACGAAGCCGAACATCTTCCCGCGGTAGTACATCTGTGCGCACATCTCCTCGAACTCACGCCCCATGTACATGTCCCTGCGGGCGCGAGGAGGGCGCGGCGAGGGTGAAACACCGAGCAAGCCCACGCTCCTCGTCCTTTCCGCGCCTCCCGCAGCGCAAACGTCTGCCGCGGCAGCCCCCGCGATGACACGGAACCGAAACGCACTTGTACAGATCCTTCGCCTCCTCAGGGGTCACGTCGGCGGCCTCGGCAGGGAGGTTCTTGGCCGACTTGACGGTCGCAGCGGTGGGAGTCGACTTAGACGCCACGCGGGTCGCGACAGACGAGCGAACGCGTTTCTGCATGCGGAGGGAGCAGGAATCGTGCGGTCCGGCCGGGCGGGGCGCAGGGCGCAGCGGGGCGAAAGCGAGACAATCGGGCGTTGGGTGTCGCGCGCGCCGGTGCCCGGGCCGCAAACGCGGTACCCGAACAGGAGCATCGGAGCCGTGTCATCCGCTTGCGACCGCGCACCTGTGTCGAACGGGGGGCGACGGCCGCGAGCCCGGTCCGTGCCACGCACGTGGGGTGCGTGGGCGCCTGCGGACGCCGGGGGGGTCGGGGAGCCTCAGTCCGCCTGCAGAGTGACAATCAGCGACTGAAACGAACAGCGCCGGAGTCGCACGCGCCCAGCACGGCCCCGCGCCGAGCTAGTCGGGGATGTCGTCCGGCGCGTGCCAGCCCTGAGGCTGTGGGGTGGCTGCGGCCCCTCCCCGGCGCTCCCGTGGAGGCCATGGCATCGGGCGTGGAAACGAAGGAAACGTGCCGTGGATTTAAGTGGATTGGCGCGCGTGGCGGGATGGAAGACAGCGGGGCCTCGGGCCAACACGCCTCGATCCTCCCGCAGAGCCATCGCGAGAGCAGGTCTAACATCCAAGGCAACGTTTACGACGGTGCGACCCGATATTCCGCGCGCCCGACGTCCACCGGTCGCTGGGGAGCCAGCTCTCGCAAGCAGGCGGGGCGAGGGGACAGGCCGCGAGCGGCAATCACCGCGACCGGGGCCAGCACGGAGCTTTGGAGGCCCGCCTTGATCATCGTCCGCCGGCCGTCCTCAGAGCCCGAACTGGGACCGATGAGCGCTTCCCGCGGCGCCAGAGACCCTGCAATGCCCAAGATCGATCGAACGATCCCTTCGGCCGTGGGACTCGGGGCCCGATGTCCGCGCCTCGGCCAGAACTGCGGCCCCCGCGTAGTGTCAGAAACAGGCGCAGGATCCCCGGCAGCGCTGTGTATTGGGGGCGACGCATCGGCTCACGGCATCGAAAGTGAGCTGGAGCACGCGCGGAGAGGCTTTAACGGGTCGGGATCGGCCCGGACCCCTGGGCTTCGCTGCATTGC
>OY253686.1:291368-491001 GCA_958009085.1 Protoeuglena noctilucae
GGACGTCCTTGAACAGGCGCGAGAGGCCTCGAAGAAGCAGAAGAACACGGCCGAGTTGATGCCGTTGGAGATGGCACGCGGGCCGATGCCTGGGGGCGCACGGGGGAGGCGGGCCGACTCTTTGCAACTTCCAAGTAACTGGCCAGTCGACCCATTCGACGCTGCCGCCGCGTACTGCACAGCAGCTGCACAGTGCTTGGAGGATCGATCCTCACCCTTCAGGAAGGCGCGGGGCCCGCCGGATGCCAGCACGTTGGCGGCGGCCTGCATCATGCCCGGCCGCTGCGAGGCGTTGACCATCATGTTGGTCTTGACCACGTCCAGCGGGGTGGTGGCCGCCGCCGCGAAGGCACCCGCCACGGCGCCCATGGCGAAGTCCTCCTGCGGCGACGCCTTCTGGCCCCGGACCTGCCGGTGCACCTGCTTCTGCAATCGAGGGAAGCCAAGCGGGGGCTCGCACGCTGCATGACGCCCTATGCGCGCCAGCGACAACACAGCCGTTCTAACAAGGTGCGAATCAATCCCAACCAGTCCCCCCACTGCGTCATATGCAATGTCGCACTGGCCATGCCTCGCTGTCAGACACGGCCGCTGCGTGCTGTGCAACTCACCAGGCTCTCGTAGGCGGCGAACTTGAAGGCCATGTCGGGGATGTCCTCAAGCACGGTGGGCAAGAACCCCGTGAAGAGGCCGCCCAGGCCCGCCTTGGCCACGATCGAGGAGCACGCCTGCATGGCGTTGGGGTAGCGGCCGGCCTGGACGCTCCGGATGCACACGGCAATGGGCACCTGCGGGGCAGCAAAGTGTGCGGATGAGGTCGAGCGCGTGGCGCAGGACGCGCAGGAGAGCCCCGGACACGCGGCTGCCAGAGCCCGCCAGCGCACCTTGACGACCGATGACCCCGCGGCGGCAGCGGCGCCGGCGAAGAAGGCGACGGCGCCCGGCTGCATGGCCGGGAAGGCGTGCCCAATCGCGTTGTGCGCCGCGCCGTAGCAGGCGAAGTAGGCCCCGATGGCGACGCCCGCGCCCGATGCGGCCCCGAGGACCCCGGAGTACAGGGAGGCCACGCCGGGGAGGGCCCGGCCCAGGGCGTCTTTCACGCCGCCCACGGCGCCCGCCGGCGGGACCAGGCGGGAGAACTTCGAGAAGCCCGAGCCCGACCCCGACTGCATGCGGACCTTGATCGTGTCGATCGGGTGGATGGTCGACTGGGACATGGCGCGCGCCAGGGCGCCCGCCAGTACGTCCGACGCGGGCTTGTGGCCGCTGCGGGGGAGCGGGGTAGGGGGTGACGTGCGGGACGTGTGGCCAGGCGGAGGCGAGGGCGGGAGCGGAGGGGCGCACAGGTGGGCTGGGCGGGGCAAGGCGCGGCGAGCTCACCTCTTGGGGGCCGGCTTGGGGGCCGGGGCCCGGCTGGGCGAGGAGTCGCGAAGTGCCACGCCGGAGATGGTGGCGAAGGCCACGGACCGAGTGCGGCCGCGCGGGCCGCTCTTGGCCGCACTGTCGGCGGACATGCCCGACGCGGCGCGCCCGGCGATCCCGCGGTGCTTGTTCTGCTTGGATATCATGGTGAGGGGCTCGAAGAAGCCTCGCTCTCGGAGATAGACGAGCGATCCGAGGGTAGGGATATGTCCTCGGCTAGGAAATCTCTCGTTGGGCTAACTGACAGGCTACGGGCAAAGAATCCGCTATTCGACTGCAAGCAAGGCTCGTGCTGCCGAGGACCGATCCTGCGGACGCGCGGAGGGGAGGGGGGACGTGGGAGGGACCGGGGCACTGGCCGGCGTCCCGTACCGCGCGGCGATCGCGCCCCCAACTCGCCTCTCGCGATGGCAGCGGCGGGAGAGCCACTGCTCAGTCGATGGCGGAGATGCCCGTGTACGGCGCAGGGATTCCGGTTAGCTCCTGCAGGCGGCACCAAACAGACGGCTCCACTCCCGAACCACAGCCCCCCCGCGCCGAGCGACGCCGCGGATGACCAACGCGCAGGAAACGCCAACCATGCGGGCGGCCCGATCGCGAGGCGGGCGGGCGGGAGCGCGGCGAGGCCCAGCGCACTCACAACTTGAAAGTGGGGGAGTCGTGGCCCGCTGTGTGTGCTTGTGTCCCTCGAGGTGGTCTCCTCTAGATCTTCGCGTATCCGTTGCCACGACTTGTGCGACTCCTCGAAGTAGAGAGAAGCGAGCTCGAAGTCGACCTGGGGGATCTCAACCTGGGCGAGCTTGTAGATGGCGGACTGTAGATTCGCCTGCGGCGCACGGAAACCGCGAAAGAGTTTGAGTAGCCGGAGCGGACGAGGCGCGCGGCGCGCGGGCGGGGGCGCCGGCGCGCGGGCGGCCCGGAGCATGTCGGGGGGGCACCTGCTCGGTGGCCAGGTAGTGGAGATCCGGCCCGGCAACGGCGTACCCCGACGCGACGACCGGGGATACGACGCAGAAGATCCAGAGGAGGACCTGCGGGGGCGCGGGGGGGCGTCGATGGCGCTCTGTGGGACCTTCCACGACGAAAATGACACCGGGGCCCGCCCCGGGCCGCTCGGGCAGAACCCGGGGCCGACGGCCGGCCCAGCCGGGTCGTGCCAGCGAAAAGGTCCGGGGGCGGGGGGAAACGGGTGCGCCCCGCGTCCCGCTGCGCCCCGCGCGATGACGGGCGCACCTCGAGGTAGCACAGCAGGGCCAGACTCCAGTACACCTTGCACGTACGCGAACGCTTCATTTTGCAATACGGATGTGTGCGTGGGCACAGGGCCCGGGGGGAATCTCAGCCGCCCGCCGCGGAAAGATGCCCGTCTGACACGGTGGGGCCGCGGGGTCCGAGGAGCGGCCGGGGGCTTCTTCGGCATCGCCGACGTCGCTCGTTTCAAAGCCTAATTACAACAGATTCCGAGGCGCCTTGAGCAGCCGCCTGGGAGGGAAAGTTAGTCCTCCGGGCCCGAGACGACGGCGACGCTGTTCCAGCGCGACACGGCGGTGGACTTGGAGCCCTCGTGCCCCGGGGCCTGCTTCCAGCCCACGCCCGCCTCGGACTCGGGGATGGTCTCGGTCCGCGTGAGCCCCTCCATCTCCCCCACGATCAGCCGCTCCACGGCACCCGTGCTGGCGGCGTCTGGAGGTCGCAGGCTTGCTGCGCGCGCCGGCGGCACGCTCTGCGCGTCCCGGACGAACAGCGTGTCGAGCGCCGCAGCCGTGTGCGAGTCGCCCCGGGCCTTGGCCGCCCTCTGCTGAATCCGCGACTCGGCGTGCGCCATCGTCGCGGGGTCCACGTGCGCGATGCGAACCATCGTGAACTGCGGGCGTCGGCGCAGCGCGATCTCGCGGGTGCAGCGCCGCGGACATGCCACGCCCCAAGATCCCCGCCCCCCGCTGCGCGTGCGGCTGCCCCATGCCCACCTGCGGCGCCGCGAGGTCTTCGCTGTCGAACCGTGCCGCCTGCGCCCCGTGATAGTCCTCCAGGAACCGCGTGTTCTTCTTCGCCGCGTCCCCGAGCGCTGCCCCCAAGCTCTCCCCCACTCCGCCCTCCCCGCCGAGCCGGAGCCCCCCTCCGTGCGACTTGCGCCGCCGCGTGGATGTGGACGCCCCCGACCCCTCCCGCTCCAGAGCGTCGTGCATGTACGACCCCTCCTTGAGTCGCATGTGCATGCTCTTGAGCAAGGCGTCCACTTGCTGTATGCTCCCCATACTGTCCTCCCCCGCCACCGTCGAGTCCTCCGCCGGCCTCGACCCCTGCCCCTTCCTCGCACGTGCGCTCTTGTGGCCCTTCCTCTTCGCCCTGCGAACAAGCGAGAGCCGCACACGGTGGCCATTGCAACATGCGCAGACCCCTTGAACGACGTGAACCATGGGACACCAGTGCAACTGACGCTGTCTGCAACCTCACCTCGCATCAGAAGGGGCTTCTGACCGCCTCGCGGTGTTGCCCAGGTAGCTGGAGCTGTCCTGTGTGGGTGTCCAGCGCCCCGTGCCCGAAACGGAAGGCGAGGCGAGGTCTGCCAGGGACGCCTCGGCCTCAGCTATGCTCTCGTTGGTCCCGCCGAAAAGGGAGCTCGGCGCCTCAGCTAGCTGCGGGGGCGAGCGGGTTTCAGGTGCCTTTGTTGCAGGAGAGGGGCTGCACACACAATGGCACCCTTCCCAGTGCGTCTTCGTCAGGTCGCACTGTTGACTCGACCGCATGGATCCAACATCGCTGCATCATTCCAGGATCCACGCTGCACTCACGTCTTGGGAAGAGGTCTGCTGTGGTACCGCGGCCCCGCCCTTGCGTGACGCTTTCTTGGTCTTCTTGGGCGGCCCCGCACCCGCGGGCTTGTACCCGATCTTGCGCAGTGATTCGGCCGTCGGGGGCATTCGGACTTCCGCCGCTATCCGCGCCTGCGAGGTTAAGACAGGCGGGAGAAACGGTGCCACTCGTGGGCGACGAGCGCCCTTGCATCCACCACCCATCCTCGCTTAGAGTCACCGCAAACAGGGCTCCCGTCTCTCACAGCACGTTTCCATCCACGCGTCTCTCACCTGCACGCGGTTCATCTCCTCCAGCAGCTCCGCGACGTCTGACGTCGGGACGCCCTCGTTCCCCGCCTCGCCGCCCTCCGCCTGCGCGGCCTTGCGCGCCGCGAGCTGCTCCAGCAGGTCCACGCGCTCGGCCTCGAGCAGCGCGACCTGCCGGGAGAGCCGCGCCATGCTCTGCACGTGGCTCTGCCCCGCCAAGCGCATACGGAGCCGTGCTGCAAGGCGGCACCACCCCAGCAGCGCGCTGCGCTCCCCTTCATCCGCCTCCGACACAGCGTCGTCCCCGGCGTACCATATCTCCTGATTGGCGCTCCGCTCGATGCCCTTCTCCACCACGTCCACCAGCCCTTGCACGCGCCGTGCCATCTCGTTGTGAGTCAGGTACAGCTGGCTCGTGATGAGCACCAGCGAGATCATGCTCTGCGTGACACGGGAAGACGAGACCAGAACTAAGCAAGGGACTCGGGAAAGGCCCGGACCTGTCGAGGCGATGCCATGCGAGCCACAGGAAAGGACCTCAGGAGCGAAGCTGGCGTCCCGTTGCGCCTAGACGAACGCTGCTTCTGTCCACGCTCGCTCGCCTTCGGGTCTATGAGGGAGGACTGCAGCATCTCGTCCTTCCAGGCAAAGAAGCGCGTTAAGACCTCGGAGAGGGCATCCAGGGACCCCTGTGGACGGTGCGGGGAAGTCACAGTGGTCACCGAAGGCAACGAACCTGGCGAGAGACGTTAGACACGCGCGCGAGAGTCACCTTGACCTGCCCCAATATTGCATGGTCCCCCTCGGAGAGCCCCGCGACCTGCCCGCCCATCAACTTTGCACCCCGAGCGACAACATGGACGACAGCCCAAAGAGTATACGCGCGGACGACCCCGGGTCGCGCTGCAGAGCCCACACGAGGAGTCGCGGACCTGCGCATGCAGAGCGACGGCCAAGAGCGTCAGAGACCTCGGCCGCGAGCATGCGCGAGCTCTGGCAAAGGAACATGGCATGTCGTTGCATTCAGCCAAGAGCCAGGGAGCCTCGCCAGCGCTGCGAGCGTTGCGAGCAAGAAGACACCTGCGAAGTTGTCCTGGATGCCGCAAGCTCGACTGAGAGCTTCGCTGATGCACACGCAAGCTACTGGTGCCGGGTTCTTGAAGGTGTGCGCGCGCGGCGTCCATCGCGGCCACGAAAAACCACTCGCTTGCGCCAGGATGGTGCGTGCCAGCCCTCCCGCGCCGCCTATCATCGCCGCGGTGGCGGCTACGATCTGCTTACGACACGACGCGATCGTGCCTGCGTGGAGAAGCTCCTTACAACAGCTCATCTCCCGCAGGTCTGCTCATCTCAAGGCCTCGTGCGCTCGAGCACAGGGACGACGCGACCGATGGCCGCCTGCTCCTGCAGCGCGGGTGTCGCCATACGGAAGCAAATGGGGTGCAGGTCCGTGGCGTCTCGCTTCGCGAGCTGCCTCGGGAGGCAAGGGCCAAGGTCTGTGGTGAGTGAACGCGCGCGCTCCCCCTGAGCTGCCGTCTCAGCCACTTGACGCCCTCCATGCCGTTCGCGGATACGCTTGCCCATCATGGCTCATACCGTAATATCGGACATGCAGCGCGGCGACACTGCGCGCCGACAAAGGGGAACGCGCGGGTGCTGGTCGCACATCCACTCGCGTGCCTCGTTTCCGCGCTCCGCAGGGGCGCAAACATGTCTTCCGCGAGCTCTTTAGGGCGACTTCGACTTCCGCGCCGGTCGAAGCCCCCGCTACCCCGGGATCCCAGGCGAGTTCGAGCCGCACAGGGTCTTCACGGCTCACAGTCCTGCCCGCGCGACCATTGCGGACAGCTGGCCGTCATGCGCGCGTACTTCATCAGTGTACATGCCTGCTTCGCTGTTATGATGCTCTCCAGCTGCATGCCTGTCTCAGCCTCGGCCCGGGGCTTGTCGGATTGAGACGCGTTGGGCCAGACTCTCTCGCAGATCCCGGAGTGGCGGAAGAAGACCCGAGTGGACGACATCACCGGCCATTCGGCGGATGCCAAGGCCTGGGTGGGCACGGAGGTGCACCTTAAGGGGTGGGTCCGTACGGTGCGGGACCAAAAGAACGTCGCCTTTGTGAACCTCAACGACGGTTCGAACATCGCAGGCGTACAGGCGAGGGCTTTCATGGATTGTAGATCGTGACATTAAGCAGACGTTTCGGGTCACCAGTGCCTTGCATAGGGTCGTGCCGTTGGGCTGTCCTCGCATTCCGGGGTGGTGTCATGGCCAGCCCTTGCCATACATGTGAACAGCGCCACGCGTGTGCACGTGGCTCGCGCAGGTGGTTGTGGGAGACGACACGGAGGGCCGTGAGCTGCTGGCATCGGGGAAGCTGACGCTGGGGGCCGCGTTGGGCGTCGAGGGCGTGGTGGCAGAGTCGCAGGGCGGCAAGCAGGCCATCGAGATCAAGGCATCCGTCATTCGCTTGGTGAGGGCCTTGTCGATGGCGCGACAGTGACGGCACCTGCTTTGTCGCTGTACCTGGGCACCTGCTTTGTCGCTGTACCTGGCCAGCCACTGCATCGTCGTGAGGTACATGTGCCCCCACCTCTTGCTGCGCAGATCGGGGAGTGCCCGTCGGAGACGTATCCGCTGCAGAAGAAGAAGACCTCCCTCGACTTCCTCCGCACCGTGGGCCACCTCCGCGCGCGCACCAACACCCTCGCAGCCGTGCAGCGGGTGCGCTCCACCCTGGCCTTCGCCACGCACGAGTTCTTCCAGCAGAACGGATTCAAGTACCTCAACACGCCCATCCTGGTGCGCAGCGGACGGCTGAGCATGACGCAGGGGCCTGCGCCGGCCAGATGCCCGACCACTGGCTTGGACACTGCGTGCTCCCCACCGTGTTTACAACCCTGGCGCCCTCCGCCCGCCGCCGCAGTCCACGTCCGATTGCGAGGGCGCCGGGGAGATGTTCCAAGTCACGACGCTCATTTCCAAATACGAGGAAGCGATGCGCACGCCCGCGCCGACGGCAGAGGAGCTGGCGGAGCTGCAGGGGGCGGCGGCGGCGGCGAGCGAGCGCGTGCGCGAGGCCAAGGAGGCCGGGGACCGCGGCCGCGTGGACGCCGAGGTGGCGGCGCTGGTGGCGGCGAAGGAGCGGCTGGCGGCGGCGCAGGGCCGGGCGGCCATGCCGCGGTCG
Organism: Protoeuglena noctilucae; assembly: GCA_958009085.1. NCBI lineage: Eukaryota > Viridiplantae > Chlorophyta > Pedinophyceae > Marsupiomonadales > Marsupiomonadaceae > Protoeuglena > Protoeuglena noctilucae. Next base: position 299,040 of record OY253686.1, read on the forward strand.
CTGCCGACCCGCGAGGGCGGTGGCGTGGACTACTCCTCGGACTTCTTCGGCGAGCGCGCGTACCTGACCGTGTCCGGACAGCTCCAGGGCGAGATCTACGCGTGCGCGATGGGCGACGTGTACACGTTCGGCCCCACGTTCCGTGCTGAGAACTCCAACACCTCGCGGCACCTGGCGGAGTTTTGGATGGTGGAGCCCGAGATGGCGTTCGCGGACCTGCGGGACGACATGGCTTGTGCCGAGGCGTACCTGCGCCACTGCCTGCGCGCGGCGGTCGAGCGGTGCCCGGAGGACCTCAAGTTCTTCGACAGCTTCTACCAGAAGGGCCTCATGGACAGCCTGGCGCAGGTGAGAGGGTGGAAGGATGGTAATTGCACGTGTTTGAGAGCGAGGGGAACCTGGTGGGACATCGGGACATGCGTTGGCGAGGTGCGCAGGAGGGACGACAGGGGTGACGCAGTACGATGCGATGCTCGCATGGGGGTACTCTAAGGGGTCCATAATGTGTTCCCAGACGTCCTCTTGGTGTTAGCCTGGTCGACTGCAGCTTCTGCGCCAAGCTGTGTATCAAAAGCCTCACCTCGCATCACACTCGCCCTGGGCTGCAGATGGCGGAGCGTCGTTTCTGCACCATCTCGTACACGGACGCCGTGGCGGAGCTCAAGCGCGCCAAGCGGACGTTCGAGTACCCCGTGGAGTGGGGCCGGGACCTGCAGAGCGAGCACGAGCGCTACTTGACCGAGGTGGTCTTTAACCGCGTGCCTGTGATCGTGACCGACTACCCCAAGGACGTCAAGGCCTTCTACATGCGCCTGAACGACGACGGCAAGACGGTGGCGGCCATGGACATGCTCGTGCCGGGCGTGGGGGAGCTCGTGGGCGGCTCGCAACGGGAGGAGCGACTGGATGTGCTGGAGAGGCGCATGGCCGAGGTTGGGCTCGATCCCGCGCCCTACTGGTGGTACCTGGATTTGAGGAAGTACGGCTCGGTCCCGCATGCCGGGTTTGGTCTCGGGTTTGAGCGGCTGGTCCAGTACGTGACGGGGATGGAGAACATCCGCGACGTCATCCCCTTTCCGCGGTACCCGGGGAGCGCAACCTTCTGAATTCGAAGCACGCGGCTGTTGCGTTGCCTGGCTAGCAGTGCACACGCTCTGGTTGAAGGATAGGGTTAGGGCAGGCTTGGGATGCAGCGACGTTACGAGTTCAACTCAGAGTGTCGGTGCGAATGCTGTCTTGGAGTGACAATTACGTGCACTTGTCTGTGTCTGCGTACCCGGATCTGGCTTTGGGTGCGCAGGGTACGTCACTCTGCACACACCCGCTCGTGCATGCACAGATGGGCCGCCTAGTGCGAGGTGGCCGTGGCAGCCACAGGGGGTTCTGCGTCGTGGATCGGGCTGAAGCCGGAGGGGTACGAGACAGGGCGGTACCCCTCGTAAGGGTGCTCGGGGTCCAGGTTCTCGACCACGTCCTTCGGACCCCACGGCTTGGGCAGGTCCTTGAGCCTGGGAATCTCGCCCTTCATGCGGGCCTCCTTGACCTGGAGAGGCGAGGAACATGAGTTACGTTACTGTCACAGACAGAAAGTGGCAGGGCAAGATGGGGGAACGGAGATGACAGCGTGCGCCCGGCAGCTATGAGAACCCAGTCGACTCAGTCACAACACCCACGTCAGCTCAGTCAGTCCACCCAGTCAATGGCTTAGAACATGACTAAACACCATCAATTTCGACGTCAACGCACCTTCTTGTCGGGGTTCTTGCCCTCAACCTCGGCTGCCACACGGTACGCGGCCTCCCCGGGCGCGGGGGGCGTGCGGGGCAGGAAGCGCACCGAGAGGCCCCAGTGAGGGAAGCGCTGCAGCCACCCGATGACCGAGTACTGGGCCAGGCGCACCTGCGGGCTCCATAGCACACGTGGTTACTGAGGTTACTGAGAGATGAGGCGCAGTTCGTGGCATGGCAGTGGGGTAGCGTTGTGGTACAACCGCCCTCGCCTTCGTCTCGTCAACGCTTGCGTCCCCCTCGTATTGCCGGCCCATCTTGCGGTTGTTGGGGCCGAAGGACTGCGCGCGACGGATGGAGCGGTAGCGTCAAGCTTCCGTGTCGAGAACCAGTCCTCATCGCTCGCCCCTCGCGCCCCACCATCGCACCAGCCACAGCATCTCTGGCTTGAGGAGGCCGCCAGCTGCGTCGCAGATCTTCTGCTTCACGTCGTGGATGCTGTCGAAGCCGTCCTTGCGCAGCTGGATGGTCACGGAACCATTCGAGCACCTGAGGCGGCGGGAGGGATGTCGGATGCATACCAGGTGGTCCTTCGCATTGTCATTGTTCTGCGCACCACGCAGTGCGTCGCTTTGAACCGTAGAGCGCACGAAAGGCGCGGGGGCGTGCAGGGCAGGGTCTCGCGGCTCCCCGCACCTGCCGTCGATGAAGTCGCCGTGGACGATAGCCACGGCGACGGAGATGCAGTCAGAGTTCACCATTGTGGGCGCGCTACTCCCCGTAAGGGTCGCGCGGGCGCACGCGGAGGAAGGGAACCTTTCGTCTTCCGGGGCACGGCACGAGCAATTTAACCGTCCAACTGCCACGGAGCTTGGCCAGATACAGATGTGCTGTGTAATTAGAGACAACGGAGCGTGCAATAGATGCGACCGCGCCCGGGTCGAGTTCCGACGCCAGACAATGCAGGTCCATCTGGTTTCACCGAGTCCGTGACACCAACGCCCGCTCCGATTGCAACGCATGTGCTCTTGCATGGTCAGCTTGCCGCTGTGGCTTGTCCTGGGGTTACGGAGGTCGAAGTTTCGAAATCTCAAATCTCACCGGCAGCAGTTGAGCACCCTGTGTGCCCGAGCTTGCGTGCTCCCCGCCGTCCTGTCGCCATCTCTGCCCTGCAAACATTCAACTCGCTCATTCCTACCCACCATGCTCGTCGACGACCGCCTTCCCGCCATGGGTGAGGCATGCATTTGAATGCATGGAGCTCATCGAAGGCTTCCCGTGGATGAATGGCCCATAACGATGCATGCTGTCCTTTCATGTCGCTGTCTGGGTGGGCGAGCCGAGCGAGCGGGTCATGCGCTGTTCCCACGCCCCCCGTGGCTGCAGGAAGGCGCCGCCCTGTCCCATCAGAGACCTCGACGCGGGAGGCGTCGCCGGTTAACAGCAGCAATCCGTCGGGCCAACTGTTGTATGCGAAGTTGTCCCCGACGGCGCGGCGGGTGAGGCAGCGTGCCTGGGGCTACCCCACCCTGCCGGCGCGACTGCCTTTCCAATTGCTCACAAGACGACTCAGTGCATTTTCCAGCGCCACCATGTACCCTGACGCACGCAGAGGCATTCTGGAGTTGGAAAGGACGAAGGAGGGGTACAAAGCGAGGTGTTGGGAACGGTGCGGCAAGCGCAGGATGTTGTCAAGGAGCCGCGGAGGGCGAGGCCAGCCGTTGCACCCACACCGTCATGGACATCCTGGTACGAGCAGGCCTGGAACTTCTTTTCAGGAGAGGCAGAGGTGGGGGCGCCGGGCGATGTAGCAGGTCGCGGTCCAGTGTGGCACACCGCTGCAGCCGGTGGCGTTTGGTGCATCCCTCCAGCCGCATCCTTCACTCAGACGGCGACGGATGTGGAGGACGCGAGTGAGGGGGACGCGGGGGGACTGGCCACCGCTGTAAGCACAGTGCTGGACCAGGCAGAGTCGGCGTTGCTGCAGAGCGTCGGGGGCATCCTCGGCACCTTCATTGTGAGTGCCCAGTGACGCGCACGCGCAGACCAATTGCGCTACTCCCGCACGTGGCCATGTGTCTGACATGATGTGTGGGTCATACGTGCATTACCGAGGGACTTAGAGCGTCCGTTTGGCCTTATTGAGACGTGAATTAGCCGCGTAGATATGTCTTGCGGTGCCCTCGCGGTTACTCGCGCGCACCAGCACCGAGATGGACCTGCATCCTTGGGGCCTGGCGGGGGGCCGCGACCCCCTGTACCGCGCCTTAGCGTGGCTTAGCTGCGTCTTTTCCGTCGGTTTTGTCAGCACGTGGTTGGCGCATTGGTTTCTGCGGACCCTGCTTGGGTCTCTCACCGCGCAGGTCAGCGTTGATGGGATGTTGTGCAAGGACGCCGCGGCCGCCCTTGACCCGGCATGTGACCTCGTACTCCTTGCTCGTATCTGCATACAGGAGGTGCGCCCGTCTTCTAAGGCGCTGCGGGCTGCCCTGGAATCCCGGGCCGTGCCATGTGGGGCGACCGTGGACAAGCTTGGCGATGACTCCGACGATGCCGCCTGCACGTCAAGTGGCAGGCACACCGATTTCTCCGGGTCCATGGGCCGTGTGGACGACGGGGGCGAGGATGACGACGCGACATGGACCCACGACGGCGACAGCAGGGCAGCAGGTGACCGTGCTCGCGAGCTTGTTGCAGGAGACGGCGTGGCTGCAGCTCGCAAGCTTGACGCCGAGGTTGCTATCCGTGGCCATCCTCGCAGCGTTTTCTGCAGGCGCGCGTGTTGCGCCAATGACGCCGTCCCCATCGGCCGCCAGCCAGGGGCGCAGTGACCCATCGCCCGCGGCCTCACCTGCGCGTGTCGCCTCGCCGAGCAGCCTCGCGGATGCGTGCTCCCCGGGGACGCTCGCCCTGAAGCGGTTAATCGCACAAAGGGACGCGGAGATCGCCCAGCTGCGGCAGGAGCTGGAGCGCGGTGTGGCGGCAGAGAGCGATCGAGGTGACGGCGCGGACGCGGGTAGTGCGATGGAAGGTGCCAGTGGGATCGCTCACAGGCGCCACGGTCCATGTTAGAACCAGGGTGGTTTGCCCTTCTGTGTTCTGTATGAGACGGGAGCGTAACTGTGAAAACCTAAACCTGCCGGGTGCGATGCAGAACGGGAGGACGTGGCGGAGGCGCAGCGGTCGACGGACATGATGGTATCTCAAGTGGAGAGCTTGCTGGCACGGCAGGAGGAGATGCGGCGTGAGATTTCAACGCTGCGCCGGGAGAACGACGGGCTGCAGCAGCTCCTATTCCATGCGCTTGCGGCGGTGGAGCGAATGCAGGCGGGGTCTGTGCCGGCGGGGGACGATGGGAGGGGCGCGGAGAGTGCGAGTGGGGCGCTGCTGGCGGCAGCAGACCGGCTCTCACAGCACGGCGCGAGGCCCCTGGAAGGCGGGGCGTTGCCGGTGGGCGTAGCAAGCGAGTGAGCCGAGGCGAGCAGCGGATGCCACAAGCGCGCGCCATTTGAATGAATCAGTGCTTGGGCGACACACGCGACGCTTGGCGACACTTGGGAGGAAGCCCTCAGCGCCGTTGCTGGCCCTCCATCATCATCTGTTGCAGCATGGCCTGCGAGGGTAGCTAAGAGCCGCGATTTCGTGTCCCACCAAGGCGATGCAAGCGGCGGAAGCTGCGTTGCCCGGCGAGCCCCACCTGCATCTCAAAGTACTTCGACACGCAGCGGTCCAGGCACGCGTTCTCTCCGACAGACAGATCCGACTCGGCATATTTTGCCGCCACGCACTTCTGATGGCAGATTGACGTGAGCCTGGGGAGTGACGGAGGCGGCTGCTGAGACGTAGCCTCCCAAACGAGTCTCCCATCTGGTTGCTGCGCATGCGCCAAGCAGGTAGACGAAGAGCTATCTATACGCAAGTCTTCAGGCTCGCGAGGCGCGCGAGGCGCCCACCCGTGGATCATCTTGAGCTGGGACTCCATGTTGAGCCGGGCCAGCATCCGAGCGGCATCACGCTCGGCATCCTTCTGAGCCATGGCGGCTCTCCCTCCGCAAGTCTGAGCCTGTTAGCCCAGCCGCACCCTGCCTCGAGCCTGCCTTCTTCTGCGCCGCGCACGAACTCTGCGAGCTGTGTAGTGCGCTACTGAGAGTGCCAGATGACGCGAGGATGTCGTCAGATGTCGAAGCGAGCGGGGACTGTCGGCGACGGTGGCCCTGCTAGGCGGACGTGCTTGGCCCTGGGTCCGGTTCTCGCGTCAGATCGCTGGGGCCTGACCAGGGACGGCTGATGCGCCCGATCGGCGAGGTGGGAGCGTCGCAGTTCTTGCCCCTGATCGCGATGTCGCTGAGGGTTCTTGCGACGCTCCTTTTGGGAGTCGCCTTCCTCCTCGGAGGGGGTGAGTGTGCGGCTCTGTTGGACTGTTCCCAGCACCTGGCGAATGAGTAGTTGCTCCTCGTTCCGACTGGCCCTGGCAGGCGGCAAGGGACCGCGCCCAGGGGCGGGGCCCGCCCGCTTTGGTCGGGGCGCCTCGGCCGTCATCGGATCTCCCGCGCCGTTGCTTCCATTCGATCTTTGTATCGAATGAAATGCGTAGCTCCGAGGGCGTCGCCCGATGGGGCGGGACGCGCGCCGGGGGCCGTGGTTTCACAACTGAACTTGTTGGGACCGCCGTTCGCGGGCCCCGCCGGCGTTCTCCGCGCGCGTTCGCGCTGCTGAAGTCTCTTGGTCCTAAGATCGATCGTTGCACCTCCTCAGCGGCCTCCCGGGCACCACGCGGGCCTGTGCGGGCCGCGTGGCATGCCGGGGGCTCGCAGGGCCGCGCGATCCTGGCCATCCGCCCACCGCTCTCGCACCGACGCGTTCTTCATGCCATCTCCTCGCTCCTCCGCCGCAGCGCTCGCCGAGATTTCCCGGGGATCCCGGCCCTCGCCCCTCCCAGGCGTGTCGCTCACGCGGCTCGACAAGGGCCCCAAAATCCTGGGCCAGAACAACACCTTCAAGACCCTTCTGACGGCGAGTTTACTTGCTGCGTTGCCCGCCTTCCCTACTCGCCCAGCACACCCCACCATGCCCAGGTCATGCCCCCTACACCCCTGCACCCCCATCACGCCTGCCACACCGCATGCACCGCGTGCACATGCAGAATGAGACGGAGCACACCCTCCGCCTGAAGCTCTACCAGGGCTTCGTCCTCTACTTCGTCGACGCGAGCAACAGGGGCGTGGAGACGAAGGAGATCCGCCTCGAGGCCATCGAGACCACGCGAGAGGGTGAGGGGGGGTGGATGGTTGATGGAATGGGTCCTGGGGTTAGGGTGGGATTGCGAGAGGGTGAGGGGTGGTATATGAGATGATCAATGGGACCAGATGGGTAATTGGACAGGGTAAAGTGGGAAGAGGGGGGTGCGGAACACGATGAGGAAAGCAAGGGCAGGCACTAGCTGAGGGTAACCCGCATCCGTCCACCCACGCAAGCCACCCCGCCCCGCCCTCCCCGCCCCCCCAGTCGCCCCCGGCGGTTCCTTTGAGTTCGACTACCAGGCGCGCCTGCCGCGGGGCGCCGTGCTGCCCGGCGGCAACTACCGCTTCGAGATCTCAGTCATCTTCCACGGACCCGAGCGCGAGGAGGGCGGCAGCGACGAGTACAGCGCCTCGTGGAGGGACGCGACGCTGGAGCTGAAGGAGCGCCACTCGCTGCTCGACCTGGAGATGATCGGGGTGCTGGGCATGACGGTCGTGGCGGGCGGCATCGTGGCGTACGTCACGGCGCAGGTGGGGAGGGACATAGGAAGGTGGGGGGGGGGGGGGGGGTTCGATGTAGCTGAGGGGGGATGCTGGGGTATCGATGCGATCCACCTTGGCTTGTATTGCAGGGTTAGGTGCCTCAGGCATGTACCAGGCGTGACGCCACACTGACCCCGCACTTGACCCAGTTCCTTTGGCTCTCTCCTTGCCCCTCCCGCACACCCCTGCACTCCCTTCGCTCCCTCTGCACCCCCTACCGCAGACCATGCCGGCCTCCCGCGTGGGCGTCCTGGTCAACGGCCTGATCGACTCGATCGGCAAGCCCCGCAAGTCGGCCCCCAAGCCCCGCGCCCCCCCCGCGGAGGGCGAGGTGGACGAGTGGCTCCAGGGTACGGCGGCCGACACGCGCGCCAAGAGCGCGCCTCGGTCCAAGTCCCAGGGCAAGGGCCGGGGGGAGGAGGGGGAGGGGAGCAAGAGCAAGAAGGACGAGGTGAGAGATTGAGGGGGATGAGAGGGGAGATGATAGAGTTCGTGGCAGTGGACAATTAATGGTATTGATTGTTTGGTACTAGGTGTTATGGCAAGGGTTGATACACGACCATTCAATGTTCTTGCCCCCCGCAGTGAGTCGGGAGGGATGGGGCGCTCTCTTATGACAGAAATAAAAGAGGCGTCCCAGGGATTCGATCTGCGGACTCGCCCCTCGACCTGGTGGGCCAGGGGTGGAGGGGAGTTGCGGGACGGGGAGCGGTCGTGGCGATAGGCGGCTGGCGATGTGCTGCCAGCACAGCCCAGAGTACGATGCTAGTTGCGATGCCCGGGTTCAAGTGGGAAACGTTGATTTCGAAAGGGTGGCGATGCGCTGCGACCATGGTGCGTTGAAGCGCATACAAAGCGACACACGAGATGGGGTGTGGGATTTGGAAGTGACGGGCCTGCATTACAACGCTTCAAGCGAGCTCAGAAGTCCATGACATCGCAATCCACTATCCTAGGGCCTGACCGTCTCTGACGCTTCATGCGAGCAATGTGTCCCAATCCATGCTTTTGCAACACCCCCTGCATCCCTTCATGCCAGCTGCGTCGTCCAGTCGTACGGAGCCCACATCCGCTTGAACTCGGCCACCAGTTTCTCCTGCAACGCGCGGCCCTCCTCGCGGCGACCCATCGCGTCCCCTGGGTCGGTGCCGAGCATGGACGCCACTGCAAGGGGCGACGAGTGAATCATTGTTGCCAAGGATATGTGTCACTGCGACGGGCAACAAGTGGTTCATTGGCAAACTTGGACGTCAATGCGACAGGCAACAAGGCGCAGCCAACATCCACTCTTACACGCAAAGCCCACCCAACCTATGGCACCTGCGTCAACCCTCACAAGGAAGGCCCACCCAACATGGCCCAGCCACCGCCGCACCTGTGTTGCGCCCCACGTCGAAGTCGAAGCTCTCCTCGTCGTCCACCACGTGCAGGAACCCCTTGTCGACAGCAAAGTCAGCGTAGAAGTAGGGGAAGTTGGACGGCAACGCGTTGCGCAGGCCGCCCTTGGCACCTGTGTCAATGACGCTCTTGGCGGCGTGCTGGGACCACTCACTCTCCGCCTCGTTCTGTGTAGTAGAGATGGGATGATAGGGAGTGACGCGGTGAATGCAGGGATACGGTGCCTGGACCCGCAGGGTCAGTGTCAGATACACGGTGTGCGGCGTCACACAGTGGTGCGTTGGTTTTACCCACCCCAGTTACACAGCAAGCCATGAGCGATTGCCATCACACTATCAGCACCTCACCAGTGCCTTTTTGAACCACGCAGGCGCCTCCGCCATGACGTCCTCTGGAACGGGCACACAGTCGATGAACGCGTGCAGCCGGAATCCCCCCACATCTCGCGCAGATTCCAAAAACAGGACGCCCTTGCCTCGATCGGAGAACATGCGCACGAGGCACTTCTATGGGGAAAGGGGGAGGGATGGGGAGGGAGGATGGGTCAGCAGTGGATGGGTCCGTGTTGCATGGGTCAGGCAAGATTGGTTTGCAGTAGATGGGTCAGTGTTAGACGGATGGGTCAGCAGTGTATCAAGCACTGGCGCCCTGCTGCAGCGTGCTGTCACGCAACGTGCTGTCCATGCAGCGTGCTGTCACGCAACGTGCCATGCCGCACCTTAAAGTTGCGTATCTCCTGCGCAACGTGCCATGCCGCACCTTAAAGTTGCGTATCTCCTGCAGCACCGCGTCGTCGTCCATGGCCAGCCGCGTGCTGGGTACGTGGTCGCTCAGCACGATCTGGCTGCGGCACGGAGGAGGGGAGGCTTCGCTGTGACATCCTGGCATGCGATGTGTTGGATGTTATAGAAGCGCATGCGCATGCGTCGTAACCCCCTCCATTCACCAGTGCCCCTCGGCCATGCAACAGAAACCACCCACATCAACCCCACCCCACTCACCAGTGCCCCTCTGCCATGCGCTTGGCCGCGGGCAGCTGCAGGAAGCACCGGGTGGCCACCGCCACGGTCAGGTGCTTCGGGCGCAGGGGCGAGTCCGGGCACAGCGCGCACCGCTGCTGCATGAGGCCCATCTTGTGCGTCTGGGCCACCTGCCAGTCCTTGTCCCGGCGCTCCGCCTCTTCCTGAAAAGCAACAACCACATCAGGAGAAGCTGGACAACACAATCGTGTTGTTGACTAAAGACTCATATTATCAACTCATCGTTGCAGAGCAGCCCGCAGCCCATCCTCGCGCCCACCACCCACGCCACCCCTACGCCCCCCATGCCACCCCCCCACCATCCTCGCCTCGGTCAGCCTCCCCCGCCGCTTGTCGTACATATCGATCCCCTCGTCCCAGTCCGCCACGTCCTCCTCCGTCGCCACCTTGTACTTCTTGTTCCGAAGCACGTTATCCGCAAAGTCCCGGTCCATGTCACGTCCTCCGAACCGCTCGGCCCGAACCAAGTCGTCGAGATTCGCAGCGTCATCGTCTTTGAACCACCGCGCGCGGGACCCGTCCTCGCCGAACCGGTCCACCCGCCCGCGCTTCATCACCCCACGCTCGCCCTGCCGCTCGTGACCCGTGCCCGCGCCCGCCCTTCCAAACGCCCCCGGCACAGGCACACCCCGTGCGTCCACCATGGGCAGCGCCTCCACGACCCGCTCTCTCGGCGCCCCTCGCTCGTCCACGCTCCCACCACCTCCCGATGAGTCCTCGCGACCACGCCCCCCGCCGCCGCCCCTCGGCTCGCCCCTCCCCGCCGCCACGCCTCCCCCGCCGCTCGCGCCCGCTCCCCGGCCCATCAGCCGCGCACGCAGCGCGTCGGCGGCGGACATGTTGGACCCTGGCGCCCTCTCCCTGGCCTCTCTCTCCAAACGCTCCCGCTCCCTCGCCTCCTCCAGAAATGGGTTCTGAATAGATGAAGGGATATATAGATATTACATTTTGGTACAACTAGGTCTCTGTGGATCATGGTCGGTGTCAATCGACAACATCACATGGAGGCCAGGGCATGCACGCGATACTGCACAAAGCACCGGAGTTAACAAGCAGTCCCAACGGCTGCAGCCGCTCACCTCCCGCGCCCTCCGCCCCGCGCCGCTTGCATCGTCCCGGCTGTCCTCGTCCCTCTCCGCACCCCGCCCTTCCCTCCCATCCAACCTCCGTCCCTCGTCCCCACCCCCCGCGCCACCCCCACCCTCGCCCCGCTCCAGGTACTGCTCCGCAAACGTCCCGTCGTTCCGGAAAGCATTCATGTCTTTCGCCACCTCCAAGGCTTCCCGCGGCGCCACGCTGCCCCTCCCGCGGCCCTCTCTGCGCCACTCTCCGCCCCTCTCACGCCTCTCCTCCCGCCTCTCTCCCCTCCCCTCTCCCCGTTCGTCCCCACCCCTCTCACGCCTCTCTTCCCGCCCCTCCTTGTGCCCCTCCCCACCCCTCTCATCTCCCCTCCCACCATCCCCACCCCTGGCCCCGCCCTCCCGCTCCCCCCGCCTCTCCCTCCACCCCCCATATCCAGTGCGTAACGCCGCCCCCTCCGGTCTCCGCATCTTCCCCGATCCCACCCCAGTCTTCTCCTCTGGCGCCTTTCCCTCGCGCCGCTCTCCCGCCGCCCTTTTGTGCGCCATCGTCGGTGCTGCCCGCCCCTCGCCCTCCGTGATCCCCGCCATGAGCTCCTTCAGCGACCCGTACCGCTCCGCGACCACCTCCTCCAGCGGCCGGCCCTCCGCAGCCGCCCGCTCCCGCGCCCGCTGCAGCGCCTTGATGCGCCAGGACCGTCCCCCGTCCCCGACCGGCGGCGCCGCAGCTGCCACCCCGTCCGGACCTCCCTGGCTGACATCCCGCTCCCGCAGACGCTGCTGTCGCGCCCGCTCCTCTTCCGCTCGGCGCCGCGCCGCGTCGATGCGCGCGTCGTCGCGAGGCTGGCCCCCAAAGACCCGGTCCATCGCACCCTCGAGCAGCCAGTGCTCCTCGGAGCGACCGCCACCCGGGCCGGGCCTGTTGCCGTCATCGTTGGTACTCACAGGCGCGTCTCGAGCTTCCGGACTGGAAGGCGGGCTCGCGGGAGGCCGGCCATTGCTGCCCGAGTCTGCGAGCGGGGCGATGGGACGCTGAGGCATGTGGACAGCAGGTGAGAAACGCTTCAATCGATGGAAAGATAGCATAAGTTTCGTGCAAGCCAATCGGGCACGCATGTGGGGCAGCATCGGGAGCACACACCGTCTGCGCTCGACGAGCTGCCCTCTCCGGCAGCCTCGGCCTCGCGAGCGTGCCTCCGCTCCTTCCTCTCTTTCTTTGACTTTTTCTCTTTGCGTTCCTTCTTCTCCTTCTTGGAACGCTTCTCCTTCTTGGCCTTGTGGCTCCCCATGGTGCCACGCCTCACGATTTCCCCTAATCGCCGCTGGCAATGTGGGCAATTTCCGGCACAGCCTTGAGCAGGCGCGATGTCTGCGTAGTTGAGGCGGTGCGGGACGAGAGTGTTGTCAATGACAGCGCCGGGCGTGTCAGTTCAGCTGTGGCGTCGCGGCGAGGGCGCCAACTTGCTCGCCGACAGGCCCGCATGAAAGAACCCCATACGAACCTCACAAATTGTCTGCTTCAGGGCGTTGATTCCACGACCAACACGCGCGGCACGCCTTGACCTGTGCAGCTCGCCTGGTTTGCCGGGGAGCGGCCTTTTGCAAGCGACCTTTCCAGGTCGCCAGGTCGTATTGTTCACAGGATAACGAACGACCGCCCTAACGGGCGTTGCGAGGAGTCCGTGACCAGCGGGGGGGGCGAGACATCCGCGTCCCCCTTGACGGGCGGCAGAGCCCCGCGGGGGGACCGTGACCGGAGCGCGGCGATGATGTTAAACACGGAGGTGACAAAGCGTAGCCAGCGTGTTGCATTTCTCGCACCCCGCCCTCTGCTAGCGGCGGGAGTTGACACTGTGAGGGCAGGACTTGCAGACCGCCACCGCGCGCCTACGGTTCACGGAGCGCGTGTGAGTCGACCGAAACCAATGTTTGTAGTTTGTCTCAATACCCTCGCAAAACGTCCTGGGTTTTGATGCGCTCGCTGGGCAGGGACAGGGATGCGTGCGTGGCGCCATGCGTCCACCCCGCAGCGAGGCGCAGCGCCTCTGTCCTTCGCAGAGCGGCAAGTCCTTTGAGGAAGAGCGAGTTCTCGCGGCCTTCGAGTCCTCTTTCAAGCGTCTCCGCGACGCCCTCGACGTCATTCGCATCGTCGATGACACGGCGAGCGAGTGGAAGGGCGTCGGGCAGGCGCTGGGGGAGTTCCGGGAGCTTTTCCGCGCGGTATCGGAAGCGGTGACCGAGACGTCCGCGCGGAACGACGCCGTGGAGGCCAGGAACCGGGAGCTGGAGGCCGAATGCTCGGACGCTGCCGCCGTGCGCGCCGAGCGCGACAGGCGAGGACTCGCCGTCGATCTCGAGGCGCTGTGCATGCAAGTTCATCTGTTGAGTATGCGTCGTGGTTTGTTACACATGCAAGCGCCTGTTCGCCATGTCCGCAGGCTGCGCGAGGAGCTGCGTGCCGCGCGCAATGACCTGTCCTCGGCCCACCGGGACCAGGCGCTGGCGTCGGAGCAGAGTCAGGCGCGGGAAGTGCAGGCGCGGGAGGTGTCGCGGCGCCTGGCGGGCGCGGAGGCGGCGCTGGAGGCGGCGCGGTCCGACGCGGCTCGCAAACGAGCGGAGAACGCCGCCCTCTCTGAGCGGCACCGTGCGGCCCAGGAGCGCGCGGCGGAGGCCGAGCGGCGCGCGGAGACCGCGGAGGCGTCTTCCGTGCGGGAAGCGGCGCGGCGGGAGGCTGCAGACGCGGAACTGGCGGGCACCCAGCGCATGCTGGCGGACGAGCGCGCGGCGTGCGAGGTGCTGCGGGCCCGCATCGGTGCGCTGGAGCGGGACCTGGAGAGCGGAGAGCGCGAGGCGGAGGGTCTCTTGGCCGAGCTGGACGGCATGCGGGCGAGGCTGGAGGAGGTGGCGGAGGCGAGGGACGAGGCATTGCGGGGGCTGGCGGAGGCAGAGAGAGAGGGGCACAGGTGAGGGTGTGTTTGGGCGTATGTGGGTGGGTGGGTGCGGGTGTGGTTTAGGAAGGGACAGAGTTTGGGCCAGACTGGAGGTGTTGCTTGGCACGTCTTCAAACATGCTAAGAAAGACTCCAATCTCCTCTCATGGCGCGGCAGGTTGCTAGGGGACTTGCAAGACCAGGAGCGGATCAATGAGCGTCTGATGGAGGAGCGGGACCGTTACAAGGTAGAGTCTCACGTTCGGGCGGTGGAGGCGAGGGAAGAGAGGGCCAAGGGAGAGGAGCACGCGAGGAGGGTGCAGGTGAGGGCCTTGCTGACGCATCGTGCTATCCATCAGTTACATCATATGCATGTGTGCACTCGTGTTGACGCAAGTTCATTTCACGCACCCACCCGCCCCGCCCCGCAGGAATTGCAAGACCAGCTGCGCCAGCGGGACGCGGCGCTGTCGGAGCGCAACGCGGCGATGGCGACCGCGGAGGTGGCGCGGGTGCGGGCGGAGGGCGCTTTGGAGGCTCGCGAGGCCCGGGCCGAGGAGCGGTGTAAGAAACTGGAGGGGGACCTGGGACTGGCGAACGCGCGGCTGGCGACGGCGGACCGGGAGATCCGGGACTTGGAAAGAGAGCTGGAGATGGAGAGCGCTACGAGGGTGCGGCTGGCGCAGGTGTGTGAGCAGGGTGTCTGTGTCACGTGGTGGTGCAAATGTGGGTGGGTATCTATTGCCATTACACGGGTGCAATCGATGATATTAGTGCGGGTACGAGGTGGCATCGGTGCGGTCGACAGTGTGGGTGCTTATATCACACGCATGTCGTCACTCAACCGCACGCCCCCGCAGGAGCTGGCGGATCTGAAGGCAGCGATCGCCCAGAGCCCTGGACGGCCGCCGAGTCGCCGCGCGGCGTCCGCTGCGGGCCCCGAGGGCAGCCAAGCGAGCACGGTGGGCAACGCGGGGGCGGATGGCGCGCGGGGCGCGGTCGTCAGCCGGGAGCGGCCTCTTCGCGTGCCCCAGAGTTGGCAGGCGCTCTCCATGTCCATGCCTGCGGCCGGGGCGGTGCAGGACGCGGGTGAGCGTTCTCGGGGGCGTGGGAGCCGGTTATTTGCATGTCTGACCTCAACCAGTCGGTTGCGTGACTTGACGCGCAAACAGCAGCATGGGAGACGGACTCGCATGCACGATTTTTTCATGTTCCTTTCTCAGTGCATGTTCCTTTCTCAGTGCCATTCCACGCAGGTTCTGCGAGCGTGCATTGGGAGATCCGTGCCATGCGGGAGAAACTGGCGTTGCTCAAGATGCCGCCGCTCGCGTCAACGCCCACCGTGCGCGCGTCCCCGGGAGAGGTCATCCAGGCGGCCATCGAGAGGCGACCGTAATAAGACATGATTGACATTCCAATTATTCCAATGAGTGACACAGTGATGTTGTACAGGCCATTTCAAAATACTTGACCGACACGCTCCGTCTTAGCTTCGCTCTGTGGCTGTCTTGCATGCGCTTGGTTCGGCTTCTGCTGTTCAAAACGCGCTACGATGGCGCTGAGCAAGAACAGGTTTATGTCGGAAAACTCGGGAGAAGGGAGGGAGGGGGATGTTGATGCCGGGCGCGGCTGGACCGCTGCGGGCACGCCCGGTGCAGCACGTGACGAGCTACGGGGAGCTCGGCACGCGGCAGGATGACCAAAAGCAAGCGAATACTACGTCACAAGAACAACGTTTCGTGAGAAGGCCAGAGGCGGCGGCGTGTGCCCACCTGCGGTGGTGCGCACCATGCTCGCCCCGCCCTAGGAACCCCATGGCCAAAGGCACATAGGAACAGCGTCCTAGGGGACAGAGGTACGCTAACCGAGCGCAGGGATAACATTCGCAGGAATCACAATGCATGTAGCACGCCGGGAGGGTCCGGAGCAGCGCCAGGGCCAGGGTTGCTGCGGTTGAAAACCGCACTGTCCCAGCCGCCTCCTAGTTATTACCAGTGCGGACGCCGGAAGGGCCCGGGCTGGGCAGTCAGGATGCAGCTTTGCGAAAGAGGCCGTCCGGGGACCGGGCAGGCGCAGGTGGAGCACACCTGCCCGGCCCTCTGTGGCAAATGCGCGCGCCGCCCCGCGTCGCGTTCGGTCGCGTGCCGGGGGGGGCGGCGAAAGATGTCAGGGTCGTTCGCTGAACATGCATGCACTCTGATAAGTCACAGGATTGCAGGTCACGCGGTCACGGGTCGCCTGGGAGGCCGGCGCCTTGCGAGGTGCCCCAGTCTCCATGGCCTTGCGTGGGGACGATGGAGCCTTTGAGCTCGGAAGCCAGTCATCAGGCCAGGGACGCAGCCGACGTCAGGCTTCAGTCCACGCGGCTCTCGAGCTGCAGGGGAAACAAGGGTGGTGCAGTGTTCCTTGCACCCCGCCTGGCACGCTGAGGTGAGACCACAGGCAACGATGACTCTGCGTTGATGCCTTGATCTCCTCCCTCTTCACCCATCAACACACCCTCTCACACCCCCTCACCTCCTCCTTAATCTCCTCCCTCTTCACCCATCAACACACCCTCTCACACCCCCTCACCTCCTCCTTGATCTTCTCCCTCTTCGCCTTGCCCGCCGACGCCTTCTGCGCCAGGTGCGCCCGCTCGAGCTCCATGAGCAGCTTGAACCGGCGCCCCATCATGCACCGGCCGAGCATCTCGGCCAGGCCCATCCACAGGCGCACCACCAGCGACTCGTGCTGCGCGGCCGCGTCCTGGCTGTGGATCTCCAGCATCTCCGCCAGCATGCCCTCCACGTTCATCGCGCTCGGGAGCTGCGGGGGGTGGGCGAGGACGTGCTGCGTGATACTGTGTACGGCATGTGGTGGCAAAAGAGTCACTGGGCAACGCAGAACTGCAATCTATGCCAAACACCCCTGGGAACGCCCCCTGTGCCCCGTCGCGGCTCTCTGCCCCACCATCACCCACCCCCAACAACAACACCCCAGCCCCACCCCCGCTCGCCTGGGAGAGCAGCTTGGCGACGCGCTGCACCTCGTCCTCGGCCTGCTTGACCATGGGCCGGAGGAGCCACAGGTAGAGGGTCGTGATGATGATGGCGGTGGAGAGCAGGATGGCCTCAATCGCCACCACCATGGTCAGCGTGTTGAAGATCTTGGCACGCTGCAGGATGTTGAGCGTCCTGCGGGGGCGGGCGGGTTTCGATTGAAAGGTAAAACTTGCTCGCATTACAGAATCGTGATGACAGCACAGGTCAAAGATCATTTATGCGACATCCGTCAAAGGTAGCTACACCATGTTGCAACACATCCCGTACATGCGATGCAAATGCAATTCCTGCGTGGATGTCCCTCGACGGGCATTGCTTGGAGCGCGCTTGCTCACTTGAGGCCGTCGGCCAGCTCCTTGTTGCCCACCTCCCACACGAACTCTTGCGTCGGGCTCACGTACGTGAGGTAGTCGATGGGGTCTGCGGGCGCAGACAGCCACGACACGAGTCATACTACTGTGAATGGGCCGAGTTGGTGTGAATGAACTTGACCCAGTCAACACGCGGCCGCTTACTCACGGTCCTCAATGCCACCGGCACTGCATGCTACTGAATGCCACTGAGACACTTTGCGGGTAACACCCACCCCATGAGCACCCCCCCGCTCACCGTCGTAGATGCCGTCGTACTCGTGCCTCCACTCTGCCGCGTTGGTGAGGTACTTGCCCATCAGAATCTGCAGCCCGTTGCTGACCGAGTCGTAGTAAGGGTCCGAGGGGGGCCGGCACAGCGACTTATCCAGGCGCAGGCACCCCTTGCCCTGGATGATCTGCACCTGCTTGGGGTCCTTCAAAACTGCGAGAGGAGACGATTTTAGAGGTGTAAGTGGGGATGGGGCACAAGTGGTGGGGCCTTGACAGCTGGGGTCACGAGAGATGGGGCCTTAGCGGGGTGTTCAGCCCTGGCAAGCGTCCATTGCTCACCTGACCCCGTCAGACCCGTGGTGCTGTTGCCCTGCAGCAGCGACGTCCACGCAATCTGCGTCGTATTGATCGTGTCGGTCAGCTGGCCACGGGCGTAGAGCATCTCTGTCTTCCACTTGAGGTTGGTCATCTGCGGAGCAGGCAAGGGGTCGGGCGAACTCACTTGAACTCGACCCACAACTCCGTGCACCACCGTTGAACCCCAAACCGTGGGTATGAAAGGACATCGTCCCTCGTGCCCCCCACTCGCCTGGTTGGCCCAGTACCGCACTTTGGCCAGCATGGACGTGAGGCTCTCAGTGGCAACCATGTCGTTCAGGGGCTGGATGGTGGAGCGGATCTCGACGTAGGACGCCATGTGCAGGCCCAGGATGACGCCCACCAGGATGACCATGGGCGTCATCAGGATGGCGAGCTGGGGGCGGGGCGGGGGGTGGTTGTGATGGTGTAGGATAAGACGTGGCAGAGGGAATTCAGGGTTGCCAGAGAGGGCGAAGTGGTGACAGGGCGGTGAAAGAGTGAGGTAAGAGGTGGCAGAGGGGGTTCAGAGGTGACAGAGAGGGCGAAGTGGTGACAGGGTGCCAAGACAGTAGGGTAAGAGATGGCAGAAAGGGCTGGATGATGGCGAACCGGGGCGGGTGGTGACGGCTGCCGGCTCACCCTGCGCTGCGTGGCGCGGTCGATCTCAATGGACCGCTCGGGCCTGGTCCACGCCAGCAGGCTGCTGGGCTTCTTCGACTGGAAGGCCGCCTCGTCCGCCTCGGCCGCGCGCCTCGCGTCGTCGTCCGCGGCCAGGTCCTCGCGCGTGGCCGACAGCCGCACCACCAGGTGGCGCGGGATGGCCAGGAAGACCGTGAAGAGCAGCCGGCGCTGGTTGAGCAGCGGCATGAGGTTGAAGTAGACGGCCACGACGAAGGCGGGGACCACGAGGACGCTCTGCAGCACCGCGATGACCAGGGCCGTCTGCTGGAGGGACTTGAAGTTGGTCTTGGCGGACGTCGAGGCGCCCTGGAGCATCGTGTCCAGTGAGGGGACCAGCGAGAAGTGCGTGTTGCTGCGGGAGAGGCGGGGATGGAAGTGCGGGTGAGGAGGGAGTGCGGGTGGGTGCGAATGGGGCGGAAGGCGTGCTGCGGGTGGCGACGGGTGCATGCCGTGGCGGTGCCACTCGACTGCATCTCCGCTGCCCTCGCGTCGCCTTCCTGCTGGCAACCTCGTTCGCTGCCCCTCACCGGACCACGAAGATGAAGTTGCGGTCGGTGCCGAGGTCCACGCTCTGGGCGCGGGTCATGCGCAGCACCAGCAGCGTGTCCTGCACCCACTTCTCACTGCGGAAAAAGGACGGGTGGCGACAGGGTCAAAGCGCTGCGGGCGACAGCGACCTCGTCACAATGACAGGCGAAGCGAAGAGATCACGACGACAGACTGACAACGACGGGCGATGGCAACCGACACGCATAGCATACACCCTCGCTCACCTGAGCGACAGGAGCCCCATGCTCTCCTCGTAGTACAGTGCTGGCACCGTGTCCCTGTACCGCTCCACGACGATGCTGGGCATCTCGTAGAGGTTGTCGCGGATGCTGCTCTGGATGTGCTGCAGCTTGGTGTTGATGTACAGGGCGTGCGTGACCGTCTCGAGCGTGGTCGCGGACGACTCCATCTCCGCCGCGATCGGGGGCCACTCGGACGTGGCGCGGCCGTGCAGGGGGTCCGTGTCCCACATGTACTGGTCGTTCTCGATGTCCGCAGCCACGTACTCCGCGCTCAGCGTCGCGCCGCCCGCCGTGAACACCTCCGAAACCAGGTTCCTGCGGAGAGCGAGAACATGTGTTGCGGTGGGTGCCGCCAGGGCTGAGTGTATGGTGGCGAGGTTGTGAAGAAGGGCGTGGGCGACATGACGGCAGCCAGCGTTGCATGTGTCGCATGCCCACGCCGTGCTGCTGCATGGCGTCGCTCACTTGGACTGGAGTACGAGGGAGGTGTAGACGGCGAAGAGGATGATGTGGCAGGCGGAGGCGATGAAGACGATGAGCGGCATGCGGCGGCGCACCGTCTCGGCAAACCGCGACACCTCGGAGTTGTCCAGCAGGCGGCGCAGGTGGCTGCGGGGAAGAGGGAGAGTCAGCGAGCGATGTCGGCCATAAACATCATTACAATCACATGAATCACGTAACATGAGAGCTGTTTACAGAGGCGCTGCAGGTGCGCTGAAGGTGGTTGCGCAATCATGCCCCATCAGGACACACTAGCGAGCATTGGGACTCCATCCCCGCTCACCGGTACTTCTTGGCCTTCTTAAGCTGCGTGTTGAGGTTGTTGGTCGACTCCATCCCCATGCCCGCCTCGTCCGCAGGCTCGTCCGCGTCCTTGGCGGCCTCCTTGGTCATCGCCTCCTTGCCAGGAGCCTCCTTCATCGACTCCTTCTTCATCGCCACCTCCTGCGGGGATGGGTGGGCACCAATGTGTTAGATGTGTTACATGTCTTACGTGGGGTCACAGGTCAGGGCCTCAGACGGTGTCATCTGGGTTTCTAACCCCGATGGCGTTACATTACAGGGGTGACAATCGTGGCTGCGGCAGACCCTCACCTTGGGCAGGGGCTTGTCGCCCGCCCTCTCAATCTCCGACTTGGTCCGCGCGTCGCCCTTGGTGCCGTCGTCGTACTTCTGCACACGAGAGGCGACGCACAAGCGATGTGATGATAAGGACGATAAGGCAGTTTCGGTTGCGTTGCACAGCGCCGCTGGTACTGTGCACCCGTCGCACAACACAGCACACATTGCCACTGTGAACTTCTGTCTACCCCAGCCACACCCGCATCAACATTCCCATCACTCACCACGTGCGCCGCGAACCCCACGCCCTTCTTCCGCTCCTTGACCGGCGCCTTGGCGGCCGCCACGGGCGCCTGCTGCACGGGCGCCAGGTCCTCCAGGCCCGCCCCGTCGCCCCCGCCCACGAGCATCTCCAGCCGCTTCAGCCCCTCAATGGAGTTGGCCGGCTCCTCCAGGGACCCCTGCACGAGGATCTCGAACTCCTGCGAACCCGCGACGGAGCGGATGCCGCCAGAGACGCACACTGCGGGGGTTTTGGGAGGAGCAGGGTGTTACTAGTCTAAGGACCGGCGGTTGGGGGGGTGTTGTGTGTGTCAGGGGATGGTTAAGGGCATGGAAGGGTGCTTGCGACGGCATGGGCAAAAGTAAAAACGGTCCTTGCTTTGACCGTCATTGCAATGCCATCTGTCGAACACACTGCGTCGGCTGACGCCCCATCGCCCCCCAACCCCGTCAGCTCCGCTCCTCTTGCCTTTGAACACGGAGCCGTCGCCGTGGAGTGCCTCGGAGACGATTCGGTTCTCCTTGGCCTCGATGCGGGAGACGACGTCGCCTGCCGGGAGGATGGCGGTGATGGGGACGCCCATAACAGAAGCGCTGCGCTTGCCGAACATGACCTGGGGGCGCGGAGGGAGCAGATGGGTGGGTCGCAAGTGGGAAGGGGTGGCAGGGCGCATGCAGCAAGCGGGTGGCGGAAGAGCTGGTTAGCATGTGGCGTTGCAACTGCTGGGCTGGGTGCATGCCGTCGCCCCGATTAAGCGTTCTTGACGCACATCAATAGTGCATCCTGCACAATATCGCACATCGCCCATCGACGCACCTCGCTGGCCCTGTCGAAGGTCTTGATGGTCCCGTCGCGGCCGACGCCGACGTGGGCGTTGACCCAGTTGGCGCTCCACACGCGGACCAGGAAGCCCTCGACGCCTCCCTTGCCGTCCTGGCCCAAGACGCCCGAGTCCACGTCGCCCTGCCTGCCGAGCTCCTCCACGTTCACCTGGGCCTCCGACAGATGCTCCACGGCAAAGCGGATGGGCACGTAGTCAGGCACGGACCCCGTCTTAGACGCGCAAATGAAGGAGCCGCGGAAGGTGGCGGGGGCGTCCTCGGAGGTGCTCTTGGAGAGGCTCGTGAGGGTGTGGGCCAGGAGCTCGCGGGGCTTCACCTTGCTGTAGAGCTGCGGGGGCGGGTGCGGGGGCGGGGGCCGTCGGTTGTGGGAGAGAAGGCGAGAACCAAGAGGCAGATGAGAGCAAAAGGTACAACCCGAGTGTACTAGTACTAGTGGAGATGTAGCCCAAATACTACTAGATATATAGCGCTCATGTACTAGTGTTTCTTCTTACCTGTCCGTTCTGCACCATGGCCTGGAAAACGTCCATGTAGTCGCTCAACAGGTGGCCGCGGAGCCCAGCGGCGTCGATGCCGAAGACGTCGCCGGGGAGGGCGTTGCGTGCGAAGCCGAGGCCGCACCCAGCGCCGGCAATGACGCCCTCGCGGCTGGTGACGAGCTGCATGCACACGCTGCTCTCGAGGAGCGAGGCGGTGCCGTCGACGCCCCAGGGGGCCAGGTCGCGGGGCACGGGGACCGGGTGGACGGACACGATGACCGCCATGGTGGCGCCCACGCGCTGGGGCCACCACTGCAGGCGGACGGGGACCTGGGCGTGGCCCTTGGCCTCGAGCGTCACGATGTGGCTGTGGAAGCACGGCACGTGCGGGGCCGGCTGGTCCCCCGTCATGATGGTCTGCTTGAGGAGGGGCAGGTGGAACTGCGGGGGACGCAGGGGTGGGGTGGGGTCAACATGGCGTGTGTGAGAGGGGGAGGTGGAAGTGCAGGGCTGCTTGGATGTCAGTAACACTCGATGAGTAGGTCTGCTTGCTTGTTGAGCAGGTCGCGGCGCTGCTGGGACAATATGCCGAGTGCACCCCAATCGCCGCTTTGACATGTCGAATGCACCCCAGTCATTGTGCATGCCAGCCCACCTGGGCGTAGGGGCTCGGGAGGATCTTGTCCAGCGTGAAGCGCCGGTGGTCGAGGAGGCCCTCCTCGTTGCCCAAAATCTTCTGCGGTCATCACAGATGGGGAAGCCATGGGTCTGGAAGGACGCTGCGAGAGCATCATAGCAGCTCGCTCACTTCCATGCGAGGGGCCAGTCGCAGCAGCGCATCACACAGAGCTGTCCCAGCCACTCACCGCGAGGGGGTAGTTGGAGTACTGCATCTTGCCCTGGAGGTCGAACACCGCGATGCCGTCCACGGGGTGGGTCAGCTCCATCTCGACCTCCACCAGGCGGCCGTCGCCCAGGCCGACCAGGCGGACTGCGGGCGTTGCAGTGAGCAGGCGATGTGGCATGCGGACCAGGCTGGTGGGCTAAGAGGGTACCTCACCCCACGCCGCCTATTCGCACGCAGACGCCCTCCCACCCCAGACGGCCACCCCACGCCCCCTATGCTTCACATGCATGAAATGCACAGTGCCCCCAAACACCCCTCACCCTTGCACTTGACGCGCATGACCTCCCTGCCGTACTTGTGCTTCATGCGCCCCTGGAGCTCCACTGTGGCCCGGCCGCCCATGGCCGCGTCGACGTTCTCGTCGCCCCCGTCCATGCCCATCATGTCGGTCTGGTCCTCCTCCGCGTCGCTCGACCGCAGCGCCTCCACGGCCTCCATCAGCTGCTCCTCCCACTGCACGCCCGGCGCCGCGATGAACTGGAACTGCTGGCCCTGGAGGGCCGCCGTGTTGAAGCCTGCGGGGGGTATGTACAACGTGGGTATATGTTTGTATATGTATACAGCACCATAGTTAATAGAAGACACATGTGAAGACGTGACAGCAGGCGTGACACAGTGCGAACGGGAGTGTGCGCGCAAGGGGCCTGCAATTCATGGCAGTCTCCCCCCGTCACCTGTAACGGACGCAAAGGCCCGGTTGACGGCCACGAAGCTCCCGTCGCTTGTGAGCCACGTCAGCATGCGGCAGGCGGGGCCCGCTGTGGGTGCGAGAGGCGGGTGGCGTTGTTAGCAGCATGCGCAGACAATCGGAGGTGGCGGAAGCAGGCACACGGACCAACAAACATAGGACATATCCTCATGGGGATATCGGCGGCAAGCACAAGGCACAGATTTGCAATTCTCGCATCTCCGGTCCCCGCACTCACTCCCGTCGTCCTCCTCGATGGGGTGCATGACGCCCATGTAGAGCGCGGCCTCGTTGCCCTGGCTGATCTTGGTCACTTTCAGGTCCATCGGCAGCACCGTCTTGTCCTTGCGCAGCGCCAGCACCTTGGTCAGCCGGTTGAGCAGCACGTGCTGCCCGCTCTTGGCGTTGCGCAGGTAGCCGTTGTGGCGCTGGGCAAAGGGCGGGGGCATGATCACCGACACGTTCAGGCCGTCCAGCTCCCCGGCCTTGTAGCCGAGCGTCTGGTTCAGCACTGCGCGGGAAACCCATCGATCGCATTCACTACACTGTTTTGCCGATACTGCAGCCTGCCACCCCATCGGCACCGACCCGCGCCCACCCCTGCGTCATCCCCCGCCCCGCTCACGTTTGTTGGTCATCTGCACGATGCCCGCGTCGTTGATGACGATGACGGCGTCCGTCTGGTCATCTACCATCTCGCTCAGGTCGCCAGCCCCGTTGGCCACCGCGCTCGACAGCAGCTGGTCCCTCTTGCGCTCCTCCTGGAGGTCCTCAATCTTGTCCGCCTCGTTATACAGGCGCATGGCGCGCCAGGGGTCGCAGGCCACCTCCTCCCTGTGCGTGCATTGGGGTGGCACACAGGTTAAGCGTGAATGGATGGACGGACGGTTGCAAACATGCATGCACGCATGAGCTCCTGTCAATTGCTCACATGAACCGCCCGTAGGACCGCAGGAGCTTGACGTTGTTGGGGTAGCGGTCGACGAGCGTGCGGAAGAGGCGCACGGCGGCATGCTCGATCGTCGACATCTGCCGGGCCACGTCGGTGACGGCCTTGAAGGTGATGTCCTTGCGGAGGAGCAGGCGCCAGAACTTGGCCGTGACGCGCAGCGCCATGAGGTGGTTCGTCTCGGTGCCCTTCAGGGCCTGCTGGAACTCCAGGAAGCTCGCCGTGTCCATTGCGCCATCTGTGGGGCACGTGTCGGAAGCAGAAGGGGTTCGGAACGAGGTGGCGGGGGCCGGGCGAGTGCCGTGAATGCGTCAATGAGCCTGCTGGTAACAAACACCGTAGCAGGCACTGCGACAGGCACCGCAGCAGGCGCCCCCGCGTCTCCCACGCGCCCCGCCTCCTCACCAGCCCCGAGCCCGTGGTCCTGCACGGTGGCCTTGTGGTCCTTGTCGACCTTGAACATCATCATGCGCACGTTGAAGCCCGCGGGGATCTTGGCGGCCTTCAGGATCTGCGCCATTGCCGCCGAGAAGTCCTTGCGGACGATGCGGAGGAAGTTAGCGTACTGCAGGACCAGGAAGGCGCTGTCCGGGAAGGACTGCATGCCGTACTTGAAGATGATCTCGGCCAGCTGCTGCTTGCGGGGGTCGTAGTTGCCGTACTGGTCAGTGTCGCGGGCGATGCGGGTCGAGATCTGGGGCGGGGGCGGGGGGGTGTGAGGAGAGGGGTGGGCATTGGGGCAGGGCAAGATGGGGCAGTTTCACAAGAAAGCCGCGGTGTCTGGGCAAGCGGGACATGGGAGGAGCAGATGCAGGGTTGGAGGGTGGGGGTTCGGCACGGTTTGGCAGGCAGCATCTCACCTCCACGAGCGTGGGCCGCGAGAGGTGCCGGAGCGCATCCTGGTCAAAGGCCCCGTCGATGCCGACGCCTTCCGCGTCCACGCTGCCCCAGGCGCGGTGGCGGCGCTGGGTCTGCGCGGAGGGCCGAGCGGGGAGGAGGTGAGGGGCTGCTGCCACGCCAGGCAGGCGAGTCGCAGGCAGTCGGCATCGAGGCAGGTTCTATGGTCAGTTTTATGAGATGGCCCGTGTCATACATGTTCGCGCTTGGTGACTCGCCCGACGGAGGAAGACGAGGTATCCGACGGCAAAAAAGACAAAGATGCCGACGATGAGGGCCACGGTAAGGCCGGGGACGGGCGTCCGGACGAGGCCCATGATGAGGGTGATGAGGCCGGCCCAGGTGAGGGACGATAGGAGGCCCACGCACCCCGCGTTGACGTGGGTGTGGTAGTACCTCTGGTCCCGGAAAAAGTCAAAGATGGTCTTGGCGGCCAGGATGGCCGTGACGCCGCCGACCATGTAGCCCTCGCGGCGCCAGATGACGATGCACGTGACCATCGCCGACACGGCCACGGTCCACCCCGTGGCGCCGTGGCTACTGCGAGAAGAGACGATGCGACCAGGTTGTTCGCCGTGACATGCGGCTGCCAGTGTGTGACTGTGGGGGCAGCTCGTCTCCAGTCCTGGTCATGCACCTGGGCGCCGCGAGGATGTTGGGCGAGATCATGCTGGGCTCGAAGTCCCCGATGCTGCTGCCCAGGGCGAGAAGCATGATGATTGGCAAGGCGACGTACGCGACGAGCGACGTGATCATGCCCGACCCTGCGAGACAAGAAAGGCCCACTGCGTCAGGGACTGTGTCGTACCCACACCAAGGGGGCCGCCGAGCGCGGGGATGGGCCTGGCGTGTGCCCCTCAGCCTCACCGGCGTAGCATTCGTGGTCCCCGAAGATCTTGTTCCGGGCAGGGCGCTGCTCGGTGTGGGCGTGGATGACGTCGCACGCCAGGGGCGTGAAGAGCACGACGAGGGCCGGCACGTACAAAAGCTCGATGACGAGGGCACTGCGGGAGAGGAGAAGCGAGGAGCGCGCACTTCTCACTCTCGTCATCCGCGTGACATCGACGTGCGGGCCCGGGCGCGGCAGGGGTCGCACCGGAAAAAGATGGTCACGTTGACCACCACCTTCCACGGCTGGCGCTGCCGAGAGTGCGAGTACGCCACCAGGCCCACGCTGATGGCCGTGGCGAGGACGAGCGCGGCGACGGCGAAAAGGATGGCTTGGAAGATGCTGCGGGGGCGTGCAGGGAGGCGCTGAGTGCACAACGCGAGTGACGCCAGGGCATGCACGCAGCTCGGCGCTTGCTCCTCGCCTGTATCCGAGCTTGTACTCGACGTGGGTGATGTCCAGCCACGCGAGCCCTCCCATCCACGACCCCTCGAACGCCCAGTGGAACTGCGGCCAGGGGCGTGTGCTCGGTCAAGCATCGGCCCGCGCCGACTCGGCCGCGTCCCCTCCGGCGCCGCCATGCAGTCCGCACCTGGGGCCCGAGAAGGAGGCCAAGCAGGACGAGGTACGGAAAGACGAGCGCGACCACGGCGTACTTCCAGCTGGCCGAGTAGCGCACGGAGTGGACCGAGTAGACCGTCTTGAAGACGACCGTCTGCCAGCCGCCGTCCTTCGTCAGCAAGTCGCTCATGCCATCGTTCCTCGTAAACCCGACCTCGGCGGTGTTCTCGGTGACGGACGTGCCTGCGCGGGCGTTTTGCACGGGCACGCACTCGACCCCTCCCGGCGCATCCCTGGGATCGCGGGCTTGCGCGACACCCAGTCCACGCGGCCCATATGCAAGTAAGAAGCGAGCACGCACCGGAGTAGCTGTTCCCGCTGACGGAGGCCGCGCGAATGTCCTCCATGCCAATGGGTTCCCAGGGATGCGCGCCGGGACTCGGCCAGTAGTATCAATCCTGCGGATATGACGACACCGCGCACGAGCTGAGGGCGCCGAAACTCAGGGAGAGATCGCGAGCGGGGTCGTAGCTCGGGGCGATGCCAAACGATCGCTCCCCGCGCGGACGACAGACAAGCGCGTCGGAAGCGGCCAAAGGATTTCCAGTATGACCGCTCTGGGCGACGAGGGCCGCTGTGGGGCTGGGAGCGGCTCCGTCGATCGGTGTCAACGGGACACCGGTTGGCGGGAGGCTACGCAGCCCCCCGAGGCCGGCCCACTGCTCGAGCGATAGCGACCGGTCAAATCCTTCCCAGCGCGCACTCGGGAGCCCCTCAGCGCGGCCCACGCGCGCAGGGGCATGTGGCGCCCTTGCCGGGTCGACTGGCGACTCTGCCGGGCACGCCAGCCTCCCGAAGGCAACGAGCGTGATATCATGCATCGATAGCTACCACATGCGCCCCTTCAGGGGCCCGGAGATACCCAAGCGGCGTTGTCACGGAGTGGACGCACCTTGCGGGGGAGATGCTCTCCTGCGAGGGACGTACCACTCGCACCGGGAAAATGTGGGGCAGCGGCGTTGCGCACAAGGGCAAGATCGGGCGCGCAACCTCAAATCGCCGGAATTCACGGGACGGCCAGTCGATACAGTTTCACATCATTCGGCCACCAATCCCCCTGCCACGTCCACCCGGTCCATCCGAGAGTATTCAAACGGCGCTGGCCTCGACTCAACCCACGTGACGTGCACCATCGCCCTCGAACAGGGCATCTGCCTCCCGCGCCATCACGTGGTCGCCGATCATCTTGCAAATCACCCCGAGCACCCCGCACACGGCGTCCTTGTCCCACAGAGGTGCGTTCAGCACCCCGCGCCCCCGCCACGGCGCCCCCGCGTCGCCCCCGGTCTCCGACCCCCACGGCGTGCCCCGCCCCCGGAGGCCGGCGGAGGCGGCCCCGCCCCACGCCTGCGAGCCCGAGCCGCTGCCGCGGGGGCTCCAGGCTCTCCTCGGGCTGCCCTGCCGACTCGCATCCAGCGCACTGCGCGGGGAGGATGGGCCGCGGGCCCTGGCGACCGACGCCCGCGCCGGGGTGAGGGCGGGGATGGGAGCCGCGCCAGCGCCACCCGTGCCGTCGGCGCCCGGAGGGGCGAGGAAGGCCCGCGAGAGCACGGCCGCTATCAGCGGGAGCGCGGCGTGCTCGGCCAGGCGGTCGCGCAGCTCGGAGATTCGGAAACACTCACGGATCCGCATCTTGAGCATGCCGGGGGTCTGCCGCGACACGCCCTCCCACGTGTCGGGCGCGCGCAGCCGCGCTTCCGGCAGCGCCGCGAAGGGCCAGGCGTCGCGCGGGGCCAGGCCGGCGCACGAGGCCACCAGGTCGTCCGCGCTGCGGGGGCGGGTGAGTATGCGAGGGTTTGCATCCCCCTGACAATGATGCGCGGCTGCAGCGTGGCGAATCCTGCACACAACGACCCGGACACTAGGTCGGCACCTGAACTGGAACTTGCCCATCCTGCCGGCGTTGGTGATCCACTTGACCGTCACGACGCTGTCGCCCGCGCTGGTGCTCACGCGCACGCGCCGCGCTCCCCCGGGGGACACCTGCTCATCTGGCATCGACGCGGCGGAGCCTGCATGCGACACACACATGTCCCGTTGGATGTTCCAATTGCGCAGAAAGCATGTCACACTGGCGCCCCTGGCGCCACCCATGCATCACGCGCTCCTGCTCCTCACCGGGCGTCTCCATGTCTCGCGGCGTCCGTGCGGGCGACAGCGAGAAGGGCCCCGCGCCCACGCGGCCGAGCCCGCGGTCTATGGCGGGCGTGTTGGGCGACGCCCACGACCCCCCGTCCCAGAGAGTAGTGCCCATGCCGCCCGACTCAACCGCTCGACTGGATGAAACCGACTGGAAGGCGCTGCCGGGCGTCGCCAGCGGGGGGTGAGAGTGGGACGACCGAGGCGACGCGAGCTCCACCGACATGTGTGGCACCTGGTACCGCCGGGGGTGGGATGCGACCATGTCGGCGACGCGTGCCGACAGGTCGTGGGGCGCCACGCTGGTGGCGGCCGCCGCCGGGCTCTCCCACGCGCTGTCCTCGTCCTCCGCGTCGGCGTCGGCGTCCGGGGCCGGGTGGGAGTCGAGCGGCGAGCGGCTCTTGGTCGCGCGCGGGTACGGCATGCTGCGGAACGACGGCGACGCGTCCAGCAGCGGGTGCGAGGCCAGAGGCCGCGTGCCGGGCGACGGCGGGCCAACGTCCTGGACCCCGCCACGGCGGCCCGCCTTGCGTGGCGACTGGCGCGCGGTGCTCGTCGCCCCATCGTCCGAATCTGCGTCGCTCGTCTCCTCCTCGGGCACACCCCGGCCCCACCGCCCGCCCTGGAGCTCGTAAACGACGTGCGCATGCAGGGAGCCCACGCGCTCGAGGGGAGCGTCTGTACCCACGGACGCATCGCGCATGGCCGGCGCCCCATTGGCCTCCGAGGACGCCATGCCCTGCCCGCTGCCCCGCACCATCTCCCGCTGCAACGCCATCCGCGCCTCCTTGGCGTCCCTCTCTGAAGCTGGGGCGATCCCGGCCCTGTCCATGTGCTCCCGCATCCTCGCCCGTCGCTCTCGCTCCCGGTCCCTCTCCCTCTCCGCGCCCCTGGGGCTGTCCGGAAGGCTCCCGGCCTCCGGCTCGTCATCGAGGGCGCGCGAGGTCAGAACCAGCGAGCTGTTGGGCGAAGGCACGCCACGTGCCCCTGGCGCCAATGTGGCAGGGACCCTCGGGGGAACCCCACGCCCATTGACGCCTCGGGATGCCGCGTCCGCAACGCCCCGGGCAGCGGAGGTTGCCCGAGTCGTCGGGGCTTCCACAGTGTCGCCTGCGATCGAGTCCACGCGCTCCAGCGCGTGCGAGCGAGGCGCCGCGAGCACCGGGCCCAGCAACGGCGGCACGTAGTCCAGCGGCCGAGTCCAGGAAGCGTCGGCAGAGGGACCGCGGCCGGCGCCGCGCGGGGTTATCGCGGGCCGCGCGGCGGCGAGCGAGTCCTGGCGCTCCAGCTGACTGGCGAGATCGCCGAGCATGCGGGACGGCGTCCGGTCGGGGGTGGGCCTCGGAGACGGCTCTGCGGCGCACGAGAGGCGCAGTTGTCGTGCCGTTTGCGTCCCTGCCAACATCGCGCAAGCCATGTCAGCCCCTCTGACCAGGACCCCCGGTGGGCCATCTCACCCCGGCTATCGGCTCCACGATGCAACTCCGCAATTAGCGTGCCCATGCGCCGGGAGCTGCTGCGCAGGCGCTGCAGGTAGGCATCCACGTCGGCCTCGGACACTGCTGCAGACACTGCTGCAGAGGCCTCCGCGCTGGCAGAGGCCTCGGATCCTGCGCGCGACACTGCCGGCTGCCACGGCAAGGCCCGCGCCACTCCCCGTGGCGGGCGCCCCGATGCCTGGGACGCAGGGGAAGTGGGAGACCGCGGAGAGGCCGAGTCGGAGGGCGTCCCTGGCGCGAGCGTGCGATCCGTCCCCGCTGCGAGTAATTCCGCGGGAGCCCCAAGCGCTTTCCTCCCTCGCGCTCCGTCCTCGGCGTCGGAGGCGTTCAGGCTGCCGACGGCCTCATGGATACTCCCGAAAGCGGCGCGTGAGCCTCCCCCAAGCACCGGCGTGGGCGGGGCGGTCTCGGGCTGATCCGTCAGGAGTTGCTGGAGGGACTCGGCTGGGCTCGGCTCGTCCGATTCCGCGGCGTCGAGCGACGCCGGCTGCGCAGGGGGGGCCAGCATCTCAACGTGCAGGGAGTCCGCAGACAGCGTCGATTCGCACGCCACAGGGGCTGGCTGCGGCGAGAAAGGACCACTTTCTTCGCGACTGTGTCCGCAGGCGAAGCAACGCGCCCGCGCTGCCGCGATCGGGCCGGAAGTGCGCGGCGCTTGCCCCTGTGCTGCTCGCTGACACACCTTGCCAATCGGTGCATCCGATGTGTGCACGGCATCCGTGCCGTTGCCGACGTCTGAAGCCATCGTCGGCGCGAGAAGGCAGCGCCTGCTCAAAGTGCCCCAGCCCTTTCAAGCGCCCAGTGCATCCTGCAGCGTTCCTGGCGCCAAGGCGAGACGATTTTCCTGTCACGCCGGCAGCGCAAAGAGGACAGGGCACAAAACACGGTGGTGCGAGGAACGCCGCCCCCGTGGCGCAAATCGTGTTCCTGCCTCACCTTTGAGAGAGTGTAATGCCGTCCGCAGGGCCCCACCAAGCCCGGCCAAGCGCCGCCAACGAGCTATGTGCCTTCAATTTCAGTTGGCACCTCGCGCCTGGCTGCAGATAGCTCGGCAGCTCTCACACCACCACGCCAGAGGGCGCTGGAGAATTGCCGTAGGGCCTTTCAACCTTTCAACGCGCCGCTGTGCCCCAACGCCCCCATCGACGACTGGCATGCTGGACGTGGCTTTCTCGGGACGCAGCTGCGTGTCGCCAGGCCCTCACGTCTCCTGGTGCTGCACGAGGGGCTCTTTGCTCGACAAGTCCAGCACGCGCCCAGTGATGCGCGTGTACATGTCGAGGACGTCGTCGACGGTCGTCTCGAAGTGCGACGTCGCGTCGTAACCCCGCGACACGAAGCACCGGTCCCGGCGACCGTCCTCCAGGGGCTCGTGCACGTCCACCACCTCCATGAAAACGTCATCCAGCGGCCCCAGCAGCTGCACGCCCGGCGCCACGTCCTGCAAGGGGCAGCAGGCCCCAATGACGCCCAGACCCACAGGGTTCCACACACCCGACGCGCTCTTCCGACCACCGCAGCGTGCACCGCTGTGGGTCTCCAGCAAAGAGGTGGTAGCCACCCAACAGCGCCTTTCGAGCGCGATACTCGCCTTGCTCGGGTCCGGGCTCTCCAGGGTGGTCGAGACCATGGCCACGAACTTGCCCGGGGGCGCGACGCGCATCTCGTTGCCCAGGGCGCTGATGTAGATGTCGCTCCGGCGCCCCACCTGCTTCTGCGGCAGGATCACTTGGCAGGACGACGAGTTGTCGGTCTGGGGCACCGGGTGGGACATGATGCAGACGGCACGCACCATCTGCGGGCAGCACGGAGTGCAAGACATGCCAGGTGTTGCGAGGTCGTCCATGTCTCCCACGCGAGGCCATCCCGGTTCACGCGGCCTCGTTGGGCCTCGTGCCGCACTCGTGGTGTCACACCTGGGAAGTGACGCGCGTCTTGCCCGGGAAGTAGCTCGGGTCCCCCACCACCAGCTTGGCCTTGACTTGCTTCTTCACCCCGTCGATTTCCAACTGCGACCGAAACCACGGGACCGCTTTGGCACGCCGCCCCAGAGCCTGACGGCGCCACGAGGGGCCGTCGCAGCGGCGGGGCAGCACCGCGGGCAGCGCAGCCGGGCACTCGCCTCGACGCCCGTGGCGACCCCGTTGTCGTCGAACAGCACCCGCGCGTCCTTCTGGTGGAGCATGTAGGTGCCACCGTACACGGCAGACAGCCTCGCAAACGCCTGGGGCAGCTCCGCCAGGCCGTACATGGGGTAGATGAAGGGGGACCGGAGGCCCTCGAAACGGAGCTGCAGGAAGGCAAGCGAAATCACCGCGTCTGCTCACATGGCTCGGCGCGAGCCACGCCCCTGCCGGCGTTTCTGTGGCCCATCGCGCCTGCCCACATCAGCCAGTGCTCACCAGGGAGTCGTGGTAAAGCTTGATCTTCTCGACCGTGGGCAGGGCCGGCGCCAAGAGGTACTGGTCGTCCCGGTGGAGGGCGATGGCGTGGCCGATGAAGTCCACCGTCGACTGATCGAGGCCGTATTTGGCATAGACCTGCGCCATGGGCACCTGCCGCAAGTCCATCCCCTGCCACGTCTCGGGGCGCTTCGAGTCGCAGTCCTGCGGGAAGCACGAGCCCTTGCGAACATTGCGAGGCAGGAACCCTGCGAGCTGCAGCAGCCCAATGTCGTCCGGGCCGCATAAGTAGAGCACCTGCACGTATTTGAAGAAGTCTCGTGCCCTGCGCTTCTCGAAGAAGCCGAAGGTGCCGAACAGCTGGCTCTTGAGTGCCTCCATGTCTGTGGCGGGGACCTTGTGGATGCGGTTGGCGCTGAGGACGTACGACCCGTCGACGGCCTTGAACTCCAGGTACTTGGTGACGTCTGCGTGTGTGCGTGCGGTGAACCGCGTCGCTCCCCCGCAGCGCTGGCGCACATCACGTCCACGTCGCGCAGGGAGACGGACCCGAGGCTCCCTGCGCCGCTGCGCGGCCGCGCACGCCACGCACCGGTGTGCACGAGGATGCGGACGAGGTTGCCGTGCGCCATGATGAACTTGGGGGCCAGGTCGATGTTGTAGTCGCGCACGCTGCCCAGCTGGGGGGGCGGCTGCGCGTCCGGGCCCTTGAACCTCTTGTACAGCTGCTCGAGGGACAGCGATGCGGAAGCGCCACCGTAGTAGCTGTTGCGGTCCAAGTGGAGCACCTGCAGATCGCGGCGAGCGCTCGGGGCGTTGCACCACGACCGCTTGGCCCGTTGACCGCCTTCAGCCCCTCAAGAACCGAGTGCGCCGGGCCGATACGCCGGTAACGCGCGCGGACTGCCACCACTACTGCCAGTGAACGGATCTGCTGCAGCGAAGCGCGTGAAGGCGCCCCGGCGTGTGCACCCAACGCGACGCGCCTGCGAGGTCGTCCCGTTCGCGCCGCAAGCCAACCCCGCAGAGCCGAGCGTCAGCGCAACTCGTCGACTCCCTCCCCTATGCGCACCTTGTAGCGCTCCACAGACAAGATGCCGGACAGGATGCACTCCTTCAGCCCCGTGCCGAGGACCACCACGTCGTACTCGTCCTCCATGGCGACGCGCTGCACGAGGGACCTGCGGCTCCCGCTGTCTTTCCGGCAATCGGACGCGCTTCCTCTACCGGGCGATTCGGGTGAGGAGGGAGGGAAACAACTAGGGTGGCCCCAAGCCCAGACCCTGCGACAGCCGTGTGCCAAATGCGCCTTCGCGTTGTCGTTCACTCACGACTTACTTGCCAGCCATGAGGGGGACGAAGACCGTTTCTGCGCACTGCCTCAGAGGCGGCACGTAACTCCTGCGCGAACTCCTGCGGGGGTATGCCTGTCGCGCTCGGCAACATCCGGCATCCCGCCCGCACCCTCTGTGTCTGTGGGAGGTGCTGCAGCTGCGCAAGTCGACTGCAATCAACGCGATCTTCGAAAGCAACTAGTGCTCATCTCAGCCGCGCAATCTCTGAGGTCCAGACTCCTCCGCGCTTGAGTTTGCGCACATCGCCTGCGTGAGGGTCCTGGGAGGGCGACAGGCAGATCTGGAAAGGCAGGGATCGGGAGGAACAGGGTGAGTGTATGTTTGGGGGAAGGAACCGCGTGCCTGCACGGCCGATCGCGAGATTGCGTCGTGTGCGCGCATCCGATCTTCGCGGCGTCCCAACTCGACCAGCGTGATGCGACACTGCGATCGCCGCGCCCTCGCAGGCCCGGCGCGGTGGGGAGAGCCGCGACCTAGTCCCAGGCCTCGCGCCGCTGAGACCTGAGGCGTCTGGACAACCTAAAATTGCCAGGACACACGCTCCGATGGCGAGCGCCGCGTGCCGCTGGCGCAGCGCCGCGCTGGCGGGCCCAGCGTCCGGGCTGCGTCCATGCCCCAGCCGGGCCGTCCCGCCCCGCGCCGGGCGGTCGTTGCGCGCTGCTGCGCGTCCCGGGGAGAGTGATGGCCAGCGGGTGGCGAGGCCAAGGCCGGAGCCCATGCTCGGAGTGGAGCCGCCCTCCCGAGGGCCGCCCGCCCCGCTCAGTCAGCTCCCAGTGTGGAGCTACCCGTTCGTGGCCATCGCGACCATCATGATCGTGTCCCGCCTGTTCAAGCGCATGAAACGATTGATCTTTGGGTGAGTCCGCGCCGCCCGCACGAATCGTCTCTGCTCGCCTCGCCCACTGGCAGCCTGGAATCTTCGCACGCTGGCCCCGCCCACTCGGCTCCTCTGGCAGCCCTGCCCCGCCCTGCCATGGTCGCGGCGAGCTGCGACAGCGAGGGCATAGCAGACCCGTCGGCGGACATAAAAGGGCCCCGTGTTTGCCGTCGCGGCGGGGCCCTCGTCCCACCTCCGCACAACGCACTCAGCTGCGTATGTCGCGCAGTTGCCTGTGGCAGCGCGGTCAGAGTCCCCCCCGCGCCCGCCCGCAGGGGCCCGGGCTCGCTGGGCTCGGTCCGGGAGCGGGGCTTCAGCTACGAGGATTCGGCGGGGTACAACGAGCAGTACTTCCGCGACGTGATGAAGCGGATCAACACGAAGCCGGTGGAGCGGATCTCGGAGGAGCAGATCTTGGCCGCGAGGGAGCGCAGGCGGCAGGAGCTGCAGGAGGAGCGGGTCGACTTGGACGAGATCGAGATTCCGAAGGAGCACCCGTGGGCCGTGAAGGAGAGCACCACTCCCGAGGAGCAGGAGGAGATCAGGGTGAGCTGAGCAGCGTCTTGCCTGTGCGGCAAGCATGATGCACCTTTCGATGAGTGCTGGGCAGGTGCGTGCTGGGGAGGGGGGGCGGTACGTGGCTGTGACATGCTGAAGCCGCCCGCCTCTGCAGAAGCGGTTGAGCGCGCGGAGGGGGATGGATCCCAGTAGCCCGCGGGCACAACGAGCGCGGGGCAGGATGATGGATGGAGCGGCGTGACACTGATGAAGGGCGCCGTTCCGACAGGAAGATTTGGTTGTTGGATGTGTGCTGTCGTTGCTCTCCTCCACTCGCATCTGCATATGCTATCCATGTTGCGGATTCTTGAGCTGCCGGGCGGTCTTCAAGAGTTCAGCAGTTTGTCGAGGGATTAGTTGAGCATTTTGGCTCGCGGGGAGGCGACATCTGCCGTTATGGAGCGGGGTGGTCATCGCTTAGACGCATTTAAGCGTCATGGACCCCGCCGTCTCTCGCGCCGTGCTCGTCGGGTGGCGAAAGGGCCATGGGTTCAGCCCCGGCCGAAAAGTGCCGCGCCTTGCGGGCCCGGCGCGATTCGCCAGCCTGCCCACAAGGAGGGTTTGCGACAGAGAATCGAAGGGTCGCTTCCGCTGCCTGGCCTCCACGGGCCCGGGCGAGACCCGAGGGGGCGAGGAGCACCGGAGCAGGTGGGTCCTCACGCTTCCGCATCTCGCCCCCTTCCCCCGCTTCCGCATTGGCATTCCTTCATGCCCCCAGCCCTGCTCTCCCCACGAACCGGATGGAGTTCCTGTCTGAGGAGGAACGCTGGGCATCCTTCGTGTCGTCCAAGCACCGCCGGCTGGTGGAGCATTTGCAGTCGACGGGAGTCCTGACGTCACCGCGGTGCATGGCCGCCGTGGGCTGCACGGACCGCGGCAAGTTCGTGCTCCAAGGGGGCGCGGCCGCATATGGCGACCATCCACATCCCATCGGCTTCGGTGCCACCATCAGCGCGCCCCACATGCACGCCTACTGCCTCGAGCTTCTTCACGACCAGCTCGTCGAGGGCTCCCGGGTGTGTTCGCGGCTGGCCCTTGCCCTGGCAGAGTTGGCCAAGTGGCAAGAACAGCTTGCATCGACGCAGCGTGTGCCCTTCGCAGGCGCTCGACGTGGGGAGTGGGAGCTCGTACATCACCGCATGTATGGGTGCCATGGTGGCGCCGTCTGGGTACGTGTACGGCGTAGAGCACATTCCTGGTGAGGGCTTGCCGCCAGATGCCAAGTCTTTCTGGCTGGCTACCTTGATGCGTCCACACTGTACGGACACTGAGCCACCCCACGCTTCGCAGAACTCGTTGCAGCGTCCCGGCGCAGCATCGCAGCCGCTGCCAACGAGGGCAATGGATTGGCTCAGATGGTGGCCTCCCAGCACCTCTCGATCATTTGCGATGACGGCCGCGGTGGGCTACCCGACAAGGCGCCCTTTGATGCCATCCACGTTGGCGCTTCTGCCGAGACCGTCCCTCGTGAGTGCATGCGCCTGGCCTCTCATGTTGGCCGCGTGCCGACCCCGCTCAACCACGTCGGCTTGTCTGCCATCCCCATCCCTCTCGAAAGCCCGCTCGCGCCTGTGCAGCCATTTCACATGCGGTACGCAACGCTCGGCGCTCGGCTTGCAGAGGTCCTGGTGGACCAGCTAAGGCCCGGAGGTCGCCTCGTGGTCCCCGTGGGCGGCGACTTGTGGAGCCAAGCCCTGACGGTGGTGGACAAGCACGAGGACGGGACAAGTGAGGAGCTAGCTAACAGCGTTGCCGTGCAACCCTCGCCAAACGCTGCAGGACGCCACAGCTTGCGCCCGTCGCAGTCACGACGAGGGAGGCCATGAGCGTCCGCTACGTGCCCCTGTGCTCCGTCGGGAGGCAGGTGTCGAGGGAATTGCAGGAGGACGAGGGGTGGTGAGAGTGTGCCACCTGCCAGGGCACAACACCAAGGCTTGCATGCTCTTGGGATCAACACCAAGAGGCTGTCGCACAGCAATGGCAAGTACATGTACGATCTTTTTAGCTTAGTTGCTTCATCATTCTCGTTAGTTCCACTCTTCCGTTCAAAACACCCCTTCATCCACCCCACCCGGCGTCACTTTTTCAGCGGCCCCGATGAGAACGCCCACGACACCTGAACCGTCTTCCCCAAGAGCTCCTTGCCGTCCATGGCAGCGATCGCGCTCTCCGCCTCCTTCTTGTCCTCGTATTCCAGCAAGGCGTACCCCTTCACGAACCCCGTCCTGCAACCAAGCAGCGCACCGAGACCGGTGCCCACAGATGCGCCACCCATACAGCAATGCGTCGGGGCAGCGACCGACAAACATACACCGGCGATGTCATACCGCCGCAACCAGCGCCGCACCTCCGGTCCAAGTTGAGGTGCAGGTTCTTGATCTCGCCCAACTCCCCAAACTCGTTGTGGAAATCCTCCTCCTGCGCCTCCTCGTGGACCCCCGTCACCATCACAATCCATCCCTCCACGGACTGCGCGGGGTGGGCGAGGCGGCGGGTCGCGGCGACCCCCAGCAGCGAACGCGTGGGCTCGGCATCACCTGCGCAGCCACACCGACCTTGGCCGGGCCGAAGGAGGGGCCATCCACCGTGTCAAAGGTGCCCCGGAAATCCTCGTTCTCCCTGTTGTCCTTGAAGCCGCGGCCCTGCGGGGAGGGCGGGCTGAGACCGCGTTGCTTCGGAAGGGTCGACGAAAGGCGCTCCACGCTCCAACATCAGGGGCCGAGGCTGCCGCCAGGGTTGCTCATAAACACTCCGCACCAGCCGCCTTCGCCCGGCGGCTGGAAAGTGGCCGGGCCATCCAGGAGGGGCCTGGAGCGAACGAAACGTGTGCGCGACGAGTTCCTCCACTCCCCGCCCACCTTGCGCCGCCGGCTGTCCCGCTGGTCCATCTCCACGTCCGACATCGCCCCTGCGGAGGTGTCCACGCGCGCGGCGCCTCCCCTTTCGCTCGCAGCCTCCCCACTTCAAGATGGCAGAGATCCGGGGCGAAGCGAAGGCAGCGGCTACTTCAACTGATACACCAAAACCCCGAGAGACTGCCCGCGAGCTCGGCGGGCTCTGCTTCATTGGTGTCAGTACACGCCGGTCCCGGTTTGCGCGATCCGCAGCCAGACGGCGATGACGGGGGCCAGACGCGTTCATCAGGAGTTCCTCATCGCGGTCAGGCCCAGCTCGCCACGCTATCTGCTCCTGCATCCCGCTTCCGCGCTTCTCTGCCGGCAGGGAGGGATTGGGTCGAAGAGGTGAGCATGTTTGCGTCCACCATTTCGCAAACGTCCCGCTTTTGGGGACCGGGCGCGCGGCAGGTCCCCCGGCACGGTCCGGAGCCTCGCGGTGCCGAGCCTGGCCGCATTCCGGACCCGTCGGCCTCGCGATCCTTCCCAAGTATCCCGTAGCGCATGGTCGGCGCTGCAGCGGTCGGCAGCGTCGCCTTGGCTTCGAGCAACGCGCCCGCCCCACCTCCAGGCGCTGGGAGAGCCGACGGGCGCTGCACCGGGGCGGTGGGAAGTGACGTGACGTGGGGACGTGATGTCGGCCATCCGGGGCGTGGTGAAGGGCTACGGTGAGCGCAAGAGGGGCTCCCAAGCCTTGCGGGCGGAGTTTCCGCCTCGTGTCGGAGGCCCCGCACGGCCAGGGGCGGCGCGCGTCGTGGTCCTGCCCGTCTCAAAGCAATGCATCAACAGCCGGCCGTCAGGCGCTGGAGAGGCGGTTGCTCCGGCGCGACGCGCTGACGCGCGCCTGTGGTATGGCTGTCCCCCCCGCAGGGGTCGCCCTGGCCAAGGGACAGCAGGCGCGGTTCATGGGTTTGGAGGCGGATCCGCTCTTCCACAAGCACAGGGAGGTCGTCTACCATCTGTCGGCCAACGAGCAGGTGAGGCTGCCCTTACGGTCGCTGCACCCCGCGCCTGCGCCCTGCCCACTATGAGAGGGCGTGAGCCGGGTGTTGCTTCCGGGTTGCGGGCGCGGGGCCCTGCCTTGCCACGCCCACGGTCAGCGATGAGGACAACTGCTCGGCAGAGGCAGGCGCTTCGCCTGCACACTGTGACGTTGTGAGAACATTTAGTCTTTCGCACTGAGCTGACGTTGCCTTGCACCGCCCTCGGGCCCCTGTCTGCGCCCGTTGTGGGACCCACGCCGCCCCGCGCGGCCTGCCGCAGGACATCATGGGGTCTCTGTACCGTGACGGCCCCAAGAAGCTCCTCAAGAAGGCCAAGAAGAACGCGCCCTACTTCGCCATCTTCCTCGCCTTCTCCGCCCTCCCCGTCGCCATGTGCGAGTACATCGATCACCAGAACATGCTGCACCACCGCTACTAGGCATGCGGCCGGGCTGCCCCGGGCCCTGGGACGCCGGGGGCCGCGGCTGACCCCGCCGAGTTGAAGTCGAGTCATCGGACACCCGAGCGTCGCCGCCGGGGGCGCGCATGGTGCGCGGGGGCCGAGTGGCTCCCCGGTCTGACGGACGGTGTCGAAGGGTCGGACCGGCACCGGCGCCAAGACGCGTCGAGGGGGCCCCCGGTTGCGCCATTCCCCGCGCTGACACTAAAACGCGACGTTCAGACAGCGCAGACACTCCATCGCAAGCCGCTCCAAAGCGGGCGACACCTCGAGAGGGGGGGTCGGGTCGCGCGCGCCGGCCGAGCGCCGAGCCCGGCATGATTCACGGCAGCTTGCTCGCTGGCGCGGCGCAGGTCACACCTGCGCCGTCGCTGGCGGGGGGTTCGCGACGCAAGCTTCCCGGTGAGCGGTGCACTGCGCCCGAGACGGGCCCCGCGCGGGTCGGGGCCCGGCGCGGCACACCAGCGCCTCCTGGCCTTTCGCCGATCGTTTTGCGACTCCGCCGCGAAGGTCGCGGCCCCGCCCGAGCCTTCCCCGGGTCGCGGGAGGCCCGGTTCCTTTCCGCCCCAAGGCCCGCCCCTCTGGCCCGGGGGCGCCGCTGCCCGGGGCCGCGGCCCGACGGTCGCGTTTCGGAGATCGTTGCCGAAAACGTGCGGGGTGCGGCGGGCGCGCTCCTGCGCCCCCCGCGCTCGACCGCAAAAGTCGCTCTCGGGGCGTTGCGCGCCTCGCCGCGCGCCGTCGCTGGCCCGAGCGCCGGGACGGCGGGACGAGTCGCGTCCATTCCTTTCTCTCGCGCGTTTGGTGGGGCCCGGGGGCGCGGCGGGGCGCCAGGCGACCGTCCCAGTCCAAAGGGTTGCTGCGGACCGGCCCGATGCGTCGCCACCGGGCGCACGCGGTCGCCGCGATCGCTCACGGTCGTTTTGGCTTTATTCCACGGCCGGTGGGTCCGGTCCGATGCCGCCCGCGGCGGGTCCCGACGCTCGCTGTCCCACCTGGGCGATTCTCCCGGAACCGTTGCCCCTCCCCCCGCATCGCGCGTCGATTCCGGACCCTTCCACCCTCCGCACCTCTCTCGCGCCACCCTGCGCGCTTCGACGCCCCCCCGGCGCCGCGCCGCGCCGTGTTCCCCCCCCCCGCCCCATCGCCGCGCTTTTGCCCGAGCATCCTCGCCCCTCTCCCCGCCCCGCCCGCAGGAACTCCGTCGCGCGGCAGGGACTTGTCGCGGGGGGGGCGCGCGCAGGTCCGCGCCAGGTCGCCGTCGAGCGTGGAGACGGCCGATGCCCGGAGCAAGTCGCGGGCCGAGGA
Source organism: Protoeuglena noctilucae (assembly GCA_958009085.1). Taxonomy (NCBI): domain Eukaryota; kingdom Viridiplantae; phylum Chlorophyta; class Pedinophyceae; order Marsupiomonadales; family Marsupiomonadaceae; genus Protoeuglena; species Protoeuglena noctilucae. Next base: position 340,545 of record OY253686.1, read on the forward strand.
GGATGAGGAGCTGCGGCTGCAGAACGTCCGCCTGCGGGAGCAGCTAGCTTCGCGGCTCAGGGAACTCACGGTCGAGCAGCGGGAGGCGTTCCTGGCCAAGTGAGCGGCGCGCGACGCTGGCAGTAGCCCGCGCCCGGGGCAGCGACCGTTCACTGGTCGGAAACGTGTATCCTTTTCGACCGACCCCGCAGGCACGTGGCACTCGCATCGCTCTTGCGCGAGGAGGTCGAGAAGGCGGAGGTCAAGGCGCAGCAGGCCGCAGGTGAGGCGTCGACGGAAGGCCAGCCAGGGCCGCGGTTGCAGCTGCAGCTGCTGCCTGGGGGCATGTCCTGAACACGCACTGCGCTTTTGTCGACGCAGAGCCGACGAGGCAGTTTGAGCCCAAGCAGACCTCGGCGTCGGGCCCGGTCTACCAGGCGCAACCCAAGGTGCTGAACTGTGTGGTGGCGTGCGAGCGAGTTCCCTTCGTGTCGAGAGCCATGCCATCAACCAGGCTTGACGTCATCGCAGGGCGCGTCGGGTGCTCCGAAGAAGGAGACAATCCTGTGGTCGTCTAACGAGGAAGAGATGCCCCCGGGGATGGCTGAGGCGCTGCTGAGCGAGCAGGACGACCGCAGCGGCATCGCTGGGCCGCGGGACGAGGAGGCGGCCGCGAGGGCCGTCGCGGAGGCGGAGGCGGAGTTGGCGGAGGCCGAGGAGGAGCTGGCTGAGGCGGAGGCGGCGGCGGAGATGGCTGCAGCGGAGGAGGCGGAGGAGATGGCGGTGGCGGCGGTCGCGAGGGGCGAGGGGCGGGGGCAGGGGCCAGAGGAGGAGGAGGAGGAGGTCTACGAGGTGTACGAGCCGCCGAGCACCGTGGGGAGGGCCGCAGAGCGGAGGGGCCCGGGGCCGACGGACGTGGCGTCCCCGCTGTCGTCGTCCGGGGTCCTGTCCATGCCAACGGCGCCTTGGGGCGGGCGGATGGGGCAGCCGGAGTTCCCCATTGGCCCGGGGAGCGCGAGCTGGGCGCAGCAGCCGGCGCGTGTCGAGGCGGCTTCCGCGGCGGCGGGGGTGGACGAGGCGGCGGCGGCCGCACGTGCGCGGGACGCGGCAGCTCTCGAGGAAGCGCGGCGGCAGGAGGAGGAGCGCAAGGCGGCGATGAAGCAGCGCGAGGAGGAGATGAAGGCGGTGGCGCGGGCGAGGGCGGCGGAGGAGGTCGCCAACCTACGCCCCATGGATGTCCTGGGCAAGAAGAACGACTGGCGCATTCTGACTGGTGAGCCGTGGATTGGGCTTAAGCTGTGACCGAGAGTTGGCCGCGTTGGTGTTCATGCCTCAACAGCCGGCGGTCTTGAGCAGGATGTGACGCACGTGGCGGTGCATGTGCCCACCCACTTGAGCGCGTCTGGTCCCTGCCCCCTGCAGTGCCGTCGCAGCCCGTGGCTGGGGCCAAGTGCGTGGTGTTCTACAACCGCACACGCAGCCAGGCGCTGCGCACGCGCCCGCGCATCCAGCTGCAGGGCGGGTTCAACAAGTGGGAGTTAGGGTCGCTTCGCGTGGACCTTACGCCTGAGTCGGGGGTGCCGCGGTCCGGGGAGGTGGACTGGTGGAGGGCGGAGGTGGAGATCCCCGAGGACGCCTTCGACATGTCGTTCGTGATGACGGACTGCGAGGGCGTGTACGACAACAACGACGGGCAGGACTTCCGGTACACTCTGATGGCCGGCTCGACCCCGCAGGCCTGGGAGGAGCGCAAGGTGAGGGTGGACGCGGTTGCGGGGTGGCACACCGGCGGAGACTGCGCAGGGTGACACCAGAGGCGGAGGGTTAGCAGGGAAGAGAGCTACTCAATTTGGTGTCTTGGGCCCTGGGCGAAGCCATGGTTCTGGCAGGTCCTGCCCCCCTTCGCCGCCGTCAAGCCCCAGGCATCGTGCCCCTCTCGTCGCAGGCCGCGATGGAGGCGGAGGCGGAGGAGAAGAGGGGGCAGCAGGAGGAGGAGGAGCGTCGGCTGGCAGAGGAGCGTCGGTTGAAGGAGCTGCTGGAGCAGGACCAGAAGCGAGGCCGCGACAAGGCCAACGAGCTGCGGACGGCCCTGGCCAACATGCGCAAGGCGTTGGGGAAGGACGGGGACAAGCACGGGCGCGCCAACGACGGGCGCACGATGGCGTGGGCCGTCGTGCAGCGTGGCCGCAAGGGTGAGGGCCTGCGGGGTGCAGAGGCGCCAGGCTAATGTTTAGCAGAGTTGTCAGCTTCATGCATCGCCACTTGGCTCGGAGAGCTGTCCGCGCCTGGCTGTGCCTCACCGAGCGTTCCCACGTCCGTTGCAGTGACGGTGTTTTACAACGGCGCCGAGGGCCCCCTGCGCAACGTCAAGTCGGGCCTCAACGTCCAGGTCGGCATCAACGGCTGGCAGGACTTGAAGCGCATCGAGCTGGCGCCCAGCGACCCCCCGTCGTCGTCGCTGCCCAAGGAGGGCGAGCCCGTGACGGAGGCGGGCGAGGCGCGGTCAGAGGAGATCCGGAGCAACGAGACCGCGGCGGGTGAGAGTTGGGGGGGTCTCGAAGTGGCAGCGCAGCAGTGTTCGGGGGATAGGTGGCAGGTGGAACAGGGTACTCAGCCTGCAGTGCCGCGGGGCCGGTCCTGATCGCGCTCCGCAAGTCGCCTCGTCGCCCGCAGCGGCCAAGGGCTCCGCACTCCGCTGGATGAGCGCCGAGTACGAGCTCCCCGACCACGCCCTGTGGCTCGACTTCGTCTTCTTCAGTGGCAACACGTGGGACAACAACAGCGGGAAGGACTTCCGCTTCATGCTCGAGCTCCCTAGCGGCTTCAAGGACGAGGACGCGTTCTTCAAGAACCTGGAAGAGATCTACGCGGAGAGGGAGACGCAGGCGCGGCTGAAGAAGGAGGTGAGGAGCTCGCGCGGATATCGACGGAACCTGGCCAATCTGCACGCCGCGAGAGATGCGATGGGGCAGGATTCTAGTCATATTGTACTTGTTTTCACTCTCCGTCAAGATTGATTGGTGCCCGCAGGAGGAGGAGCGCCAGAAGGAGGCCGAGCGTGCCGAGGCGCGCCGTCTGGCCCGGGAGAAGGCCATGGCGGTGCTCCGCCGGCAGACGCGGCACGTGCTCTACACGTCGCCCGAGGTCATCCAGGCCGGGAGCACCATCACGGTGCGGTACAACCCGCAGGACACGGTGCTGCGCGGCCGGGACCGTATCTTCATCCGGGGCGGCTTCAACCGCTGGTCGCACTCCAAGTTCTTCGGGCCCGTCGAGATGCTGCCGCCGAACAAGGGAGAGCTGCACTTCTCCGCCACCATCCCGGTCCCCAAGGACGCGTACAAGATGGACTTTGTGTTCAGCGACAGGTGAGCAAGACAGCGCATGGCCTTTTGGCCTCCGATATAGCTGTGCTGCGCGATGACCGCATCGTTGCTGCGATGGTGGGGCGTATGGCACGGTGCACGGCTCGAACGCTCTGGATGGCATGCCAGGATGCGGGGCTCGGATGACACGTCGGGCCGAGTGCTGACCAAATTGCGCCTTTCCACCCCCGCAGCGCATCCGCGGAGGGCACCTACGACAACAACAATGGCTACGACTACCATCTCCCCGTCGAGGGCTCGTCGAAAAAGGAGGCGCGGCTGCACGTGGTGCACATCGCGGTCGAGATGGCGCCGATCGCCAAGGTCGGGGGCCTGGGCGACGTGGTGACGTCCCTGGCGCGCGCGGTGCAGGAGCAGGGCCACATGGTCGAGGTCATCGTGCCGAGCTACCGCTTCTTCGACAGCTCGCCGCTCCTCAAGGACCGCAAGATGGAGTGCCGCTTCAACTGGGGAGGCACGCACATCGTGGTCACGTCCCAGATCGTCGAGGGCCTGCGCGTCTTCTTCATTCACCCGGAGAACGGCATGTTCGAGACGCAGCGCGTCTACGCCGACTACGGCGACGACGTCAAGTTCGACTTCTTCTGCAAGGCCGCGCTCGAGTTCCTGCTCCAGTCCCGGCGCCAGCCGGACGTGCTGCACTGCCACGACTGGTCGAGCGCCGAGGTCGCGCGGGCCTACTGGCAGGACTACCACAACTACGGCCTCGGCAAGCCCCGCGTGGTGTTCACGATCCACAACCTTGAGTTCGGTCAGCAGCGCATCGCGACGGCCGCCTTCCACAGCCAGAAGGTCACGACCGGTGAGACGCGGCGCGCGAGGGAGCGGAGGGGCTCTGTTTGCATGTGCGAGTGCCCGCGCCTGCCTTTCAAGCACAACTAAGCTATGCCGTGGTGGTTTCGTGACCGCAGTGTCGCCGACGTATGCCAGTGAGATTTCCGGCCACCCTGCGATCGCCCCGCACCTCGGCAAGTTCATGGGCATCCGCAACGGCATTGATGTTGACATCTGGGACCCGGCAGCCGACATGTTCCTCCCGATGGTGAGCGCCTGGGTGGGGCAATCGCCCTCGACCTGTTGTGTGACGGGTCGCTTCAGCTGGTTGCTTAGGCATGGCAGCCACTGGTGCCCATGTCTTCGGCCATCGATTTCAATCTCAACGTAGCTTCCGACCCCGACCCCTGTTGTCACTGGCAGCTGCTTCGCCTGTCGCTGCCCATGCACGCGACACCGCACTCCCTGGCCCCATACTGATCTCATGCACCCCCCACCCCGTCTGCAGAAGTACACGGTCCAGAACAGCGAGGAGGGCAAGCGCGCTGCCCGCAAGGCCCTGCGCCAGCGCATCAACATGACGGACTGGCAGGACAAGCCGATCGTGGGCGTCATCAGCCGCCTGACGGCCCAGAAGGGCATGCACCTCATCAAGCACGCGGCCTTCCGCACCGTCGACCGCGGGGGCCAGTTCGTGCTCCTGGGGTCGGCCCCGGACCCCAAGATCCAGGGCGACTTCAACCGGTGGGCGGGGCAGATGAACTCGGACGATTGCCGGGCGATCTTCACCTACGACGAGCCGCTGAGCCACCTCATCTACGCGGCGTGCGACTTCCTCGTCGTCCCGTCCATGTTCGAGCCCTGCGGCCTCACGCAAATGACCGCCATGCGGTATGGCGCCGTGCCCATCGTGCGGCACACGGGCGGCCTACGCGACACCGTCTTTGACGTGGACAACGACAAGGCGCGCGCGGCGTGGGACATGGAGGGCAGCAGCGACTGGCAGCGGGACAAACTCGACGAGACGAACGGTTTTGCGTTCGAGGGGACGGACCCGGGTGCTTTGGACTACGCCATCAACCGGGCGATGGACGCCTATTGGAATGACCGCCCTTGGATCCGGTCGCTGCAGAAGCGCGTCATGCAGCAGGACTGGAGCTGGAACCGCCCTGCGCTCGACTACATCGAGCTCTACTATAACCTTGCGAAGAGCAGTGGCTGAGGAGGCAAGGCGGGCATCGGGATTGGGGCGCGTCGCCTGGCGTGCCGGGTCATAACTGGCCGGGGCCTGCCGGCCGCTTCCCGGCCACGCATGCTGCGCCCACCCCACTGTGTCCTGTGCGGGACGGTGTTGTACCCTGCAGCTCAGCTGGCCGAGCGTTCGATCCTGAGGCGTGTGTCGCTGCTTGAGAGGCCGCCCAGGCCCACCTCGGCCCCTGCTTTGTTTCCCTAAGACCCCTCCTTCTCCCCATGCCTTGCCTACGCTTTGCTTGTCACCAAGGGCCCCGCCCAGGGCCCACAAGCCCCCCGGGCCATCCCCCCGACACTCGCCCCCACCCTCGACCTTGGCCGCCTCCCCGGTGCACCTGCCAGCGATTTTCTCGAGAGGTCGGCGCGGCTGACCCGCATATGACTGTTTACACGAGCCACGGCACTCCCCGCCGCCGTCTGGCTGCTGCGGCTGACCCTCCCGCGCCCTTTTACCCCACCCACTTCGCATTCACTCCCACCACGCTGGCTTGGCCGACCTTTCCCGTCGCGGTGACTTTTTGAAGTAAGTGCGTTGAAGGACATGCACGTGAGGACGGACACCCGGTCACGAAGTTCAAAATCCAAAACAAGTGCATGGGTTGCAAGTGCATGGGAAGGGATCACAGAGAGGGCGCAGAGCCCGGGGTCGCACCACCGCGCGCTCGCGCATCGAAAAAGTCTCTCGTTGGCCTCGCCGCCCTAAGAACGCCATCTACTCGACAACTAGGATCACGCATGACCACTGAGCAAGTGCCATCGCCGCCACCACGCAACCCGCCGCCGCGCTGCCGCATGCAGCCGCTCAGCTTGCGATGCAGCCTTGGGCTCGTCACATGGTCACCATCTCGACTTGCCGACCGTACGCGGAGGCCTGCTGGCCCTGCACGACGTGCACGGGCATGCCAATCACCACGCCCTGGTCCGCCTGGGGACTGTAACCCACGGGCATCCCGGTCACGGTGTCCTGGGCCCTCCCCTGGCCTCCCATGTGCTGCACGGGGTCCGAGGTCCCCGTCGCCCCGTTGGCTGGCCTCCCGTTCTGCCCGCCGGGCGCCTGGGTGGGCAGCCCCGCCGACGCCATCGCCCGCATCTTCTCGGCCCGGATGCGCTGCACGGCGATGGCGACGCCGACGACGATCGCGGCGATGGCCAGGATGGGGAGCACGGTGCCCAGGATGGCGGAGAGGAGGAGTTGCCTGTTGGGGCTCCCGGAGTTCTGCGCGCGAAGATACGGGCGGGGGGCGCGGGTAAGGGTGGAGGGGGTCGCACAGGGGTGGTGAGGGGCGAGGGAGGATGGCCAGGGAGAGTAAGAGAGGCGGGGACGCAGGTAAGTGAGTCGCAAGACTGACACAGAGTCAGGGTCCATGTCACTGCAACTCACCTGGTCCGACGAGTAGGTGATGACGGGGAGGTTCGAGTCGGCGAGGACCGTCGTCTGAGCCGACAGGGACCTGCAGGGAAATGAAGGGTGAAGAGCCTGTGCAAGTGGTGCGGAGCATGGCAAGAGCCTCTGCTTTTGCTCATGCCTGTGCAGAGCCCGGGGGAGCCACAGCCTCTTTCCTGCCTCTGTGCCTGTGCAGCTGCGGTCCCAGGCACAGGCACCGCTTGCAGCCTAAGCAAGTCAAAGCACGGGCTGGAGGATGGCATGAGGAACGTCGCGTGGCTCACCCGTAAAAGTCGACCTGCTGGTTCGCGATGCGGGGCGTCACGTTCAGTACCAGCAGCCCCACGGCGAGCGGGATGACCGAGTATTGCCCGTCCCCGGCCCCGCTGAAGGTGACGGGCACGAGGGGTCCGGCGTAGCTGCCCACGTGCACCGCGTACCACTTGCCGGGTGTTGCGGGGATCTCCAGCTTCGACGCCAAGCCCAGGGAGTTCGAGTTGCTGTCGCAGGCCCCATCCTTGGTGTCATACTCGACGCTGCAGAGACCGACGCAGCGCGAGGATGAGTTTGCAATGCGCCGCTGCATTGTTTGTTGGTCTCACTACTGCTGCTATGGTCAGCCCATGCTCACGAGGTGTGGTCGGCCCTACAGCCACAGCCATAGCCACCCATCCTCGACTGCCGTGGCCAGATCAGGGTCTTCTTAGTTCCGACGCGCCTCCATCACGGCGCTCACCAGTGCTGCGCCACGACCTTGTCCTTTATGACGGCGCGATTGGCGGCGTCGTATTCAAACACCGTCATGGTCGAATCGTACAGCGTGGCGGAGTCGCACGTGTCGACGAACAGGTTGCAGCCCGTGTACTGGTCCCCGTTGCACGCCTGCTTGACGCTGAAGACGAACTACACGTCCGGGCCGCGGGGGAAGTCCGAGGCGTCCTCCGTGGGGAAGATCTGCGACGTGGCGGCGCACGTCTGCGGGCGAGACACGTGGGGCGCTCTCTTGGCTGGTTCATGGCTGCTAGTTCCATGTCTGCTGCTGCATCGTTGCTTCTCCATGGCTGCCCAATGCCCCTGCATTCGGGCACGCCCGGCTATGACTCTTTGCGAACCCAGCAAGCCTCCTCGGCAGACGAGGCCATCCACACCTCCGCACCGACCTCAGCCGCACCTCTCAGCGTCCACCTGGCCCTATTCTTTGATAGGCAGCGAGTGCGGCGTGTGGCCTGCGGGTGTCACCTGGAGCCCCGAGAAGGTGAAGTTGAGGTCAGAGACCTCCGTGTTGATGGTGAAGGGGTCGTTGGAGTTGACTTGCGTGGCGGCGACGATGATGGGGTTCGCGGCGGTGTCCCCGACAGGCTGCCGCTGGTCAAGAAGCGCCACAGCGAAGGGCGCGCCATTGTAGACGGTGTCGGACGACGTCGCCACTGCGAGGAAGGGTCAGGACAGCAAGCTCTGTGGCGAACGATGACAGAGGAACCGAGGTGCCTGGTCTGGGCCAGTGACAAGCAAGCAGGGGTGACTTAACGCGAGCGGTCGGTTCCTGGGGGCGCTCGCAGCTCAGTCCTCGGCGCCTTGTGCATCGAACCCCGGACACCTACTCACGGAAGGTCACGTACTCCAGCTCCGTCGTGGGCACGCTGTTGGGGTCGACCGTCACCGTCACGGTTTGCGGCGTGGTGTGGTTGGTCGTCGTGAACGTCAGCTTCGAGGGTGACACAGAGTACCGCGTCGAGTCGGTGACGTTCACCGACACGGACACGGCCTGCGAAGCGAGGTGCTAGGGGCAGGTGTCATCCCACCCACGGCGAACCAGCCGACAGCTGCGCGCATGTATGGACGTGTGCCGCGGGCCACCGGGCCAGCTCTGTGTCACCTGGGAGGGCCCCGAGGATCCCGACGTGGGGTCGATGCTGATGTAGATGGTGTAGTTGGTGGACTGGTCGACGGGGATGTTGGTATAGGGGAACCCCACCGTGTTCCCACCAGAGTCAGTCATGCGAGCCTTGAACACTCGATGGTCCAGGTGCTGAATGTTGACGAGAATGTTCGTGAAGGACTGGCCGGGGCCGGCGTACTGGTTGTGGCCCGTGACCTTTGGGACGCCCGCCAGCGTGATCATCTGCGTGCAAGGGGCGGGGCGGGGTCGACAGGATGAACACCTGTTGCATGGTGGGGACGTGGACAAAGACCAGCAGAGACAAGGTAGCTGGGCAAAGTCAGCGTACGCGGGGACGGGTGCGAACCATCCCATCCCTGACGAGGACCGATCCCCGACCGCGTCGCCTGTGTTGCCCTGCACATACACGCCTCATCTCGACACATGCCTCTTGCAATGGCACCTTCCGCGTCTCTCGGCTGCCTCACCTGGGCGAGCGCGTCCGGGCTGACGTCCTTGGAGTGGGCGAAGAAGAGCGCGGCGGTGCCCGTCACGTGCGGCGTGGCCATCGAGGTCCCCGAGAGCCGCAGGTACTCGTTGTTGCTGGTGCAGAGCGTCGGGCTGCCGCATGCGGAGTAGATGTCGACGCCGGGGCCGAAGAGGTCGACGCACGGGCCCCAGTCCGAGAAGGACGCCATGGCATCAGTGATGTCCGATGCTGCCACGGCCACGGCACGGCGGACCTTGGGGTACACGCCCGTGCAGGCGTCCACGTTGTCGTTCCCGGCGGCCACGACGGCCAGGATGCCCTGGGAGGCCATCAGGTTGATCATGTAGTGCTCGACCGAGATGGTGCCGGTGATGGCGATCGACATGTTGAGCACGCCGGGCGTCTGGGCGGGGTGCGTGCTGTAGATCTGCGGTCACGGAAGGGACCCAAGTGACGACATGGATCCAATATGCGAACGGGAGGACCGGGCCGGCCCCTTCGCAAGGCGCCGATACCGCGGCTGTCATCAGCGCTTGCGAGCGCGGTGGTGTGGGCGCGGGCGAAGCGACTCACGTGAGCCATGGCGTCGATGATGATGGACAGGGGTCCCGTTCCGTCTGCGCTCATCGTCTTGACCACGTACAGCTCCGCGGCGGGCGCCACGCCCACGTTGAGCCCCAGGGCCGTCCCCGACACGTGCGTGCCGTGCTCGTTGTAGTCCTCGCAGCTGTTGCTGTCGGTCGACATGCAGTAGAGCTCCGTGATGCGCCGGCGCGTGCCGGCCTCGTTCAAGAACTCGACGTGATCCTCCCGGACGCCCGTGTCGAGGACATACACGCGCACCCCAGACCCGGTGGACCGCTCCACGATCTTGTCGTTCAGCGGCAGGTTGACCTGGTCGATCCGATCGATGCCCCACACGTTCGTGTTGTTGGTCAGGATGTCGGTGGGGCGCGTCAGCGTGCCGCTGGCTGGCGTGGGCGTGGGCGTCGGTGCCGGCGTCGCCGCCTCCACGCCCACGCTGCCCGGCCCGGGCCCCGGCGCGCCCGGGCCGTCCCCCGAGTCGGACCGGCGCCGCTGCACCGACCCGGCGTCTTGGGGCCCCTCCCACGCCTGGCCGAGCACGTCACGCCTCCCAGGGGCCACCGAGTTCGGGACCCCCCTCTCGCCCACGGGCCGGGTAAAGAAGTGGAACGGGAGCTCCATGGGGCTTGCCGACGTGGACCTGCTGCGCCGAGGCAAGGACGACCCAAGTCACATGCGCAAGCACGCCGGATTTCTAGTCCCACTATAGCGCCTGCCATTGTGCGCGAGAGCATCCTCTGCTGCCCAGGACTCACCCCCCCGCCACGTGCACCACGCGGTCTTGCTCAACGAACTCGATGTGGGGCCTGTAGCGATCCGCAAAGCGTTCCAGGCCTGCCTCGGTGATGGCCAGCGTGGAGATGCGCAGGGGCTCTGGGGCAGCCATCATGCAGAAACCCCTCGTTTCTGCCGGCCATGCCTCCACATCCTCGCAAGCGGCCTTGATCTCCGATGGAGGCATGTCCTGCGGAGCACGTCTGACATTCCCACGTTGCGGGGGCGGCAGGGGTGTGCACGCCAAGGTTATGGGTGTGGCAGATGCACTTGTGCAGAGCGACGTGGCACGAACGCAGAGGCGAATGTCCACTTCGCCTCACACCAACCCGCCCGAGGCTGAACGGCTGCACGGTGGGGCTCGCCAGTCAACAGCAGCATCCACGCACCTCCCTCCAGAAGACCATCCATGAGTAAAGGGTATGATCCTCCCCGCTCTCCGCGCGTTCTGATGTCCCAGGGACCTCCCCCAGGCCCCGTCCCGTCCCATCTGGCCGCTGCACCGTGACGGGCTGGTGGCTGGGGCCGGCCCTGCAGGCAGAGACGCGCCATGTCATGAGAACCCGCGCCCTCGGCACAAACACCTTGCTGGATCGTAGCGCATTGTGTCTGAACGCGCCCCTGCCGCCGCCTGAGTCGCGCCGAGGGTCAGAGGGGAACCCAGATGTGCCGAGATGCGGGACGTGGCACAGGGGGCGCGCCAAAACTCGCGATGCCAGTCGCGGTTCCATAGGATCGACCATGACGATTCGAGAGCGGTACATGCCGGAAAGGCGGTGGTTCTCGCGCAAGGCCTAGAGCTCGCCCATGCGACAGGATGTGTGCGCCGCCCCGCCGCGCATTTGGGCGCAAGCGCAAGGCTGCGCTCGCCATTAACAGCAGACAAAACTCGGGTGCGTCCAGCGCTGGGCGGCGGCCAAAGCTGGCCGGGGCCGCGGCCCACCCCTCACCAATACACCGGGATGGCGTTCCTGCCGGCCGCGGCGAGGCTGGAAAGGCTGCCCGCCAGCAGCAAGCATGCTAGGATCGCTATTGACATTCTACTGCCGTCAAAAATTTAGTTCTAACTGAAGAAAAGTCACTGCTGATCCCGTCATGCCATGTCTGGTCGACGACAGCCCATCGCCTAAATATGGACATGCAACTGCGATTTAGTGACCGGCTCTTGCCCAGGAAAGCAGCGGAGGCACTGAGCAAAACGGGTCCGACTGGCGATTGGTGGCCCCGCCGTCAATACAGGCGAAGGAGCATCCCTTGACCTCAACTTTCATCCATCGCAGCGCTTGCAGTGTGCGCTTTCCGTGCTGCCCCTGCCTTTGACGAACCCAACCCGTCGTCTGCGAGGAGGACGCGCGAGGAAGGGAGCATGTCGGCGTGCTTGCGTCATGGCGGGCCCCTGGGGTGCGACGCGGCGAGCACGTCGAGCCGTTGCGGTGGCCCCCGCGTGGCACGTGCGGGCCAGTGCGCTGCGGGCAGGGCAGCCGCTGCGGGGCTCTTCCCGGCCTGGAAGCGAAGGATTGTAGGGAGGAACATCCGTGCTCGGGCCGCCGACAAACTATCAACGGCGGAGCTGATGAATGAGCTTTTTGGCGTGGGTCCCATGAAGGTGAAGGGTGCGCCGCCTCGAGGGGGTTTAAAAGCCCCATGAGCACGCATCCATTCGATCATAGGTATATGGACGTCATCGGGGACACGGCCCGCCGGGAAGCTCGTGTCGCGCTCGCGACTGGCCCTGCACGCATGGGAGCGAGCCGTCGGGCCCACTTAAGCTGTTCCCCCGCTGTCCGCGCCGGCGCAGGGCAGCAAGAACCCGCGGCCGATGATTTCGTGCGTCGAGAGCTACGAAGGAAACGGGGTTATGGTGGTCCTGGAGCACCCGAACGGCTCCTCTATGGTCGTGTCGCCCTACGGGGCTGTCGTCACCAAGTGGGTGTCCTCCACCGGCGTCCCTGTGCTGTTCGCGCCCCCCAATGCGACGGTCGAGCCTGGTGCGACGTTCCAGGGGGGCGCGTACCCATGCTTTCCGCAGGCGAGTGCTGCACCGCTGAGTGGCAAGCGCGCAGGTGCGTGGACCGGCCTGGGCTGAATGCCACCCTCGCGCCGCTGCGCAGGCCGGTTCTGCCGGGCCGCTCCCGCCGGGTGGCTTCTCGGCCCTGCTCGACTGGGAGGTCGTTGGGACAAAAGTGAGCCCCGAGTGGGCCGAGGACCCCGCGCCCACCGTCGTGCTGCGCGCGTCAGAAACGCCAGAGACCCTGGAGATCTGGCCGCACAAGTTCCAGGTGAGCGAGCGCCGTGTGCTCAACCGCCCAACGTTCCCCGCGCCCCCGCATCGACGGGCTGGCAAGCGCCTGCACGGCGCTTCGTGCCCACGCTCTGCGCCGCGCTGTGCCGCAGCTCGAGGCCCAGATCTCGTTGATGGAGACGGACGACTTCCCGGAATCCCTGCCGTGGTTCCCGGAGGAGCCAGAGCTGCTGGCGCCGGGTCACCCGCTGCGGGAAATTTTGGAGGAGGGGCCCTCGGCAGATGCGGCAACCAAAAAGGCGAGGGACAGCCCGCGCTCCACTCTCGCGGGGCACGCATAACCAGCTCCGCGCTGCAGGGTCAAGGGAAGTCAGTGGGGGATGAGCAGGATGGGAACAGAGGACTCGCTCCCTGTGACGGGGAGCGCAGGCGTTGGCGATGGCGTGCGTTGCCCTTGGTAGTGATCTCGGTGCCCCTGGTGCGCCTGCGTTTGCAGAAGCGCAAGGTGCGGACGCCGTCGGGGCCGGGAGAGTCCCAGCCGGGCATGGAGGGCGTGTCGGAGGAGGTGTTGGTGGCGGACATGACACTGCCCGTCATCCCCGAGCAAATGCGTTACCGGCTGACGGTGACCAACAGCGACGAGCAGCCCTTCACCTTCACGGCCGCCGTCTGCCAGCACCTGACCGTCCTCGACACCCAGAGCAAATTCTGCCGGTGCGCGCTGCTGTGTTCGCGTCGACGCCGGCCGCATGGCTCCTCGTCTTGCCACAGCAGGCGCCGTCTCGTAATTGTCACGACACGTTATGTAGTCAGAGGTCCTGGCATGTCATCAGGTGGCAAGACACTCCTGTTACACCCTAATGCCACAAGACTCCCCTGTCGCAGGACGCTTGGCTTTGGCGGCCGCCATTTCATCGACTACGACGACCCGATGGACCCCGTTCTCGTGGGGGATTACAACGATTACACGTGGTTCCCCGAGGGCGACTTGCAGCGTCTGTACATCAACGCGACCGAGAAGGTCGACATGCTGCTGTGCCCCGGGGACCTCACGCACCTCCAGGTGGGACGCAGCTCCGCGATGACTCACGTGGAGCTCACATGTTTAGATGTGGTAACACCCTAGCCCCCAGGAGCCGTGACAGGTTGCCTATCATAATGCGCGGTGGTTGTATGTAAACAGTCTAGCGCGTGTTCCGATGTCGCGCAGAGCATCAATCGGAAGGGGTTCCGGGAGTTGGCGCTCCTGACCAAGGGCACGTCGGACCCGGCCTTCGGAAGGAACTACGTGTGCATGAACCCCGGCGTCTACATGCTCAAGGTGACGCAAGGCGCTGTCGCGGAGTGGGTGTGGTGACTGGCGCACAATACGTGCAGAGCTGGGCAAAGACTTGCTCCCATTTTGGGCTGCAAGATCAACATTGAGATGTTGTTGATTGGCTCGTCGTATTGGCTTGATTGCTCTGGCACTGCTCTGGCACGCAGGTCACGCTGCAGCCGGGGCAGCAGTGGGAGGGTGAGGTGGCTCTGCGGTGGATGAACGAGTATTGGGGGGCGTCCAAGGACGACGGCACGGATCACCCAATGCCACCCAGGAAGACCGTGATGGCATAAGGCGTTCGTTACAAATGAAGCGTGTGCATGTGGGTCTCTTCAAAAATGACAGGCCGAGGAGGCCCTGCTGGAAACGCGCTTTGCAGCGTCGACAGATGGACGAACCTGACGCGTCACAGAGCAATGACAAGCCGAACCATTGAAGTGCTTTTCGAGCGCTGCTAGCGCTGACGGTCCATGGGTTGATTGAAAGTCGCTTGTCCACTCATGGGGAGGGTCCCGTAGCACCAGCCTGGCCAGGTGCTGTCGCACCCAAGGATATCAATCGCATGTAGTCCTGCACGTCCCATTGCTGCAAGTCTCGAGGGACCATGCGACCCTCCACCACGGCCTCGCCCACCAGGCGCGGGTAGTGCGGGGACAGCGCGCACACCCCGCCCATGACGATCAGCGTGGGGCTCTTGAGGCCCGCCGCCGTGACTTTGTCGTGCAAGGCGGCCACGGGGGCGCCCACCGCACGCTGGCTCACTGCGGCAACCAACGCGAGGTGTGCCTGGTGGCGAACATTGCCTCAGGGAAGTATGCTGGGTTGCTGGGGTATCCACACGGCACACAAAGCTGTTCCTGTTCCGTACATGGCACACAACGCAGGGCGGCATGCTACACCTGTCGTGCCGCGCTCCACGGCGACGGCTGGCGTCTGCGGGTCGAGCCCGGCGCCCACGAGGGTGGCCACGAGCTGCGGAAGCGTGGAAAGGCCCATGTACACCACCAGAGTCGTGTGGGGGTCCGCCGACACGCGCACGCACTCGTCCAACTGGTCCCAAGCCTCCCGGGCATCGCGCACGTGGCCTGCGAGGGCGCGCCGCACGTCGAGGAACGTCTCAAATCGCAGCAAGTGACTCCTGCAAAGCAAGGCGCGCTGCTCGTGGCCAGTGGCTCCCGCAAAGGGACGCCTGGTGCGAGTGGGGTCACCTGTGAGGAAGCGGACGCTCGTGGCGATGCCGCGATGCGTCATGGGGATGCCCAGCTCGGCGCAAATGCCCGACGCGGCTGTGATGCCCGGGACGCACCAAACGCGCACGCCCTTTTGCTCCAGATACTCCAATTCCTCCCCGCCCCTGCCAAACACGTAGGGGTCGCCGCCCTTGAGCCGGACCACCGTGGCGCCCTCCTCCGCAAACTGGAGCAGCAACTCGTGGATATCCTCTTGCTTAGACGAGTGAAACCCCTTGCCCTTCCCCACGAACAGCATCCTGCGGGGTACGTCGGGCCATCTTGAGCGACGCATAGAACTACTGCACTCGCCTCGCAGCGGGGCGCAGGCCTGGCGCAACCCTTAGCGCACCTGGCACCCGGGTGGATGAGCGCGAGGATCTCATCCGAGACGAGGCGGTCGTAAAGCACCACGTCCGCCGTCTGCATCAGCTGAAGGGCACGCTGCGACGGCGGAGAGAGCGCGCCGACGTCAAGGAAGGCGGGCAAGACATGAGGAGAAGTTGTGACGGGGTGCGCCCTGAGAGAAAAAGCGGCGGGTGTTGCGCTAAGCTGCGTGGGCTCACCAGAGTGAGTAGGGAGGGGTCGCCTGGGCCCGTGCCGACGAGAAAGACTTGGCCCAGCCTCGGAGAGGCAACGGATGCTTCGGGCTCTCGCACATCGGACTCCCGGCGCTGCCGCAGCACGGAGACGGCCTCAGTCCAGGTGAGGGCCGTCGGCCCTGCGAGCGCACGTGCGAGGACATCGGAGCGCAGCGAGACGGCAAAAACGCGCGTCCCGATTTCCTCTAGCGATGTCGAGGGGTGGCTGCGCACTGGAAGCCTCAGGCTGCAGACCTCACGTCACGCAGGGACCACACCGCCGAAGGGGCCAACCAGGTGTCAGGCCGGTTACAGGGGCACACAACGACCGCATCACGGCCGTACGCGTGGAGAAGACGTCACGTAGACAAGCTTGGCGGACGGCGCGGTGGTATCGCGGCCTCACCGATCTCGGGGCCCCCGACCTTGTCATGCTTGGCAGGGTCCTCCGCGAAGCGCCGCGAGGACCGAACCGGACGGGCTCGATCGAAGGCCCGGCTCACAAATTGACACGCATGAGGGTGCGGGCGGAGACTGGGACATTGGCGGCCGGTGGTCCCCGGTGCCGCCATGCATCTGTTGTCCACGTGAGCGAGCGCCATCGGGGCCAGCTTGGCCCAGCAAACAATCCGAGCTGCCTTGTCAAAGCGATGGTCCGATCTTGGAGCTAGGAGAGCTCCGCTGGGAGGCGAAGAGAAGAGCAGAGGGCAGACAATCCGAAGTCCGGTCTCAAATGGAAGTGTTACACTGGCTGATTGCTTGCAGAGCAGGCCGAAGAGTGAGTGAGACAGATGGCAGGGCGTGCTTCAAATCCTCCCCTCGCAGCTGGCACTCTGACGCTCCGCGACCCCGGGCAGCCTTTCTCAAAGTCTCGTTTCACTTCCTCTTCTTCGTGCGCTTGCCCTCCCCTTTCTTCTTGCTCTTCCCCTTCCGGAAGTTCTCGTCCGCTCGCTTCTTGGCCCAGTCGTTCTCGCGGTTGCTCAGCACGTTGTCAGCCCTGCGGGGCAGGAACCGTCCACAAGGTTACCCAGGGCGGCCGTTGCGCTTCTCTCCAAAGCACGATGGAGGCCAGCGCGCGTTGAGAACGCGGTCGAGCAACATGGTGGCAGCAGCATGTCGGCGCAGGCTCACGAAAGGTCTGTGGGCGTCCACTTCTTGACCAGCTCCGTTAGAAGCAGGCGCGACATCTTCCTCCTCCATCCGCCGGTTGTGGGGCCCTCGTAGTGGTCGAAGATCTCCGCCCTCGCCTGCTTGAGGCGGCGCAGCGACATCGCCTGCACCAGAGACCGCCCTTGCGCTGGCTTGTCTCCCTGCTTCGCGGCATCTTGAAGACGATGAGCTGATGCTTGTGTCGTCGGAGCTTTCGATGTGCTCGCCGCCTCGCTCGCGGCGCTCCTCTGCGGATGCTTGGCGCACGGATGAGCGCAACCCTTGCCCGTGCTTCCTCGCGCTTCGCAGGCCCGCGCCGTTGCATCAACGTGCTTCATAACTGCTTACCTGTGATTGGAGGCATCCGCTGATCGCCGTGTGCCGCCACGAGTGATGCGGAGTGCCTCGCAGCCAGAGCGTGCACCCCAGCTCCGCCGCCGCCCCCAGGGACCGCCACAACCCGCTGACGGCGTTGAGGGCCGACATCTGTGGGCGGAGGAGCGTCGCCTCTTCCATCGCGGAGCTCCATCGAACAGGCTGCCACGCGCAACCCACAGCGCATGCTCTCCCACCTGATCCCACGCCGGCGGCGACCCCTGCTCTAGTGATGAGGTGACTGGTTGTTCTAGTGTCCGCGTCGCCAAAGAGGCCGGGTTTCAGGGTGAGATGGGCGGGTGGCAAGCCTGGGGGCCCAAAGTCCTGCGTTTCTTCGGCAAGGGCGGGGTCTATCGCTGGTGAGAGAGGAGTTTGGGACAAACATGATGCTGCGGGTCCCCCCATCGCGAGTTTCATGAGCTGGTCCCCAGGCTCTCTGGCTGGCATCTGGCGCGATGTTTTCAAGCACCCGATTCAACTGCCACTCTGGGACGGGTGCCAGCGATATCGTCGCAAAGTTGCTGAGCCACGGGTGCGGGGACGCGGCCGACGTAGCGCGACCCAGCCCAGCTCTGCGACCGCGCATAAATTGAAGGTGACAATCGCAGCCCGGGCAGTCCCGGAGGTTCCGCAGGCCCGTGGGGGACCATATACACTGCGCCGCAGAAGAAGAGCCGTTGTTGGCGGGGGATGTGTGCCGCGTGTTTTGAATGGTTGTTAAGAGCCCCTGCTGGGGCCTAGCCCGCGCTTATAGCGACGCTCTCCCCTGCCCGCGAACGCATCCACACTGATGGCGAACGAAGATGACTCCACCGTCTCTGCCCGTGCAGGTTGTCGACACGTCCAGCCCCCACGCTTCAGGCAAGTCTTGCACACGATGTTCCGGCCCGTGAGCGCATCGTCCTGCCCGCCCTGTTTATCCCTGTTAATCACCTTCTTGATCATCATTTCGTTTCCGCAGAAGTCGTCTTGGTGGACGCTCCACCAAGCCGCCCGAGCAAAGGACGGGTCAGCCGTGCATTTGGGGGTGCCTTTCACCCGTTGTCTCGGCCGCGCCGCCTCCAAAACCCGTTCTGCCTGTCGCTTACGTAATATTGCATTTGCTGGACCCCTGCAGGGCGCTCGGCGCACCTGCACCTGACTCTACAAGCGCTGCGCTGACAACCCTGAGCATGCGGAACGGTGCGAGCTCGAACTGACAGCGAGGACCCGACCATCGCGGGCTGCATGCGGAAAGGATGTCCAGCAGGTGAGTCGGGCCCACGGTCGCCTGACTGCAGCACTTAGCTTGCCATTGTCACGAGCCAGCTGTTTGTCTGCGGCAGGGGGCCTTGTACTGCCTTTTGCGTCAGCTCCTGAAACAAGCCGACGCGTTCCTCCCGCAGCCGCTCCCGTGGTGACCGGAAACTGAGAGCCAGCGGAAGCGAGAAGAGCCGCGGTCGGAGCCTAGCGGACAGCGACTGGGACCCATCCTGGACGGACCTCGACTCTAAGAAAGCCGAGTCCGTCGCTGGGGTGAGATCAGCGCAAACCTAGCCATTTCACGAGTTGGGCAACAGGACGGCACCCGTCACTGGCACCCGGTTTGTGCCTGTCCCTGACCTCCCGCCCGCCCCACGCCTCCCGCAGTCGGAGAGCCAAGAGTCGAGCGCCCTCGTCCCCAGCGACGGAGGCTCGGACGTCGACCTGGTCAAGGGACTGGCCCAGCGCGCCATTGACCCCTTCATCAAGGACCGTAAAGAGCGTGGAGACTTCGTATACGTCCAGCCCAAGTGGCACAAGGGTGAGGTGGCGCCACGATAACTCGCGCGAGAGCTGACGGTGCGAGTGGGGTGTGTGTTCGCAGCTGTGTCCCATCGCGGCCGCCCCCTTCTACGTTGGCGCGACGGGGGTGCCCGGGGTCGCTAGTCGATCAAGCGCAACCTTTCCTCCTGCTCTTCCTGCCCAGGGCGGCACTTCTACACCAACGACAAGGAGTTCCAGGACCTGGTGGAGCGCAAGAACTGGGTCAGGGAGGACCGCCAGAAACGCCAGTACGCCAAGGCGGCCGAGGTCAAGCTAAACGCGGACCTCGGCGAGGCGTTCGCGGACATGTCCGACAAGCCGGGGCCTTCCGAGGTGAGGGGCCCGTGGGCCACCCAAAGCCCAAGCATCGGGGGGCGTGCACCTGAGCATGGGGACGAGCGAGCCGCAGCCACTCTGGCGGGGCTTGCGGGGAGGCCTTGCAGGCAGTGGGTTGTCCTGGAAAGCACGCGATGGCCTGCTCACGTCGGTTACACGCTCACCCTGACCACTCGTGTGCTTCGCAGGCCGCAGCGAAGGATGCTGTCAAGGACGCCCCGCCCAAAGCGGGGACGGGGGACGCGAAGGGTGCCGGGGCAGGGCCTGGGCCTGCGGCTGGGGAGGACAAGAAGGGGGAGGGTGTGAGGAAGGAGGGGAGCGCTGCTTTGGCGGGAGACAAGCCAAAGGAGGGAGACAAGCCTAAAGATGGGGAGAAGCCCAAAGAAGGGGACAAGCCGGCCGATGGGGCCAAGCCCAAGGAAGCGGACAAGCCAAAGGAGGGAGAGAAGCCCAAGGAGGGAGACAAGGTCAAAGAGGGAGAAAAGCCCAAGGAAGGGGACAAGCCACAGGAGGGAGACAAGCCAAAGGACGAGGAGAAGCCTAAGGAAGGGGAGAAGCCCAAGGAGGGAGACAAGGTCAAAGAGGGAGACAAGCCCATAGAGGGGGACAAGCCCAAAGAAGGGGAGAAGCCTAAGGAGGGAGACAAGCCGGCAGATGGGGCCAAGTCTAAGGAGGGAGACAAGCCCAAAGATGGGGACAAGCCCAAGGATGGAGACAAGACGCCTGGGGATGACGGTGGTAAGGGGAGCGGGAAGGATGGCAAGCAGGATGGGGACGGACGGGGTGGCGACAAGAAGGAGGGCGGTGGTAGTGGTGGCGATAAGGACAAGGGTGGCGATGGAGATAAGGGTGGCAAGGGGGAGCGGGGTGGCGACAAGGACGGTGGCAAGGGTGGCAGGGACAGCGACAAGGGCCGTGACGGCGGCAGGAGGGCGTCGGGCAAGGCGCCCCCGCCCGGCAGCAGCGACAGCGAGACGGACGAAGAGGGGGGCCCTGGGCGGGGCTCAGGCCGGGACGCCGGCAAGCGGTCGGGCTCGACGTCTCGCGACCGCGGCAAGCGTGCCGGTGAGCTTGCCGTGAAGCGTGGCTGCGGCGAACTGAGCAATGCGCTGGCATAGCCCTTGGCATTCATGGCTGTCATGGACTCTCAATTTCAAGACATCCCAGGGCTCGGTCACGCCACTGCAAACATGTCGCCTGGGCCTGGCACGCGCCGCTCGCGACATTTGCTGTGGCCTGACGGCAGCCCCACTCCGTGTGCTCCACCCGCAGAGTCCCGCCCGCGTGACAGGCCCGACCGCGACGGCGCGCCCCGCCGCGAGTCTTCCTCCCGTGCCCGCGGGACTCGCCGGGAACGCGAGCGTGACCCTTACTACTCGGACAACACCTCGCTGTCATCGGGCTTAGAGCCCCACGCGCACCGCAGCCCGCCCCGGCCGCATCTCAGGCCCTACGAGGAGGACGCATTCCTGGCAGAGCTGGCTTACGCAACTGGTGAGTCAAGGAATCGCTGTTCTGGTCTGCCCTCACGACCCCTGTCCTCGCCTCTGCCGTCACCTGTGCCCTGCCTTCCCAGCCCCGCCCTGTTCTCACTGTCTTGCCTTCACCCGTGCCCTGCCCCTACTTCCTCTCTGACCCCTCCCCTCACCCCTGCCCAGTCCTCACCCGTTCCCTGTCGTCGGTCCCTGCCCGCAGAGCAGACCCTCCAGGCGAACCGTTTGCGCAAGGAGGGCAAGGAGCCCGGCAACTTCGGCATCGCGGACGACCTGCCCACGAAAGTGGTGTACGAGAACCTGCTCTCCCTCAAGGGCATGAGCCAGAAAGTGCAGCAAGTGATCGAGCACAACGAGCAGCTGTTCCGTCGGCGCATCCAGCTGGAGGAGAGGGCGCTGTTGCAGAAGGCGTGGGACGCGTGGCGAGAGAAGATATCGCACAACAAGCTGCTGCGGGACAAGACACGCAAGGCCATGAACAAGATCCTCAAGGGCGTCCTGGCGCGCACCTTCTACGCCTGGAAAGACAAGTTCAAGATGCGCGGTGAGAGGGGCGGCTAGGGCTGGGCCGCATGGGGTGCGCACGAGGGGCTGCTCGCGTCAGGGGTGCTCACCCCGCATGAAGGGTGCCAGAGTGGGTGGGGCTGCGGGGCGCTATGGGCGCATGCGGTGTCGACGGTGGCCCGAACTCCCACTGCCATCGCGCCATCCCCGCAGACAACTCGTACGCCATGAAGAAAAAGCTGGACGCGATCATCTCCCGGGGCCGCCTGCGGCGGTGCTTCGACGGGTGGTGGGGTCTGGTGGAGCAGGCGCGGTTTGATGCCGTGGTGGTGGCGCACCAGAACGAGCAGCGCAGGGTGGACCGATACACGCGGAGACTGCGGGAGCGCGCCGTCATGGTCTATCAGCGCCGCAAGCTGGCGCCCTTCTTCTATGCATGGAAGCGCGAGACGGAGGTGGGTCGTGGTCGTGGGTGGAGAGCGCTGGGGCGATGTAAAGAGGCATGGAGCTGCCGCTGGTGCAGCGGCTGCAATGCCTGGACGAGCGTGCCTTAGTTACTCTGCAAGGATCCCTTGCATGTGTTCTGTCAACGCAGGACGAGGTGCGCCGCAGGACCCTGATGGACAAGGTGTTCCGTCGCTACCAAGAAGCCACGGTCTTCAAGGCATTCTCCAGGTGAGACGCAGCACGTGTTGCCACTGCACGGCTCGCCACAGGCAGCGCCCGGGACCCGGGCAGCAGCAGTGGCACGGATGCCAAGTGGCTGGCTGTCGTGGGCATGCCGCCTTACGAGCCTGTGCTCCACGGGTGTTTCTGTCCAGGTGGCGCGAGTACACGGAAGAGCGCCTCATCCAGCGTGACAAGGCGCGCCACGCCTTCAACATCCTGCGTTGCGGTCTCAAGGCTCGCGTGTTTTACGCGCTGCGGGACATGGTGGGCCAGAAGGCACAGGAGATGGCCCGCGTGAACCGCGCCGTCCGTCACTGGGCCAACCGTTCGCTGGCCGGCGCCTGGGAGGGGTGGTGCGCGTACGTGTACTGGCGCCGCCAGAAGAAGCAG
Source organism: Protoeuglena noctilucae (assembly GCA_958009085.1). Taxonomy (NCBI): domain Eukaryota; kingdom Viridiplantae; phylum Chlorophyta; class Pedinophyceae; order Marsupiomonadales; family Marsupiomonadaceae; genus Protoeuglena; species Protoeuglena noctilucae. Next base: position 363,121 of record OY253686.1, read on the forward strand.
GCGCTCCTCATGATGAAGAACAACCTGCTCTCCAAAGCCTTCCGGACGTGGTATGATGGCGTCGACGAGGAGCAACGCATCCGGGTGAGTCATTGGGGTCGGGATTGCCTGTACGGCATCTCGTTCGAGGTATGGGGTTCAACTGCACGACGGGCAGGTTGTCCGACCGGGTGAGGGTTCCAACACAGGTGCATACACGCCGAATGAGCAGGATCGTTAGGAGTCATTGGGGCGCTAGCAGACCTAGCCGGGCGCACAAGGGTGCAGGGAGGTGCAGGCGGTGGCGAGTGTGCCGACGGCCCCGGCGTTCTCTCTCGGCCCCCGCAGCGCCTGATGGAGCGCAGCGCGGGCCGCTTCCACAACCGCCTCGCATGGAAGGCTTTCGCCAAGTGGCGGGAGGTGGCGGAGGAGTCCAAAGCTCTCACGGAGGAGGAGCGGGTGCGGGGGCTGGAGGTCGAGGTGGAGCGGCTGATTGGGGAGAACGGGCGTCTGCAGAGAGACAACGAGCGATTCCAGCGCATCATCGACTCGGGAGAGTGGGGTCGTGGGCGGGTGGAGGAGCTGGCCAAGGCGGGAGAGACGATGCGCGCCGAGAGGGACGCCATGCTGCGCCTCATCGCGGTCCTGCGGTCCGAGTACGACGCCCTGCAGGACACCAAGTCGCGGCAGGAAGACGAGATCAAGCATCTCAAAGAACGCTTTCTCACGACAGGTGCGGCGCAGGGTGGGGCACTGTAGCCTGTGATGTGGGGCTCAGCTTCGCGCAGCCTGGGGCGCCGGGTGACCTGCCGCGCGCTCCAGTGGCGAAGTCTCTGCGTGACCGGCGAACGCTCTGTCCCTAGTCGACTTATCAGTTGCCCCGCTCTGCTCCCAGGCCATTCCCGCAACATGATGCTGGTCCGGGGCGGGTCGTCGTTCAACTCCATGGTGCGCGCGATGAAGCAGTCCATCGTCGACGGCAACAACGCCACGGCCGCAGCAGCGCCGGCCCGCCGCACCTCCTACAGCGGCGGTGGCGCGGTCGGTGGCGCCGGGGCTGCAGGCGTGCCCCACAGTGCAGTGCCCACGGTGGGGGCGCGACCGGGAGGAGGCTCCCGGCTCGTCCAGGGCCGGGCCCCGCAAGTCACGTGAGTGCGAAGTGCTGTGTGGGCAGCTGAGACTTAATGGCCCAGCGACCTTGTGCCCCTGTGGCCCTGCAACAGCATCACGCACACACAGCCGGTCGCACAGTGACCTGCAACATGCGCATCCAATCGTACGTCGTGACGCTGTTTGCTCGTGACCCTGCGCTTGATTGTCTCTTGCCCTTCCTCTGCCCCAGGGACCCCAACCTGCTGTACGAGATCGACCGTCTTGCCATGGATCGGGTGGCCATCTTCCCAGACGGGGAGCTCAAGGTGCAGGCGGTGCCGGGGGTCACCTCGGCGGGCATCTGGCCCACGTCGGCGCTGGCGCGAGAGAGGACGGGGGCAGCCGCGGCAGGCGCATCGATGCGCACGTCGCGCCCAAGCTCCGTGGGCCGCGGCCACGAGACGTACGCCTACGCGGTGCCGGCGGGAGACGAACCCCGCGAGCGACAGCCCCCGCCAGCCTATGATCGAGCTGCGGGTGCACCAGCCTATGACCGCGCGGCTCGCGGGGGTGCGCCGGCTTATGAGCGCGCGGCGGCGGGTGGGGCGGGCGGGGGCGTGTCTGCGTATGAGCGCGCGGCCGGTGGGGGCAGCCTGGGCTACGAGCGTGCGGCGGGCGTGGCGGGGGCCGAGTACGAGGGTCGGGGTGCCGGTTCGCGTCCCGCACAGGCGCACGATGCGTACGACGCGGCTGCAGGGCCAGTGAGGAGGAGCGCGGGCCACGAGGGGCGAGGGCGGGCCGACATGGAGCGGGGCGGGGCGCGTGTCGAGGGGCCCGCGAGGGTTGGCGCTGGGCAAGGGGCCAGGGGAGCGGAGGAGGGCCTGCAGGGGCCGGAGATGGACCCCGCGGGCCAGGCAGGCGGCCGGCAGCGTGCAGAGGGAGGGGTGTCCCGGGGCGAGGGCCGAGGGGCGCTGGCGGAGGGTGCGCTGAGGGCGGAGCGGCAGGGGTCGCTGGCGGACTGGGCCGAGAAGCCGGGCCGCGAAGGGGCGGGTGTCGCGGACACTCGCACCGTGTACCCCGCTGGGATGGACCCCCGGGGAGGCGGGCGTCCCAGGAGCGGCCGATGAGCGTCCCTAGCGTGGCGATGGCGTGGAACTGCAGCCCTGCCGGTGTCTCGTAGGCCCAGTATTGAAGTACCGAGTGGCATCCGTCTGAATAAGCTGCAAGCTGAACGCTGGCGTTTAGCATCAGCCAGTCCAGCAGTTTCACGCGATTTGCGCCTCGCCAGGACCCTGTCGCGCCACTCGCCCACGTGACTTGGTTGCTTTTGTTCCAATATACCAGGTGGCGACGCCGGACATCTGAAAGGAGGAGCGGCGGGCGTCCCCCACGAGCGACAGGGTAGGAGCGCTGGGGCGGTCGGGGTGAGGCCTCTGCGCCCGTGACATTGATGCTGTAAGTGACGCTTTAGCTCAGCGTCGCTCGCGCAGGGAGGGGCAGGATGGCCGGCCCCCTGGTGGACTGGTCGTATCTCTTCAACTTGTTTTACTTCATCTCGCCCTACTGGTGGTCGTACCTCGGCATCGGTCTGTGCGTCGGATTCTCCATCCTTGGTGCCGCATGGTGAGCTTGGCCCCGCAGCCGCCCTCCAGAGCAGGGCCTGCCCTCCGCTGCGGGGGTGATGCACTCCGGCCCAGGGAGCCAAACACGGCACCGGCGGCAAGCGCGTCCTACGCCGAATGGAACTCATGCCGAAAACTGTCGAATGCCGTCGGCGCACGGCATATGCGTCCATGCACCCCCCCTCGCAGGGGCATCTTCGTGACGGGGTCGTCGCTGCTCGGTGCCGCGGTCAAGGCGCCGCGCATCACCTCCAAGAACCTCATCTCGGTCATTTTCTGCGAGGCAGTGGCCATCTACGGTGTCATCGTGGCCATCATCCTCACCACCAAGGTGTTAAACGCTGCTCCGCCGTTGCTTGCCCTCTGCTCGACCGCTCCGGTTGGTCCGGCGGCCGCAACGTCCCGCCTGCTGGTTACTGACTTCCGTGTGGCATGTGTGGTGCATGGAGGACGGTAGCCATGACCCCTGCGCGCAGGTGGAGCCGTCGGTGCTGGGGGCGAATGGGCAGTACGGCGTGAAGACCATGCAGGCGGGGTACGCGACGTTCAATGCGGGTCTGACGACTGGGCTTGCGAACCTGGCCTGTGGCATTTGTGTCGGGATCGTCGGGTCGAGCGCTGCGCTCTCGGACGCCCAGAACGCCACCCTCTTTGTCAAGGTGAGACGCCCTAGCGCCTGGCCGTCGGAGTTGCCTGGGTCAGCTGCCGCGGATGAGTGTGGATAGCAGCATTGGAACTGTTGGACTGTGTTTGGCCACCCGTGGATGGGCGTTGCAGCGCGGTGCGACACGAGCGGACTCCTGGGCGCCCGCAGATCCTCGTCATTGAGATCTTTGGGTCGGCCCTGGGTCTGTTTGGGGTGATTGTGGGGATCATCATGAGCGGGGCGGGCTTCAACGACAAGTACTGAGTGAAAGCCAGGCGGACGAGCGATGTGCGGCCATGCTCGTGCGCTGCCATGCCAAACCTCGCTGATCTTCCACACCTAGTTGCGGCACTTGAATGCGCAGACACACAGAAGGGCATGAGCAGATTGCCAGCAAAGCCGCTGGCACTGGCGTGTAGGCAGTCAGGCCATCAGTGGGCGCCTGGCCACCCACCCGCATCAGCACCGCGTCAACCTTCCTACGAAGTTCCTCAGCTGCCGCTCGGTGACGCTGCACCTGGATCCTCCCCACTTCGGGCCCATATCTGCGTTTGCGACGGCACCGGCGTTCGTCGTGATCAGACCAACCCCAAATCCAGCGTCAGCATCATCGCGACGATGGCTTTCGCGCTGAAGGCCGCGCCCGCCTGTGCGGCGCACGCTTGCCGTCCCCCCTCGATGAGGTGAGAGTGCGCGCGTTGCCTGGGCGTCCGCACTTTGCTGAGGATCCATCCTGGAGTTTGTTCTTGGTTCGTGCGCTCGGGGCGTCCGTTTCGGGCGCTGCGGCGCCCGCTCCAGGCTGGGGCGATGCGAGGGTGGGGGCGCCGCGTCTGCAACGCCCTTCGCGCCGGTGTGAACGGCGCCAACGCACCGCTGCCTGGCAAAGCGAAGTTTGCATCGCCATGTCCACGAGGCGTCATGAACCATCGCTCCTCTGAGCCGTCTGGACGTCCGTTCGGTTGCAGCCGCGCGAGGAGCGTTTCGTGCAGCGCCACGCCGTCGGCGGCGTCTTCCGAGGTCACCATCCGCAGGCGGCCTCCGGAAGGGATCGACAAGCAGCCGTGCGGGCCTGTGTACTTCGAGGTGGGACCGGAGAGGAGAGTTTGAAGCCCCTGCTTGTGTCGCCAGCCTTCCCTTCCGGCCGGACGCGCCCTTGCCTAGCTGCCGCAGGTGCCCACGAGCGAGGAGAACCGGCCGCGGAACATTTTGGAGGAGATTGTGTGGTACAAGGACGTGGAGATCCGGCAGATGAAGGAGGCCCGGCCAGCGGAGTTGGTGCGCGCGATGGTGAAGGGCGCGCCGCCGGCTCGGGACTTCATCGGCGCACTGCGGGCGATGCAGGAGTCGTGGGGAAAGCCGGGTGAGGGCGCGGGGCGAGAGGATGCCTGAGCCTGGCCAGGGCGTGGCGGGTGCAGGGAGGTTGGCAAGTCGCCGTATCCCACCTGGTGCAACGAGCTCCCCTTCGCAGGGCTCATCGCGGAGGTGAAGAAGGCATCTCCCTCCAAGGGCGTGATTCAGCCGGATTTCGACCCCGTCCGCATCGCCAAGGCGTACGAGGAGGGAGGGGCGGCCTGCCTCTCAGTGCTCACGGACCAGAAGTTCTTCCAGGCGAGTCAATGCCTCTGTTCTGCTCTTGAGGAACGCGCGTGGCCAATGGCTTCCGCCCATGTGTCTATCTGACCGTGTCGCTCCCTCAGGGCTCCTTCGACAACCTGAAGCTCATCCGCCAGGCCGGCGTCAAGTGCCCGCTGCTGTGCAAGGAGTTCATTGTGGACGCTTACCAGCTCATGACGGCACGGGCGGCGGGGGCAGACGCTGTGGTGAGTGCCACGCCGGCGACGTGGGAGCTCTCGGTCTCGTGCATGCACGCGCTGGGACACTGGGCTCCTCAGCGTGCCTGCCAGTTCCCGCGCCCTCTGCTCCTCGCGCAGCCTTGGAATGCGAACGAAGCGAGGGCTCCCGGCTGCTCCTCCCCCGCAGCTCCTGATCGCGGCGGTGCTCCCCAACAGCGACTTGCGCTACCTGGCCAAGGCGGCCCGCAGCCTGGGCCTGCAATGCCTCATCGAGGTGCACTCCGAGGCGGAGATGGCGCGCGTGCTCGAGCTCCCCGCGGACTGCTTGGAGGGGAGCATGCTGGGCATCAACAACCGTGACCTCGGCACGTTTAAGGTCGACTTGGGCATCACGCAGCGCATCATGGAGAGCGAGGCGGGCAAGGAGGCACTGCGCCGGGGATTCCTGGTGAGAGGCACTGTCACGGAAAATGTTGCATGTCGGCGGTGTGATGTAAAGAGTAGCACACGCGCAACCATCGGTGCCCCAAGTCGGGCCGGCAGAAGCGATTGGCTCAGCCAAATCCAGGTTTGTGTTCAGATTCCTCGTGTCGCGTGTTCCGCAGGTGGTGGGCGAGTCGGGGATCTTCACGACGGAGCACCTCGACACGATGGCGAGCGCGGGGTGCGAGGCGGTGCTGGTGGGGGAGTCGCTTGTTAAGCAGACCGACGCGGCCACCGGCATCCGCCGGCTCTACGGTCGGGAGTAGAGCGGCGCGGCTTGACTGTCCGTGGGATATGCTTGTGCGAGTCCTTGGCCGGTGTTCGATTCTTCATAAACGGGGAGGGGTTCAACGTCGGTCGAGAATTTTCTGCCATAGAACGCTGCGGAACCACCGAGCACGAAATCTGGGACGACCAGTATAGAGCGTGGCTGGGTGCTAGGAAAGGGAGCACGATGGCAAATCTGTTTGCAGACGCATGCCAATCACGGCGACGTCAGCTATGGAGCAGAACGAAAGCCATGCCATGAAACTCAGGTTACGTCAATATGTGTGCTAGGACTGCGCAGGAGACGGGAACGGTGTGCAACGACAAGCGTCCCCACCACGCCACTCGCGCAAATGCAAGCGTGCGAGGTGGGTCATGCGGCGTGCCTCCCCAGGGCCGGGCTGTCGCTCCGACGGCGAACAACGACGCGGTACGCGCCGCCGCCGGCCGTCGTGACCACGCCCGCGTCGCTGAGCCGCCTCACCACCCCCGCCGCTCCGACATCGGTACTGCCAGACCCGGGCCCGGGCCCTCGGGCCATGTCCATCTCCACGCTGCCCGTCGCCACCGCCGCACCCGCGCCCCGCAACTCTTCCATCAAGCCCTCCCACGCACCGCGCCCTCGCTTGGCCCTCGACGCTGCTTTTTCGAACGCCCCGGGGGTGCGCTGGCCCCGCCGCGCCCTCGGCCTCAAGCGGCCCTCCCTCTCGGTGCCCCGCGAGTCCCCCAGCGACTCCATCTGGGCGTGCGCGTAGCTCAGGAAGCCCTCTCTCAGCCCCACGGGCCCCTGGGGCTCCTCGCGCGTCACGCCCTGGAGGATGCGGTTGGCGCGATCCATCGTGAGCGGCTCAGCGGTGGCGCCGATTGGCTGGGTCTCCGCAGCGTGCTGGAAGAGCAGCATGCGGCGGCGAAGGAGGCCGATGTCGAGGTCGCCGCCTCCCACAGGCGCGTCGCCGGACTCGGCCACCAACGGGCCGCCACCCATCGATCCAGGCACGGGCGGGCGGGAGGGGAATTGGGCCTTCTCGACGCCGAAGCAGCCCATGCGGGAGCCCTGGATCACAGTCAGGCATATAGGAAGAGAGTGAGCGAGCCGTGCAGGTGAGGGCTGCTGTTTGGTGGCACCCGCACCGCGCTTTACTGCACACGACTCGTCATGGCACCCCTGCGGCGGATGTCACCTCATCGAATCCCAGGAAGTGCGGCATGTCCGGCTCCGCCTCGGGGACAGGCACAGCAGGGGGCCTCCCGTTTCCGCGAACGTCCATCCCCCGGGGAGCGTAGCCGACCGTGGAGCCGTGCGTGTGCGTACCCCCCGCTGACGACGTCACGCCTCCCGACGACTTGGAAGATTTGGAAGAGACGGCGGAGAAGTGCGCGAGCGCGACCATGCTGGGCGCCGTGTGGTGGACACCCTGCGGCCGCACGGCAGACGTCGGCTTGCGTTGACCTGGGCCGCATGGCAGGGGCTTGGTGCGCAGTCAGACAGGGCCAATGGAAGAGCGAGTGCATTGCACGCGACGAGACTCTTAGAGAGCCTTTGTATGCCGTAATGCCAGCCACATCCCGCACCTGCGTGAGCTGTGACGCAGCCACCGCGGGGTCCTCGGCGATGGCCTCGGGCCTCCCCGCTTGGGACGCGGGGCTGGTGTTCGCGGGTGCGCGGAGTGCCTCGAGCCTCGTCCCGCGGTGCTCGAGGTGAGGGAGGAGCCGTGCGGGAGTGTGGGTGGCCAGGTGCAGGTCCCAGGGCGCGGCCCCCTTCTGCGGGTGTGGTACATGCGCACCGGTGCCGCTCGCGGTGCCGGATACAGGGCTGGGAGCACTCCGATGGAGGCAACGCTGGCGTGGCGCACCTGGGGTGTGGCGAACATGCTGTCCACAAATCCGGCGGGGTCTACGATCATGGTGGATGAGGCCGTCACCCCCGGCGCGTCCAGGGCGCTGCGGCACGGCCCGTCGGGTCCGGGCGGTCGACGGAGCTTCTCCGGCGTCCGCAGCGCCTCGTGGTGCGAGGCATACGTCGGCGCCACCCGAGGCTCACTGTCGCCATTGTCTGCAGGGGCGTTGGGGAGGGCGCGGTGGGGTTCAGGGAGCTTGGGGGTCACGGCGCGGGTGCGGGGGGTACGCGCTGCAAGCGCACCGGAGCGCGCAAGCACCAACGGGCTGGGACAGCGCAACCACCGTGCCGGGCCCTACCGCCCTTGCCCGGCCCGGCGTGCCATCCGGCGCCCGCCACGGCGCGGAGGGCGCGCAAGGGCACAAAACGCCCTGTGGGACACTCCATGGTCCGGCTGAAAGTCGCCAATGCTCGGGCACGCGTTCCCGCCTTGCAGGCACCCTGGCGTGCGCGCCCCTCCCAGCGCGTGGGGTGCGTCGGCTGGCGGCAACACAATCGATTCCGGCAAATTGCACAGTCCTGCCCGACGCTGTCTTGGCGGCAGAGGCCAAGCACAGGCGCCGGGGGCCGCGCAGCTGTCGGCTCCTTCCCAGCGGTCCCGGCACGCCACGCGCCACCCTCCGGCGCCAAGCGTCGGAAGGCAGGCTTTTAACGTGGAAATGAATAATGTGGAGGACGCAGGCGAGGGGATGGACGCCGTGGCGAGCCGCGCGAGGGACAACGACGGAGACTCGCGGTTCGGCCGGCCCGATCGGACCTCGCGGGGCAGGAGCGTCGCTCACCAGTCAAGTTCTCGTCGTTGGCGATGTCAGGTGCCGAGCAGATCCACGCAAAGCTGAAGTCCCCCGTCATGGCACTCCCACAGCGCGTGAGGGCGCCCAAAGGCTATATCATGCGTTGTGTTGGCTGTGATGTGCGTGAGGGGACGGAAGGGGGCGCGGATCGGCTTTGAGCTGCGGGCGAGGGGGCATGTCAGGGCGCATGACGCCTGACACACCCGGGGCATAAACGATCTCCGTTACGGCTGACGACAGGAGTTTGCGCTTGTGATCTGGGCAGCGCTGATATAGCGTCACGAGCCCGCACAGTCCCGCAGTCTGCAACTTTGCCTTCGTGGTGCTTTCTCGTGTCGCCGTCTGCTGCCTGCTATCATATCGAACAGCGGAAGGAAGGAAGCAGTGTCTGAGCGACTCTCCGGCCTGCAGCGTCGCATCAGGCTTCGCACGAGACGGGGTATGCAAGTTGGGCCTGAGGAGCGCCCAGAGGAGAGCAGCGAGCCCGGAAAGAGCAGACCTCGCTTCAATTTTGGGGCCTTGACGGCGGTCTTGTCAGAACCGATCAACGTGAGCCGCCCACGCTGCGTCTGTGCGCAGGGGGGCTTCGCGCAGGGCAAGAGCGTTGACCGCGGCATCGTTGCACTCTCCGATCCGTCCAAGCGCTCTTTCTCCGCAGATGGTGCTCGAAATCCCCGATGAGATCGTTCCGGGCCTGTACTTGGGGTCTATGGTGAGCCGCGAGCTGCACAAAGCGCTCGAGTGCCCAACTGCCCCCCGTGCGAACAAACCCGCTGACCTTTGCGCCTCCAGATGGCCGAGATGAATTACCGCGGTCTCCAGGCCGTCAAGATTACGCACGTCCTGTGCGTAGCGAGTGGCCTGCGGGCGAGCCACCTGGGTCGCCTCGCGTACAAGCAGGTGCCAATGGCGGACTCGGAGGCCCAGAATCTCTTGACCCACCTGGACAGCTGCTTCGACTTCATCGACGGCACGATCGCTCAGGGCGGCCGCGTTTTCGTGCACTGTGCGGCGGGCGTGAGCCGGTCGGCCGCGGTCGTGATTGCCTATCTGATGTGGAAGGAGCACATGCCCCTGAAAGAGGCCCTCAAGTTCGTGCGAAGCCGCCGAGGCATTGTCAGCCCCAATCCCGGTGAGTGCACGAGCAGGGGAGCTCTGGCACGGCTGGGGTGCTGCTGACGTGTGGGCGGGCCAGCTGGGCGGCCGCATGGCTTGCGGGGTTGCGATGGCCGTCATCGACTCGCCTTTGCCACCCAGGCTTCCTGTGCCAACTCCGCATCTTCGAGGAGAACGGTTTCGACACGACCAAGGAGAAGGTGCAGTGGAACTTCAGTAACTTTACTGAGATGGCGAGGACGGGCGAGATGGCGCGACTGCACCGGGAGCTCATGTCGCAGATGCCGTGACGGTAGCGTGTCGAGGTCCTGCACCACGCATGTACTGCGTGACAGTAGCTTCCGAGGAGTTGCACGACACGCTTGTAGTATCCATTCGTTCCCTGCAGTACCCCTAGCAGGCAGACGCCCCGTGCCCCTTTCCCAGGATGCCCACATCGATACCATGAGAGGCTGAGAGATGTGCGCTAGAAGCGTCGAGTTAGTCTAGGCCCAGGGCAAGGGTTGGCCCCGCGCTGCCACTCCCTTTCAAGCGAGGTCCTTTCTCAAGCGACCGCGAGAGAGGCTGCAGCCAGCTGCTATGACGAGAAAGCCGCGCTACCGATTCAACTGAAGAAGTACGTGCTGCGGCGGATCTCATTGAGGTCAAGGCGGTTCCCGGGGTCCGCCATCGGGGGCGCGTCGATTTGGACGTCGTGGACCGACGCCTGCAGCTGGCGCCGGAAACTCTCGAGGAGCGGGAGGGAGTGGAGCTGTACGAACTTCTCGCGGAGGATGAGGGCGAGCTCGGGGACGTCGCAGGCGTGCGTCCAGAAGGAGTCGTGGACGCCGGCAAACACGATGCCCCGCCTGAAACTCTCCATGGCCGTCAGCATCATGTGCGACGAGTCGAGCGAGTGCACGTAATTGGGACTCACGGCGGAGCGCTGCTTGGAGTTCTGGATGCCGGCGCGACCGGTCATGGGGTCCCTTGCCTCCACCCGCAACGTCATTGCCTGCAAGCCCACTCCGGAGACTGCGAGCGAGAAGCGACACGCACCGTTGCACCGTTGCGCGACCTTTGGCATTCGCGCTTCCAAAGGCGAGGTCGTGCGGAAAAGCAGGGGCTTGACAGGTCCACCGCAGCATCAAGGCAGCGGCAACGGCCAGGTGGGGTGTCGCGAGCGTGAATGCGCAAGTGGTGTCACATACATCGCGGCCTCGCGCGCTCACTCTTTACGGAGCGGGCTTGCATGTAAGGCTGCCGGATGGTGAGGCCTAGGGGTGACTTCCACACGACCTCGTGCCTCTGCTTGGCCACAATGCTCGCCATGTCCGCCAGCCACCCCATGATCGCCCGCGCCTCCTTGAACGTGTCGCCGACCGCCAGGATCGTCTGCCGCGCCGCGTAGCCCGCCGCCGCGACCGTCGCCTTGAGGTGAGGGTTCCACCCACGCTGCGCGCCCATGCGGGAGTGTCTGTTCGTCAGCGATACAACAGAAAGCCCACATGCAAGTTGTTCTCTGCCATCCAATCAGCGACAATACATCCACACGAGGACGAGTCAAGCGACACAAAGAACAATGAGAACCACTGCAGCTTAAGAGCCGGAAACAGCCCCGCATGTGACGCACAGAGCGAATGCAAGCGGCGGCCTCTCTCACCTCGGTGAGCCGGGAAAGGATCTGGTCCCGTGCTCCGATGAACGTGACGCCGTAAACGGTAGTCATGACCGTCTGCTTGACGAGCTTCCGGTTCACCTCACCCACCAGCGATTGGGCCACAGGATCGCCTGCGGCTGCGTCGCGCTCTACGCGGGCACGGAGCGCGTCTGCCACTGCGCTGTAGACGTCCTGGGGTCGGTCCGAGGGAGTCAGGTTGACGGTCGCGCCGCCCGCTCGGTCGCGGCCCAAGGCGGCTGCGGGCACGCGGAGGGGAGCTGTACTGAGCATGAATCGAGTTGGCACAAAGGCAGCAGAAGCTCAGCAACATGTGCATATGCCACACTGGCTTATGTCGCCACGGTCCCTCTCGTCATATCTGCCACCCCGTCAGGCGCAGCATTCGAGGCTCTCACAAGCGCCTCACCAAAGTGCTGCAGGCCGTTGCAGGAGCCGTCCTGGTTGATGGGGAGCGTCGAAGGGAAGTCCTCAATTCGATTCCCGGCCCTATACCACTCGTACACGTCCCGGTATTCGAAACAAGCCGCCAGGAACTGCGATGCTCAGCACATACGGGTGCACGTTCCCAGTCTACACACCGCGATGTTCATATCACACGCCTCTCGACCTCTCAGCACTGGCATGAGCACCAGCCGTGCATGCCAGACACCGACTGCGTTTCTTATCATCCATCCACACAGGTCCGCCATGCCCAGCTGTACCTCACGCCATGCCACGGCCCTCGCAACTCACACACTTATCCCCACCCCTAGTCCATCACCTGGAAAGGGTTCTCAGCCTCCTGCCACCACGTGTGCCGCATCGGGTCGGACGCGCAGTCGAGGATGCGGGACTCGTTGTCCTCCGCAAAGGCCACGCGGCCGTCCAGAGGCAACTTGTCCACGCCTCCCGTCGCAAAAGTGTTTGCCAGCTGTATCTTGATCCAATGGAGGCCCGACGGGCCCAGTGGCTGCGGAAACAAGCCACGAATTGCCATGGCGTACTGTCATGGGCACAGCACTGCCCGTCACCAAGCTAGCAGCACCGCGGCAAGTGGGTGCAGGTGTCATGAGGTTGGTGGTACAAAGGACAGCCTCGCGCCCCACCCAGGCCCGTCAAAGAGGCCCTCACCTTGGCGACGCCGAAGACGAGGAGCCCTCTCACAAGGTCAGACCCCATGTGCTGCAGGTGCGGGTGCGCAGGGTATGCCCGACCGCGGAAGTCGAGCGTGTGGGGTTGGAACAGCACTGACGCCTTAACGGCATCCTTGGCCGTGGCCAGCACGATCTCAAAGCTGCACTTGAGCGAATGGAAGTCCGCGAGCTCCTTCTGCAAAGCGGACTCGTAAGCACGGGGCTTGTGACGAATGGCCGCACACTTGGCCTCTGCAGCCTGGAACTGCGCCGCGCGGTCTCGCAGGGGGACCTTGCACACGCCGCCACCTTGCTCGTGGTATATGCGCTGCGGGGATTGCCGGGAATGAGCGCGTGGGTTTCTCTGGCGGTGCGAGTGGGCGCAGGATGGGGTGCGGAAATTATGATGCGGTCTTATTGTGGCAACTGCTATCTCTATCTCGATGTCACCTGCAAGACATCGAGCACCCGGGCCTGCACACGCCAGGGCGTGGTGCCCAGCACTGTCAGCGCGGTGTAGATGGTCGACAAATCCTCTGGCTCGAAGTTATCCTCAAAAAGGTCGCAGACGGATTCGGGCGAGAAGGCGCGGCCCCCAGTGGCTGCCGAGGAGAGGTCCTGGTAGTGCTGGCACACATGCCGGCGTCGCGATGCCAGCCCCGCCACCGCCGGCCCACACCGAGACGAGGCCTCAGGGCCCGGGTCACCCCACACCTGGTCTCCACGGAACGCAGGGACGCCCCACCGGGACCCCGCGTGCCAAGGCGTGCCGGCCAAGGGCGGCCATGCACCCGACACCCCGGCGTCCGCGTCACTTGGTGTTGCACCCCCCCCGGACAAGTGAGGTCGAGCCGAGTAGGGCGCGCGAGCGCTCGCGTGCTCGCCATCCACTGCACTCTTCGCCTCGCCAGGCTGCCACGTCTTCCCGTCCCAACCAGGCCCTGCCTCGGAACCCGCCACCCCCCGCTGCCTCTCGCTGAACGTCACGAGCCGCGATCGCCAGGCATCTGTCTCGATTGCGTAATCCACGCTCCCCATTTGAGCATGTGTATCCTCGCCCTGCTCCTCGTCCCCCGACTGCGCACCCGCCCTGTTCGCCAGACCCCTCCGCGACGGTGAAGAGCCCCAATGCGCTGCGTCGTAGTCAGCCCCGCGCGATGATGGCGATGCAGGTCCAGGCGATGCAGTAGATGGCCCCGGCTGCTCCCACCAACCCGCGCCGCGATGTGCCAGCCTGGGAGGCGGCGCTGGTGGAAACGGCCCCAACCCTTGCTCTCCTGCCGCCCATCTCCGGCCGGCGCGACCGCCCAGCGCGTCCATCGCGCCTCCGTCGCGAGACGTGCTCTCTTGCAAAGAAACACTGTGCCCCCGGCCCTCTCTTGCAGCCCGCAAGGCGTCGCGATGCGCCTGTTGGTCTACGATCCGAGACGCTGCCTCCCACCTCGCAACCTCCTCCAACTCCTTCCGATTCTCTGCGTTCGCAAAAGATACGAACAGCGCTCCCTATAGCCTGCCCATCACATCACGCCCGGTGCCAGCAGCCCAGCGTTTGCCCAGCGTGTGCCCCACCCTGCCTGCAAGGACGGATGCATGGGCAGCGCCAGGCCGCGCACCTTGCAAGGACGGGTGCATGAGCAACGCGAGGCTGCCCACGAAGCCCCTCTCGTGCAGCTTGTCATCCACGCCTTGCACCAGACTTCGGTACACATGCCGTGCTCCCACGTTCCTCGGGCTTCGGACGACCCCGTGTTTGAGGTGGGTAAACCCACCCGTGAAGAAACCGCTCCACGGCACGGGAGGGACGAGCATGGGGGTCATCGGCGCCACGTCGCGCAGCGTCTGCGTGAGCAGCGCGATCTGCCATGGCGGCAGTCCACAAGAACCCCATCCAGCAGACCACCGTGGGGCGATCGCGGCGAGTCGCGAGATCGCAAAGTAATTACAAAGTCGTGCCGGACTGGTCATGCGTACAGCGTGCAGGTGCAGGGCACTGGCCGCTCACCTCAAAGGGCTGGGAGGACAGATATTCCGCCAAATCTGGATCCATGGACAGCTCCCCGATGACCTTGACGTCGTCGGCGCGCTGCGGATGCACGCCGTGACGAAACACGGGGACCCGTTGCACCCTGTCCCCGTTCCCGTGCCCCTTGCTGCCACCTTCGCGCCCCTCTGGCCCCTCTGTTCCCTTGCGCAGCGGCCAGAACCGCTTGATCGTGCAGTTCTCCACCAGCAACTGCACTGCCAGCGCAGCTGCGGGGACGGAAGCGGTCCCAAGGTTGTCAACCAAGACCACTCCACCGCCGCAACGCCTTACGCAGCTGCCTGCTGCTGTTGGTCCATGCTACCCACGCAGCGCTCGCCTCACCTGCCGCCTGATTGACGAGGACGTTCTCGTTGCCCAGCGGCCCCAGGTTCAGTTCCAGGTGCCAGTCGACCAGCCAGGGCGCCCCGTGTCGCAACACGCGCTCGACGGCGTTCCTCACGTCCCTCGGCAGCCCCGCCCTCTTGTCCGACATCATCTCCATCTTGTCCCGCGCGAGCGATCGGCTCAGGGCCTCCGCAATGTCCTCTGTGACTTTTACGATTGAGATGGACGCCGGACGCATCAACTGGGCTTGCTGCCTCATCATCGTGTGCTTCGAAAGCGCTCCCTCCCTCTGGGAATAATGAGAGGATTAGGGCGATTATCAACAACTAGATGGGCCGAGAAAGGTGAAGCGGGGCGGGGCGGCAGGGTGCGAGCGAGGCGGGGCGGCAAGGAAGGTGCACAGGGAGGGGCCAAGGCAAAAGCGTGGGAGTGGACAGAAGCGTGCTCACCATGGTTCCCGACATGGCGCAAGCGATCGTCGATCGGGCCACCGTCTCTGGAGAGAAGAGCAGGAGCTGCGCCTCGGCCAGTTGGCGCACGCGGGACGCGGGCGTGGCGGTTGCAGTGGCGGGGGTACCGTCGCCCGACTTGACCGCACGCCTCCCGCTGCGCTCCCCGCTGCTACCCTCCAGCCAGCGCAGCGTCGCCTCCTGTTGAGCGCGGATGGCCTCCACCAACGCCGGCTGGACACGGAGCGAGGGCAGGTGGCCATGAGGCAAGCGTGTTGCTATGCTGGGTAGTTGCCACTGCCAAGCTGCCCACCGACGTGTTGCGGGTTGCACCCGCACCCTCCCGCACCCCTCCGCACTCCTGCATGTGTTTGCGACCCTCTCACCTCCACCGCCGCGATGACTCGCCGCCCGGCGCTCGTTCCCGCGAGCTTCCCCAGACGCGCGAGCTCGGTCCACGCCCCCGCTCCCTCGTTCGCGGCGTCCAATAGCCACCCCCGCTCCTCTGCATACTGCTTGGCCACGAGATTGAACACCCAGGCGGGGATGCCCGAGGCTTCCTCAGCCTCTTCCGCCGTAAAGAGGCCCCGGCGGTGCTCCTCAAGGACTGCAAGAGCAACACGCCGAGCACGTCCGGCAGGAACACTACAGCATGGGCTCCCTGGCTGGAAACCAAAGCACGACTGGTGACAAGTGCACCAGCTCGTGCGCCAAGGGGCCTGCACTCACCGCGGTTGAGCTGGAAGGCCTTGTCGGTGCTGAAAAGCACGGCCACATCGTCCAGACTGGCACTGGAACCCTGGCTGGTACCGGGCGTGGACCTAGCTGCCGCGTTTCCAGGGCCACCAGCCCCCGCCGCGGGCGCCTGACTGCTGCCGGCGATTTCAGACGAGGTCAGCTTGTCTTCTCGGGCCACTTCGTGCGAAGCGGCCTCTGGGGTCGCCGCGCGGGCTGCGTCGTCCGTCACTGCCCGACGTTCGCGGACCCATTCCGCGAGACGCGGCCACCTGGGCTGCGGGCCAGGCCAGGGAAGCGAGCATCATGCTTGTGCCCACGATGACGGATGACAAGCGCTCGAGAAAAGCCCTGTGCGGGTCTTTGAGGGCGCGGCCAGCGCTCGCAAGGGCAGAAATCACTGTTGCGGAAGGGACGCGCTCACCCAGAGCTCCAGCAAGCTGCGATACTCCTCTATCGTCAGCGGCGGCCGACTGGTGGCCACTCGCTCCATGGACGAGCCGGACGCGGCCTGCGACGCCCATCGTGCCGCTGCCGAGGCCGGCGCTGGCGGCATCGCGCGGACGGCGCTGCCAATCGCGCTGATGACCCCTAAGATCCGGCACGTTTCCAAAAGACGCTGCATCCTGGCCCTTGCCCCCCCTCCGCCCGCCGCAGGCTGGGCCGCGCACCGCGCTGGCTTCTCGCCTCCCGCCACCCAGAGCGACCCCGACAACCCGCCGCCACGATCTGGAATGGCCCGCCGCGTTCCCTCCCGCCGCTCACTGCAAAAAAGTGACGCGTTCCGGAATCCTGATGTTTCTGACGCAGGTGTACCGGTTTCCGCCGGCGACCGAATGCCGTGCCCGCCAGCCGTCGAAAAGGCATTCTTTCGCTCACGAGGTCCGAAGTAGGCGTGATCGTGGCCGCGTAGAACGCGAACGCCCTCGATTTCCCAGCCCCGCGTGGGACCCCGAGACGGCCGGCCTAGTCCAGGGGTTGAAAAGAATGCCGTTTTCCCAGGCCTGGGCCAGGAGCCAGGATGCGGCCTGGGCGGGCCACGAGACTGGGATGATGTTTCCGGAGCAGGTGGCGTCGAGCGCAGCGAACTTTCCAGGCTACAGCAACCAGTATGGGGGCGAGGCCCTCTTCGGGGAGGAGGGGGGGCAAGGTGGGCCTCCCAGCGCGCCCGCGGACCGGGCTTCGAGCATGCGCCGCCGGGGCCCCCGGCGCGCTATATGCGGGGCTGATTTCGACCGCTTTCATCGGGTTTTGAGTCGCGGAGTACTCCGCAACCGCAGGGATGGTCCCGGTCGGCGCGTATCCGGGAGGACAGCCTGTCGGGGCGCCCATGCCCTTTGCCGCCGGCGGGCCGAGGGGGGGCCGCGGCGGGGGCACGGCGGATGCCCAGGGGGCAGCGGGCCAGTTCTACAGGATGGGCAACGCTCCGATGCACCCGGCCGGCCCCGGGCCCGGGCCCATGCCCGGCAGGGGGTCGGGATCCTGGAAGACCCCGGGCAGCCGCAGGGACCGACGGAACCGGCAGTCCCCGCTGGTGAGAGTCGCGGCGCTCCTCTCTATGTCCCGCTGTCGCGCCGGGCGCACGCGCGCTCTCAGCTGTCAACATCGCGTCCCCTGTCGCAGGATATCCTCGCTGCGCGCGAGAAGGAGCTCAACCGCGCGTTGAAGCACATCCAGCAAAAGAGGGAAGAGATATTCGCCGTGTCTCAGGAGGACGGCGGCAAGGACGGCAAGGCGGGCGCCGGGGGCACGCACCAGGCCCCGCGCCGTGGGCCGGGCGGCAGCAGCCAGGCGGAAGGCGCGGGGGGCGGCAGGCGCAGCCGGAAAGGCATTAAGGACGAAGAGAGGCGAGTCCATGGGTCCCGGGCCCACTTTTCTCATGGCAGCGTCGCAGTGCGATGTTGCAGCACCGCAGTGCGACATCACGCCTTGTCGAGGCAAACGGAGGCCCGCCACCCGCAGGGTGCTGCACGATGCTCGAAGCGCGTCGCCGAAGGGCTCCGTGGCGGGTGGCGTCGGGCTGGCGCACGCGGAGGGGGACGGCCACGAGTCCGGGAGTGGCGCGGAGCGTTCGTTTGCCAGCGGTTTCGACTCGCCAGAGCCCACCCGGGGCCGGATCCACCCCAACAACGCGGCGCTCCATGTGACGCTGCAGCACCCGCCCCCGCCGCCCAAGCGGCGCACCGGAGATGCCTTCTCTGCACCTGCCCAGGCAATGATGGGGGCCGTGCCCGCCATGGCCGCTCCGACTGCTGCTGCACCGTCCATCGCGGTGGCCAGGTGACTGCCCTGTGCTGTCCCTGCATGGCCATCGCAACAGTGCGTTTTCCATGCGGCCACCCACGCCACTCCGGAACCCCGCCATGTGCTGAGCCATGTTGAGCGACCGTGTGCATGCAAGCAACAGGCTCTTCCTCGCCTCTTCTCGCAGCCCGCTGGACGACATGTCCAAAGCGTTCCAGGCTTTTCTCGCGCAAATGGGCGAGGCGCAGGCGCAGATGACGGCGGCAAGGGGCGGTGGCGAGTCGCAGGCCGAGGTCTCGATCCTGCGGTCCCTCATGAGCATGCCAGGGCACATGCTCTTTCAGGCAAGCATCTACGGATAGAACCAACAGCCGGCGCTGGGCGATTCCCACGATTGCAGTGGTGTGAAGGCGCTTCCGCAGCACGACTTGCGCCCTTGGCCCCAAGTTTGAGCCTGCAGCCATCCCCACCCTCGTCTCATGCCGGCTCTCTGTCGCTGTCGACTCCCATCCTCCTCCTCTTACACGCTGTTCACGTATCTGGCGCCCTCAGGTCGACCGGGAGGGCGTGGTGCGGCTGGCGCTGGGGCAGTGCCAAGGCATCCTGGGCTGCACTCCCGATGCCCTGGTGGGCCGCGCCGTGGGGAACCTCGTGGTCCCCGACGACGTCTGGATACTGATGGACCTGCTCAGCTCCGAGCCAGGCAACGTGGCCCGCGTTCGCTTGGTGCGGCACGACGGGCAGGACATGCAGCCCTGGTGCGAGATCTCGTGGTCGGAGGACCGGGGCAGGGGCGCGCCGGGCTACATCATCTTCGCGAGGGACATCTCGGGTGAGCGTGGGGCCTGGCGAGGGTGGCAGTAGAGACACCTGTCACCCCGTCGCCCATCGCTTACTGCCCTGCTCGTCCCTTTTTCGCAGAGTTGGTGAAGAAGCTCGCGGCGTCGCTCGCGTCCGCGCCCCAGCACACGGGTTCCCAGCGCAACGCGGTGGGCGCGTTCGGGGGCCCGTCGGCTGCTGGCGACTCGCCCGAGAGCCGGGAGGCCCGCGCGGCGCTGCTGGAGACGCTCTACAACAACATGCCGTGCGTGGAGGTGTCGCGGTCCGGCCACATCCTGTCGGCGAGCGTCCGCGTGGTGCCGCTGGTCGGCATGAAGGTCGAGGACCTGGTGGGAGTCGAAGTGTGGTCGTTCTTCGACGAGGTGAGAGCTGGTGATACAGAATTGATGACATGTCTTGCCTCTTCTCATGTTTACTAGAGATGTGAGCGATGTCAGTTGACACGACCGACACGATGGTCACGTTCGTGTTGTGGTGGGAAGGCGGGGTCGCCTCGGCTGTTCCCCTTGCAACGCTCCTCGACCGCGCTCTCTCTCAGGAGCACGAGCCGTGGTTCCGCTGGTGCCTCTCGAGCCCTGACGCGACGCACAACATCAAGGTCCTGCCGTTGCGGGGGCGCACGGCCGACGACCAGTACACGCACGTCGAGGTGTCCATCTTCCTCATGGACGATCCCAGCGTCACCACGCACTCCGGGGTGCTCCTCCCGGGGCAGATCAGCACGGCGCCCGCCGCCATGGTCAAGCTGCGCGACGCCTCGAGGTTCGTGGTCGCGTTGGAGTCTGCGGAGGAGCTCGAGCTGTACAAGGAGGTGGCGCCCATCTGGATGGTCGTGTACGACGAGGCGGGGGTCATCGTGGACTCGAGCCCCTTCTGCCGGCAACTCCTGGGCTACACGCGGCAGGAGCTCATCGGCAACAGCGTCTGGGACACGGTGTACCCCGCCGACGTGGAGAGGCTCCGCGACGTCAACCGCGCCGCCACGAGGGAGGTCCACGACCTGCAGCTCAAGCGCACGTGAGTGGCTGCGGCGGTGGGGTGGCGATGCTTTGCACACCGCCGCCATGCCTGCGAGATGCGTTGCTGTGGCGCAAGAGACGGCGGCAGAGTTACTTTTGTGGAATGGGCATCTTGCTTGAGAAACCATCGACCGCAGTCCTTTGTTGATGCCGTGTGGATTGTGACGCGCCCTGACTTACGTCCCTGACTCGGTCCTCCGCCCTTTCCCGCAGCGTGCCCCTGCGTCAGGTCTACCGGCGCGTCCGCAAGGACGGCACGGCGCTCTGGGTCGAGTCCTGCGGGCACATCGTCAAGCGCCCCGAGGGCCACTTCATCGTCTCTGCCGAGTGGCCCTACATCTACCTCAACGGCCGGCCGGGGCCCCAGGGCGACCCCTCGCGCCTCCTGCGCCGCTCCTCCATCGACGGC
This sequence comes from Protoeuglena noctilucae, assembly GCA_958009085.1. Lineage (NCBI taxonomy): Eukaryota > Viridiplantae > Chlorophyta > Pedinophyceae > Marsupiomonadales > Marsupiomonadaceae > Protoeuglena > Protoeuglena noctilucae. The sequence continues at coordinate 383,646 of OY253686.1, forward strand.
CACGTCAACCTCAGCTTCTGGATCGATGGGCTGCAGCCCGCGAGCCGCGAGGGCGACCCGTCCCTGTCGAGCGACGCCCCGGGCCTGGCGGGCCAAGCGCTGGGCGGGACGCGCCTGCCCGCGGTCATCGGGTCCCAGAGCCTCGTGGATCACTTCGCCAAGGCGCCTGCGATGGTGCCCGACGTCCGCCGCAACTCCCTGGCACGCACCAGCGCCCCGCCGCCTGCCCCGCCGTCCTCGGCCGCCTCCGTCTCGACCTCCGCCCCGACCTCCGCGGAGCACCGCAGCGCGAGCCCCCTCGGGTCCTCCTCCTCCATCAGCCTCAAGCCCACCTCGACGGCGATGGCGTCTCCCGCCCGCTCAAATGCGGAGTCGGCGGCCAAAGCCGACGACTCCGGGCACGCGCGCAGCGTGCGGGGCTCGCCTGTGCCCCTCAGCGCCGGGGGCGCATGAGCGCCGAGACTCGGCCGCCATGGCACGTGGCTGCTTCGCGTGCCAACATCAGCGAGCACTGTGAGAGCTCGTGCTAGGAGGCCCTTTCCCGATCCCACCGGGAGAGTGAGCCCGCTTCGTTCCGTCCCGCCCCGCATTCTCACGCATGCCCGACGCCTCCCCGCACCCGCGCATGCTCATCCGACTGCAGCGCCACGCCCACCCCAAGCTGCGATAGCCCCAACGGGCGCGTTGGCCTGAGCCCAACCCGCCCGGACCACCCCGCGCGTTGCGCCGGTGAGTCCACCCCTTTGCCAGCAGTTCCTGAGCCGGGCAGTCTCTGACTCTCTTCCTTTCCCGGCTAGCCCACCCGGACATCGCCTTTTGCGCATGCTACGCGTTTGCTGGCGATGTCTGGTGTTCCTTGAGCAACCTCCCTTGCCACAGGCTTTCCGAAAGCCAGGCAGAGGCTATGCAGCACGCGCGGACGTCGATTCATTCACAGGGTGCATGCCGGACTTGCCGTCGCCCCCACCGCGGCCCCCCGCCCCCTGTGTCGTCTCGCTGCACGCTTCCCGCTGCCCGCCGCGCCCAGTGGTTTCCGCCCTCGTCGCCGCGATTGCCCTCGGCTGGCCGTCCGAGCGCCTTCGTGGGCGGCAGAGGCGGGCCGTCGCGTGGCGCCCGCGGCGCTCGTTGCGCCCCACTTCCCGGTGCCCCTTTGACGTTCATGCACGTTGATGCAATGGTCTTTCTTATTGCTGACTTCCCTCTTCAGTGACAGGATCGAGTGGCAGGCCCCGTTACTCGGCAATGCCCGTTGCAGCGCCTTTGCCCGGTGCCATGGGCGGAGGGTGACCTGCCCCGCACATGCACGGCCTCCAGCCGAGGCCGCCCCCATTGCGGCCTCCGCTTGGCGCGTTTCCAGCCACGCGCGCCGCGCCATCTCGGCCGTTGGCCGACGGTCCTTCCCTCAACCCTTACCCCTCACCTTTCTCGCGCATTCGTTTCAGTGCCGGTGCGCGTCCCGTCGTCGCTGCACTCCGGTTAAGCCACGCGCCAACCCCGGCCCCGACTATCTCGGCCATGAGCCGGCTTGGGCACGGAGCGGTGTGAATTTCGCACAGGGGTCTTGCCGCGACTCCCTGTGCTTAGCTAAGCTCTCACGGAGGGACACCAGGCGGGCTCTGGTGTCCCACAGGCATCGGCCCCCGTGAGAGTTCCTTTCTGGCACGGCCTCGTTGCCAGAGGACGGCCGGTAGCTTCTGTCGTTTCGTCGGACGGAATCGATCCCCCAGGGTTTTTCCCGGGGTAGCACGGTCGCAGGACCGACGGACTAGGCCCCGCTGCTCGCTTGACGCCGTTGAAGTGAAGAGGGGCTGTGGTGGCACACCCCGGCACAATGCATGCCTGCCTGGCATATTACTCCGGCGCAGGCCAGCATGACGAAAGCGTGAGTGAAAGCGGCGGCTTCAACCTGGTGACGCTGCGCGGGAGCCACCTGCGACTTCCCGGCAAGATCTACGCATATGGGCTGCCTATGCCCGGGTAGCTAGCTGGGCGAAACACATGCATCAATGGTCGCAAAGGGCGTCGGGGACAGGCGCAAGAAATACAGCGAGGAGCGGTGCCCCCCTGCAGGTCCATGCATGCCGGGCGCGTCCGGAGCTCTCGCTGCCAGCGTGGGCGGAGCGGGGCTTCGACGGAGGCCTCAAAAGGCGCACAGACAAAGCTCGCACAGAATCAGGGCGGCCCCAGTCACGCGGTAGGAAACAGATGCCTCTGGGAAAGCATCACATGTCACGATGTCGCAATGTCACGATCTATGGCGAATGCGGCCTTGCTAGCACCCAGGGCCACGTGTCGGTCCTCGCGCCCCCGGTCATCACCTCCGGCGCTTGCCGTTGCCGCCATTGAAGGGCCTGCCGTTGCCCGGGGCGGCGTCACTCGGGCCTGTCGGCATGCCGGGCGCGATGTCGGTCGTGAACTCCGGCACAGAAATGTGCGGGGAGCTTTCGACGGAGGGGAGCCTCCGGGCGTATGGGTCCGATCCGCCAAGGTAAATGCGAGTCAGCGCTATGCGCTGCTGCATGTCGGCGTCGGTGCCGTCCTCGCCAAACGCCTCCATGACACGGCCGAAGAGGCGGCTCGTGTCCGCCACCACGTCCGTCATTTCAGTCTCCATGGTGCGCGCCTGGTTGCGAGAAGCAGGAGGGAGTTAAGAAATGAAGAAGGGGTAAGAAAGCGAACGGGCGCGTCGCTAGGCGCAGCGGGGGATGTAGGGTCAGTCCGCTGCGGTGGTCAGTCGTATTGGGGTGCCACACTGTGCCATGCGTAGCCGCGCCCGAGCATGCCTCACCTGCGCAGCCATGCCTTGAATGAGCTTGCTGGCCTCGCGCAACGTGCCCTCCAACATGTTGACCGTGTTCTTCAAGGAAACCATCTCCGTCTTGGCCACCTGCACCCGTGCACGGCCAGGGCGAGCGGTGAGCCACCGGGGCCGTCGCATGGTTGCGACCTGCAGCGCTCGCAGCAGCCCGATTCTCTCACCTTATCCTTCGTCTCGAGCTCCGTGTTGCGCTGCGTCAGCTGCGCGTTCTCCTTGACCAGTTTCGACGCCCGCTCCGTCGCCTCGGCCAGCTGTGCCTTGAGCTCCTGACTCAGCATCCGCGACTCGATCAGCTGCGCCTTGCTGATCTCCACCTGGCGCCTGCGACGAACGGAGAAACACATTGATGAGGCAACCTGGCATCCGGCGGGCTGACAACGGCACGGGTGGACCGACCCTCATCCATTCCGCTCACCTCCACTGTTCTTCCGCCTCCTGCGCCTTGAAAAGCCCCTCCTCCAGGCGCTCCTTCTCCTCGCGCAGCGCCGTCGTCATTTGCGTAGACGCCCGCTCGGCCTCGTGGATCCTGCAGGGTGCACGGGTGCGCCGATCAGATCCACCACACCCGGTGGTGCGTGGGCGCCCCCCGCTTCCATCTCCCAATTCCTACGATGCTATTCATTTCATCTACTCACTTTTCCGCGAGAGCGTCCCGATCCAGCGTCAGCTGATGCGCGAGCTCCTCGAGGTCCGCCGCACGCTGGTGCGCCGCCATCACCTCCTCCGTGAGCCCGTGGGACGCCTCGGCTTGCTCCCGGGCCTGCAGGAAGCTCGTTGAACAAGAGTGAGGGGCACGGAGACAAGGCTGGCCACGGCACATCGCGAATAGTAGCCGGAATACAGAAGGCGCAGCCTGCCAAGCGTGCGCAGGGCCGCTGCATGACGGAAGCCTCACGTTCTTGATGGCCGCCGCCGCCCGCTCTTCCGCGTCAATGAGCGCCTCCTCCAGCGACTGCATCTGCTTGTGCATCTCCGCCAGGGCCTGGTCGCGCTCCGCCATCAGCTTTGCTGCGAGGACAGCCGGGAGCGCAGCCATGTCAGCAGCCATGTCAGCCGTGCCGCATCGCGAAACATCACCACACGCCGCCTCCGAGCACTCTGCCCACGCATCGTTGCGAACATCTCCCCCAACACATCCCGAGACTCCCCAACAGCGGTCCACCTGCTACCAATCAGACCACGCAGCAGCAGCTGACAAGCCCCGCCCCGCACCCGTCAGCTCCTGCAGGCGCTCCGACTCGGCCTCCGCCTCGCTCAGCCGCTGCAGCGACCTCTCCATCTCCGCCCTCGCGGCCGCCTCGCGCGCTTCCAAGTCCCTCCGGGCATCCTCGGCCCGGTTCAGCCGGTGCAGGAAACTCTGCAGCTCCTTGGCCGCCGCCTCCTCCTTGGACTCGAGGACCCCGCGGCGGGCCTCGGACCGCGCCAGGAGCGCCGAGTACTCTTTCGCCTCCAGCCGGGCCACGAGCTCGCGCTGCTCCAGCTCGCGCCGCTGGTCCTCCGCCTCCTCCAGCCGCGCCTGCGCCGCCGCCGCCTCCTCGCGCGCCTGGCTCTCCCGCTCCTCGAGCTCAGCACGCGCCGCCTCGGCCTGGCTCAGCCGCGATGTGATTTCGGCCACCTCCTCGCGCGCCGCCCGCTCCCGCTCCTCCAGCTCCCGCAGCGCCTCCTCGGCCTTCTCCAGCCGAGCGTACGACTCCTCCGCCAGCTGCCGCGCGAGCTCCTCCCGCTCCTCCAAGCCCTCCCGCGCCTCCTGGGCCTCCCGCAGCCGCTCCTCGGACTCAGTCACCATCTGCTTGGCGCGCGCCTCCCGGTCCTCCAGGTCCCGGCGCGCCGCCTCGGCCCGAGCCAGCATCAGGGCCGTCTCGTGCGCCTCCTGCCGCACCAGCCACTCGCGCTCCTCCAGCGACCGCCGCGCCGACTCGGCCTGTGTCAGCTTGGCCAGCGACTCGTCGGCAGTTGAGCGCGCCCGCCGCTCCCGCTCCTCAAGCACCTTCAGAGTCTCCCTCGCGAGGTTCAGCTGCGCGCTCGTGTCCTCCGCAGCCGCCAGCGCCTTCCTCTCCCGCTGCTCAAACTCCCGCCGCGCAGCCTCGGCCGCCTCCACCGCCCTCACGGACCGCCCCGCGTCCTCGCGGGCCTGTCGCTCCCGCTCCTCCAGCTCCCGCCGCGCCGCCTCGGCCTCCCGCAGCCGCTCCGCGACGCGCTCCTCCTCCCGCCCCTTGTACTCGCGCGCCTCCGCCTCGGCCTTGCGCAGCCGCTCGGCCAGCTCCGCCGCCTCCGCCCGGGCGATCTGCTCACGATTCGCCAGCTTCCGCCGAGCCTGCTCGTCCTCCTGCAGCTGGCGCGCCATCTCCTCCGCCTCCTTGCGCGCCTGCTTCTCGCGCTCCGCCAAGTCGCGGCGCGCCCCCTCGGCCTTGCGCAGCCGCTCGGCTACGTCCTCCGCGGCCGCCCGCGCCGCCCGCTCCCGCTCCTCCAGCTCGGCCTGTCGCTGCTGCGCGAGGCTCAGGCGCTCCATCGCCTCCTGTGCCGACGCCCGAGCCGCCTGCTCCCTCCTCTCCAGCTCGGCCCGCATCGCCTCCGCCTCCTCGCGAGTCTGCCGCTCGCGCTCCTCGAGCTCGGCCCGCGCAGCCTCGGCCTGACGCAGCCGCTCCTCGACCTCTTCCTGGGCCTGCCGCTCACGCTCCTCGAGCTCAGCACGGGCCGCCTCAGCCTGGCGTAGCCGCTCTTCCGCCTCAGCGCGTGCCTCCTTCTCCCGCTCTTCCAGCTCAGCACGAGCCGCCTCGGCCTGACGCAGTCGCTCCTCGGCCTCAGCGCGAGCCGCCCTCTCTCGCTCCTCGAGCTCGGCCCGCGCAGCCTCGGCCAGACGCAGCCGCTCCTCAGCCTCCTCGCGAGCCTGCCGCTCGCGCTCCTCGAGCTCCCGCTGCGCTGCTTGCGCCTGGCGCAGCCGCTCTTCCGCCTCGGCACGAGCCGCTCTCTCCCGCTCCTCCAGCTCTCGTTGCGTGGCCTCCGCTTGACGCAGGCGCTCCTCGGCCTCTTCGCGGGCTTGCCTCTCGCGCTCCTCCAGCTCAGCACGAGCCGCTTCGGCCAGGCGCAGACGCTCCTCAGCCTGAGCATGCGCCTCCCTCTCCCGCTCCTCCACCTCGCGCTGCGTCGACTCGACGTAACGCAGACGCTCCTCGGCGTCTTGCTGCGCCCGCCTCTCCCGCTCCTCTAGCTCCCGTTGTGCGGCCTCGGCCTGACGCAGCCGCTCCTCGGCCTCCTCACGCGCTTGCCTCTCGCGATCTTCCAGCTCGCGCTGCGCCGCCTGAGCTTGACGCAGCCGCTCTTCCACCTCTTCCCGGGCCTGGCGCTCGCGCTCTTCCAGCTCAGCACGAGCCGCCTCAGCCTGGCGCAGCCGCTCCTCCACCTCTTGGCGCGCCTGCCGCTCCCGATCCTCGAGCTCGGCCCGCGCAGCCTCGGCCTGAAGCAGCCGCTCCTGCGCCTCAGCGCGCGCCTCCCTCTCCCGCTCCTCCAGCTCCCGCCGTGCCGCCTCCGCCTGACTAAGCCTCTCTGCGGCATCCTCGGCCTCCTTCCGCGCCTGCTCCTCTCGCCGCGTCAGCTCCGCCCGCTCGGCCTCCGCCTGGCCCAGCCGGCCCGCGACCGACTCCACCTCCCGCCGCGCCCGCTCCTCGCGCTCTTCCAGCTCGCAGCGTGCCATCTCGGCGCGCTCGAGCTTCCGCGCCACCTCCTCCGCCTCGCGGCGCGCCTGCTCCTCGCGCTCTTCCAGATCCCGACGCTCCGCCTCCATCCGGCCCAAGCGCTCCGCCACGTCCTCCGCACGCTGCCGCGCCGCTCGCTCGCGCTGCTCCAAAGCGCTCCTCCCCTCCAGGGCCTTGGCCCTCTCGCGCTCCAGAGCTCTCTGCGGCAGCGAACGAGTCAAGAAGTTGCTTCTTACTCGTGGTGCGCATTCCACTGGTGCACCTGACACTGCTTTCTTGCCCCACCAGCTACCAGGCAACCTGCACCCCACCTTGCCCACCCCACCCCGCATTCCCTCATCTCACGTCTCTGAGCTGAATGTCTGTTGGCCCTATCCCAGCCATCGCAGGCTTCTCACCTCCTGCTCCTCCACCAGCGCGCGGGCCGCCTCGAGCTCCCGGGTCAGGCGCTCCTTCGACTGACGCAAGCGATCGATCTCCTCGATGGCGCCCTTGATGTCGACCGCAGTCGGTGGCTTGGGTGCCGGCGCGACCGCCAGGGACACGTCGACCACTGGCGCGTCATCCACGGATGCCTTGGGACCGACCTCTGCGGCAGGCACGCCCTGCACCACTGGGCCGGCGGAAGCCCCGTTGACGTGGCCGTTGGCGTGCCCATTGGTGTGCCCATTGGCATGACCATTGGCATGACCATTGGCGTGCCCATTTGCATGCCCGTTAGCGTGGCCGTTGGCGTGACCATTGGCGTGCCCATTGACGCGGGCGTTGGGATGGCCGTCCGTCCCACTCGAGCGAGCCCCGATGAGGATATCGACCCCGTGGTCGCGGTACCCCCCGGACGGCTCTCTGGGGAGCTCGCCGGGCTCGTTGTCGCCGTGCAGGGGCGACGAGGGCGTCGAAGGCGGCCGCTCCATGACCAGCGCCAGCGGCCGAGAAAACCGGGACACGCCCAGGACAAAGTCGACGGCGTGGGGATCGAGGCGCGCCGAGGCGGCGACCGGGGCGACGTGGGCCGGCGGCGCATGGCCGTTGGCATTGGAGGGGCGTTCCATGGTCGTGGGGCCCGCAGCGGCCGTCGCGGGGGCGCCCGCCTCCGCAGCCTTGGCCTGGCGCGCCGGGGAGTTCGGGCCGGTGCCGCGGGGCCCTCCGTTACTGCCGTTGGGGCGTCGCGGGGATGGCGGAGGTGGCGGGGCAGGACGCGCATCGTTCCCGCGGCCCTCTGGGTGCCCGGGCGCGTGACGGGACACGTGCGCCGCCCTCTGCCGGCTTCGCGTGAGCGACTCCGAGCTGAGAGACCACACGTCAACCTCGTCACGCGCGCCGGTGGGCGGGCCTGCAGCGGGAGGAGGGCGGGGCCGTGTCAGCTGCCGCTGATGTCGCGCGCCGCTGATTGACATGGAAAAAAGCGTTATCGACAGAAGCGGCGCCGGCTCTGTCGGGCTTTGAGCGCGCGGGGATTTTGAGAACCTTTCGGATTGCGATGCAACAATGCTGCAGCGTCCCGCGGGCGCATCTTCGGGGCGCGACGGCGGCAAGCGACTGGTAGTATCACCTCGCGACTTGCGGCGAAGAGCCAGGAAGGCCGCGGCGAGCAGAACGGCGGCGCCGACCACGACAGCTGGGGCGACAATGAGGCGGTGGGTCATCGAGCTGTACAGCGCCGACACGGCCGAGAGGAGCCCCACCCCGGCGGCAGTGATGGCCGCGATGTTGCGCCCTGCGGAACGCGACCAAAGCGAACCGTTCGCGGCCCGCGGCGCGGCGGGAATGGGCACGGGACGGCAGCCAGGGCCGACAGCCACCTGGGGGCGACTCACGGTGGATACGGCGGGCCACAAGCACAGCTCGGCTTATCGTGCTCCAAGGTGTCGTGCGCGAGCCCGCCACGGCGGCGCCGGCGCGGGCGCCGGCCATCACGTCGGCAGCCAGGACCGTCGCCCGGGTCTGGAGCCCAGGGTCCCGGGCGGTCGAGCCGGGCGTCCGGGGGGTGCCAGGCCACTCCGTGATACGTCTCGGAGGCAGCAGGGGCCGACCGCGACCCTCGGCGACGCCCGAGTCGCGCGCGGGGGCGGCCAACAGGCCGGATGCCGTGGCCCTCATTCCCCGCCCGCACGCGCTGCGGGAGCCAGAGAGCTTGCACTCATTCGCTGCGCGACGGAACGATATATTATGCGCGAAGAAACACTCGCGCTCGCGGCCGCGCGGTCTTTGCAGCGGAGAGCGGGAGCCCGCCCCGTCGTTCCCGCGGCCCTGCGCGCCACCGGACATCCACCCTCACCTTTTCACGCTCGAGTGAGCGTGTGACTGCGAGGAGAGGGCCGTATATTGACGGCGCGGGTCCGCACGAGGCCCCGAGCCACTAGCGATGTCTGTAAGCGAGTTTCGAGCGACCTAGTCGTGCAATCGCTCGTTTCTTCGATGGTGGTGGTGCTGCGGAGGTGCGCGAGTGCCTTTGAGGGGCGGGCAAAAGTGTGCCAGAAACCGGTCGCTCGCCCTCTTTCGCCTTCCCTCAGCACACAGCCAGTGAAAGCGGAATGCTACCAGGTTGCCTGCATACTGTGCCTTTTAGCGTTCGTGCAGTTAGCAAGTGGAAGAAAGGCTTTGCGCGTTGATGCGGTGCTGATGACTCTTGTGAGGTCCTACCGTCTGACGTGCCGGGATCTTCGACGGTCCAGTCGGGGCGGATCGTGTGCTGCAAGCAGGGGGCACGCATCTGTGAGCTCGGCTCCCTCTGTGGTGCGCCGGACGCTCCTCTCCGCGCTGGGTGGCGCGCTGGTCTTGTGGGGATCGACGGGAGCTAGCCGCTCGGCACCGCAAAGCGATGCAGAGCTCTACGCAGCTCCGGGGCCGCTTGGCGTGTCCAGGCTGCCCCTCCTAGAGCACACGGCTTCGAGCGTGTACCCCGATTGCGTCGGGGACAAGTGCTTGCTTCGCATCAGCGTCTTCTACCCGCGTGGTGGCACGCGCATTGCCGGCATCGGGCCTCCCTACCCGCTCGCGATCCTTTCTCCCGGCTTCCTGGTGTCCTCTGATTCGTACCAGTCCTATGCCGAGGTGAGACAGTCAATCGCCTCGCACACGAGCTGCTGATGGCCACCTGGCTCCCATCACTCATTCCTGCCTTCGTCCCGCAGCGTCTGGCGAGCTGGGGGTACGTGTGCATCCTGTACGACAAGCGGGAGACGGTGAACGACCCCGTCAATGACGATGTGACTGTGCGCCTCTTGCGAGAGCTCATCGGTGAGCTAAGGGCGTCTTCGGTGCATGCATGGGCGCAAGCTCGGTCTCGTAAGCCCTCTGTGTGCGTGCAGTGGACCTCGCTCCGCCTCGTCTCGTGCACAGACTGGGCGACGACGGACCCGGCACTGAGCAAGCTGTGCGACACGAAGGACGTCTTCCTCGTAGGCCATTCGCGGGGTGCCAAGGTGTCCACACTCGCGGCCGTGAGCGATCCCCGCGTCAAGGCCCTTGCTTTGATCGACCCCGTGGACAACACTCAGTACGCGCCACTCGGTCCCGGTGAGCGCCCCGCCCCCACAGCACCTGCTTTCCGATCATGCATCGTGCACCCGTATGATGCCCGTCACCATCACTGCAAGTGATGCTCTGCGTCGTAACAGGCAGTGTGCGACGCCCCCCGCCTTCTGCTGCTCCGCGCAGGATACCCCTCGGCGACGCAGGCCCTCAAGAGCTTGCGGATGAGGGCAGCGCACCCTACGATGGACGGCAGGGGTGGCGGCCCGCTCGGGCCCCTCCCGATCGTCATCATCGGGGCAGGGGTGGCGTCGGACTGCGTGCCGCTGCCCGCGAATTATGACGCGTTTTACCAAGCAGCCCCGGGCGCAGCGTGGACCGTCGTGATCGAGGATGCCGGCCATTTCTCTTTCCTGGACAGTCCCACGATGCTCCAGGCCGCCATCTGCACCCCGGGACTCGCGAGCGGGCCAGCGGTGCGCGCGGCTACTCAGGCGATGATTGTCGCGTGGGCTGAGGTGGTCTTCCGAGGGCGGGCAATGCAACCGTCCACGTCTGGGAGGGAGCGGGGCAGCGGAGGCCGTAAGCCACCACCGAGGCTCGCGTCGGCAGATCGGGGAGCGGGTGGCGTGTCGGGGAACGCGTCAACCAGCGACGGCGAGACGCAAAGCCTCGCGTCTTGGCCAAGCCCAGTGAGGACTCACGCTCCAGAGCTGCTGCAGTCAGGCGAGCGTTGCGGCGGGCCAGCGAGAGCACTTACACACACGGCCTTGCCACAGCGGCCATGCAAGGGACTCGCACGCAGCAGACAATTCACTTCAGTCGCGCTCGCAGTGGCGGCAGGCCTCGCGCAGTCCCTCGCTGCGGACATTGCGGCCATGGCCGCTGCCGCTGGGCCCCAGAGCCGGGCAGCGAAGCGGGCGAGGGACAGCAAGGTGCCGGTTCTGAAAAGCTCCTTCAAGGGCATTCCCGAGACGGTTGACGCCTGACGTGCGCCACCCTAGGGCTGTGGCTCATGTTGGCTGGTCTTGGCCTGGGACAACACGGCCGCCATTTGCTCTGCTAGATGCGCGTTGGTGCCCAGCACCCTCCGCGATGTCAGGGACAGCGCACCACCACCGGGGTCCAAGACCTTTCCTCCGGCCTGCATGGGGCACGTCGGCAGGGGCGCAGTTGCGGGACCCACCGGCGACTCTGGTGATTTGAAACTCTCGTGCAGCACGAGCGTGGGCCTCGTCACCTCGGTCAAAATCAGCGACGCCGCGGCCACGTCCCACGGGCCCCCGAACCCAATCTCATAGAAGGCGTCCAGACGGCCCGTGGCCACCCCACACTGCGCGAGTGCGGCACGCAGACTGCTGAAGTTACACGTGCGTGAATGGCCTGACATGTGTGCCAGTGCCGGTATGCACAACGCCCGGAACCAATGCCATCACTGCCTGCTCTCACCAGGCCCATGGCGCAGGAGCCGCCGCACCGGATCGACCGGGACGCGGAGCTGACGCGCCGGATGCGGTCAAAGACGGCTTCGACCGTCTCTGCCTCCCGGCCCACGCCCAGCTCCGTGCCCACCAGCGCGCGTGACAGGCTCGGCTCGGCGGAGCACGAGATGGGCCGGCCGTTCAACGTGGCACCTCGTCCGCGTACGGCCTCAAACATCTCGCCCAACACGGGATTAAACACGACTCCCACCTCCACGCGCCGACTCACGGCGAACCCGATGCACACGCACTGCGCGGGCGCAGGGGCTGCAGCTCAGCGCGCTGGGTGCGAGGCAGCCCGCTCCCGCTCCGTAGCGCACGCGCGGCTCACCACGAAAGGAAAAGAGTGGACGAAGTTCGTGGTCCCGTCGAGCGGGTCGACGAGCCACGTCGGCTCGTCCGTCAGCTCTGCGCGTGTGGAGGGATGTCCGGCAACTGACGGCATGGAGCGAACACGAACACGATCGCGCGTTCAAACTGCAGTCATCATGCTCGCGTACCAGGTATGCTCCCCAGCGCTGCTGCTTGCTCCTCCCCAATGAACTTGTGCCCCGGGAACTCGGCCTGGATGCGCTCCATGATGACCCTCTCGCATTGCTGATCCGTCACGGTCACGAGGTCCACCTGGTGGGCCGCGATTGGCAAAGAGCGTCGCATCGGTTGCACAGCGAAGCAGCGCGCTGCGCCCCCACGCACTGTTCTGCCCTCACGTCGTTCTTCTTGCTGTCGATGCGTTTGGGCTGATCAAACGCCACGCGGATGATCTCTCCCGCTTGGCGGGCCGACTCCCGCGCGACCAGCAGGACGCGATCGACGTCTGCGGGCGTGGGAATGCACCATCGGGCATCGGGGCTCCAGGAAAGGTCCACGAGTCCACGCGCCGATCGCGATGGTCACTAATGGCGGTGACGTTGTCCCCGGGAACCCGCTCGGGCACCTACCGCGTCCATGGCCACTGCAATTCGAGGGGAGCGCCCAGGGGCGCGAAACGGGGCTCGAACCAGGCAGCGGGGCGGGGCGATGAGCGTCACTCTGCAACCCGACCACCGCATCTCGGAGCCAGCGATGGGCATCTCCGCAGAAAGCTTCCGGAAGCGCGCGGGTGACGCAGCGCCAGCCCGTCTGACCGGCTGTTGTCAGGGTCGGACGGGGCCCGGCCCCCCCTCAAGTGCGCGCGTCTCGCGCCTGCATGGACCCTTTTCAGACCGCCTTGCAGGCACTGACTGATTGCGGTCGAGGCGAGGTGAGGGGCGGTGGGAAGCACCGCGAACGGGCGCGCCGGGCCACCTGCGCCGGCGGCCGCGGCAGCGCCATCGCCCGCGCCTTGCTTGCTACCTCGAAAAGCCGTGGAGGGGCGTCCAGGGCGCAGCTTGGAGGGGCTCGCCGTGCCAGTTTCGGGTTGTCCGCGCTGGGCGCTCCGGACGCGTTCACGCTCCGCGTGTCGTACACTCGTGTTTCGCGGTCGCTGCGGGCGGCGCCGCGTGTCCCCATGCGCCCTCAGGAAGCTGACCGCGCGTCTCGGCCGGCCCTGCGCGCGCAGATGACGGGCAAGTCGGATACGCGGGAGTACACGATCAACCTGCACAAGGCGCTCCACAAGCGCCACTTGACGTTCAAGAAGAGGGCCCCGCGCGCCGTGAAGGTCATCCAAGAGTTCGCCAAGAAGGTGGTGAGTGGCCAGGCCGCGGAGCCGCGCCTGCTCGTCGTTTGGGACGTGCTGGCGCGCAGGACCAGGCGCGCGGCGCCCGCGGCTGGCCGGCGGCGCTGGGCTGGTGGTGCGCAGGGCGAGGCCCGCCCCCTCGCGTCGCGCAGACGGGCACCAAGGAGGCCAAGCTCGACGTCGCTCTCAACCGGGCCATCTGGAAGAACGGCATCAAGGTGACGGGGCCTCTGGCATCCGCGGCTGGCCCTCGCATCCCCGACTGCCGTCACGGCAGCCCTCGGCCCGGGGAGGGGCTCGCACGGGCTCTCTGGGCCCCTCACTCGCGGTGCTGTTTCCCACAGGCTCTCCCCGTGCGCCTGCGGATCCGCATCACCAAGCGGAGGAGCGAGGACGAGGACGCGAAGGAGAAGTACTACGCGTTCGCGACGGTGGCCGAGAAGCAGGCGAGTCCGCCGGCGGTGGAGCGCAGGAGATGGAGGAGCACGGGTGTTTGAGCGTAGCGTGCTCCGAGGCTGGGCGCGCGCCTGAGTTGCCCTGCCCCACGCCTGCCGCAGGAGTTCCAGGGCCTGGGCGTGGTGGTGGTCGACGACGCGGAGAACTGAGCGTTCCGAGGCGACTCACTGCTTGCCATGTTGTCTGTCTTTTCGTGGAGATGACGGGGGGATGGATGGGGGATAATTGAGGCTGGCCGCTGTCTGCGCACAGCCCTGGACGGCCTGGACGAGGAAAGGTGCCGGTCGAGCCGAGCTCGCTTAGAGTTAAACGAGCTGCACGGCATGGCACCTACGCCGCGAGGGCCTGGCGCTTGCCATCAACGCTGAGTTGCAAATTGACTCTCGCTGCGCCCGCCGGACTCCGGTGGCCCTGTCCCGCGACCCTGCGGAGGCCGCGGAGGGTCGAGCGCGTGCGTGTAGCGAAAACACAATACATGGGAGGGGCCAGGGCGCCCCTTGTCGCCCTGCCACGGCAACGACGCCGCGGCAGATGTGCGGACGCTGCTGGTGAGCCGCGGCGAGTCTCATGCGCGGCCCATGAAAACTGTCCATTTTTTTCTATACGGGGGTCGTATCGAGGGCCGAACAGAGCTGCGTTCGGCCCCCTTCTTCACTCCCCGGCTGCTCGCAGCGCGATGGTGCTTTGTGGCCACGCACCCAGAGGCGATGAGGGCGAGGAGCGGACTGCCATGTAGGATCCACGCCGTAACGAAGATCTTGGAGACCCTGAAACGGCGGATGAGGGACTGTGTGCCTCGGGAGGGGAAAGCCCCGTGCCAGAGGTGGCGCCCAGGAGCGCCGTTTCATCATTACCGCTCGCCTCGGCCACAATTCGGAGTGTTTTGGGAGCCGTTCATCCTGCGTACGTCAGCATACGCATCCAGCTGATCGGAGAATCAGATCGTGGTTCTTTCTGCTCCCCCATTGCACTGCTCGCCGTCCGGCGCTGTCGTCAGGGTACTTTTGGGGGGAAGGGCCGGCTAGCCGCCGCCAGGGGAGGGGGGCAGCCATGGGGAGCCTGGTGCTGCCGGGCGGGCCGTCCTGCAAAGTGCTCGTGCATCCGGTGGTGTTGTACGCGATATGTGATGCGTACATCCGCCGTGATGAGGGGAAGCCGCGGGTGGTGGGGACGCTGCTGGGGACCACGAGCCCGGACGGCGTCGTGCACGTCAACGAGTGCTACGCAGGTGCGCGCGAGTGCTCTGTGCGTGTGGGGGCATCGGCTCGCGCCTGGCTGCGCCCCCGCTTGGCGGCCAGGTGCTCGTGGGAGCTAGAGGAAAGACGCGCCACCGCGGATGGCCCGTCCCGCTCGCCCGCCCCCGCGCGTTCCACCCTCTTGCTGCCTGCGGATCAGTCATCCTACGTGTTCGTCGACTTGCCCTCAAACTGGGCACGGCCCGCGCTGTGCGATCTCCGGCGCCGCTTTCCGGTGCCCCGGCGGCTGCCCGCTCGCGCGCCGGCGATGGCCTCCGTTCCCGCACCCCGCAGTCCCACACAAGGAGGAGGAAGGGCAGGAGCTGATGATGGACCTGGTTCACCAGAAGACGCTGCTCGAGCTGCACCAGAAAGTCAATCCGAAGCAGGGCGTCGTGGGCTGGTTCTCCACGTACCCCAGCGTCACGACGGCGGACAACCTCTTCCATAGCTTCTTCACCCAACAATACCAGCAGGTGCGTCGGGCTGGGCGCAGAGGGCTCCGCGCGCGCGGGGGCCACGGCCCGGCGAGGGTGGCAGTGACGACTTGTGTCTCGTTCGTCCGACTGGCGATCACCTACCAACCACGATCAAAAGCCCTGTGGACAGACTTATACACCACCCATAACCTGAGCCTCCTCGCCCGGCCCCGGCCCACCGCGCTGCACCCGCCCGCACGGCACGCGCATCTGCACGCGACCGGCAACACGCCCTCTCGACCCCGCTCGCCCGCAGGAGCGCGGCCCCCCGATCGTGCTCCTCACGGTGGACTGCCTCCTCCACGATGGCCCCCTGGGCATGCACGCGTACGTGTCACGGCCCTTGGACCTCCCCACGAGCCAAGACGGGGTCGGCATGCTCTTCGCCGAGACCGAGTGCCGCATCGTCACCGACGACCTGGAGGTGCTCGGTCCGAACGTCATTACGGCCCTGGAGGCCCCCGCGCAGGGCGACGACACGGGGCGGGTCCAGCGTGCTCTGGAGCAACTGCGTCTTCTCGTCGACGGCATGCTCGCCTACGTCGACGGCGTCTGCGTGAGTGCCTGCGCGAGCGGCCGCCCCGTGTCGTTGCTCGCCCCGCCGGGCCAAGAGGATACTAACGACCAAACTAACCCATGTTCCGAAACTCGTCATGTGGAGGTTCTATGATTTCAGCCTTGTCTGAGCCCGGCAGTGAGGCTACTCGCTCTTCAGGCATCAGGCGGTTATTGTCATCGAAACGATCGCTTCCTGCCTCGCCTCGCAGGAGGGACGGATCCGCGCAGACACGGCGGTGGGGCGGTACCTGGCGAGCTCGGTCGCCGCGCTGCCACGCATGTCTCAGGAGGAGATGAGACAGATCTGCGCGGACGGCGCGCAGGACGTGGTTCTGGCGACGTACCTGGCGCATCTGCTGCGTACGCACGTGGCACTGGGGGAGAAGCTTGGCACAGCACAGCTGCCCATCATGTGAGACGCGAACCGTCACACATTTGCTCAGTTCGTCAAGCCGAGACAGCGTCGACAGGGTGGCTTTCATGCAGCGCTCGCTGGGCGCTGGCCTGGCTGAGGTTGAATGGGAAGTTATGTCAAAGCATCGCTTTACGCTAGTCGACACAGCGCAGCGAGATGCGCGTCGGGCACGACGGCCGCCCAAAGTGCTCGGCTGGCCCACTGGGTACCCTGACTCGACTGGAGTGCACAACATAGGGGGTCGTGCAACTAAGACAAGCAGGTCGTCACTAGGTCCTATAATCTGAGGGTGAAGGCTAGGTCGAGGCGCCATGGCATCAGAGGAAAGGGCAGCTGGCGCTATCCAAACGTGGTCACCCGTCCCTTCGGGTCTCTCGGTGCGTAGATGGCCGAATGCTCTCAATGGCCTCCGCAATGCCGTCTGCCGCGCCAGTGAGCGATGCCTCGGCAACTGAGTCCCCCGAACCCTTGCGCTTGGTCCGGCGGGACCCCTTGGCCTTGCCGGAGCGTGACTTGGTAGGACGGGAACCGCCTCCGCCCGTCGCCGATGACCCGTCCCTAGGGCCTGGCGATGCGCCGCCACCCTTGCTGGAGGTTTTGCTTGGCGGACCCGACCTGCGGCAAGCGGCCAGGATGCGCGTCATGGAATGGGTCGGGCGCCTCACCCTCACCACAGCCTCGTGCACCTCGCAGTGCAAGCAAACCCATACCACGCATCTAAGTCAGGATGGCCTGCGTAGCCCTCACCGAGTCGTGCCCCTGGCTTTGCGCGTCGAGCTCTCCCGGCCCGAGCTGTCAGCCACGGCTTCCTCCCTCGCGCTCTGGAGCGAATCGTGCAGGGACCCCAGGGCGCTCAAGGGCAGCGCCGGGGACTTGGGCGGGGCAGTGGACGGCGCGAGTCCGAACGACGCCGACCGCCATGACGGCCGGGACGCGGGGCTCGGGGGGGTCTCCAACGCACGAGGTGGTGAGCTCGAGTCCGCCCAAGGCGCCGCGAGGCCCGCGCCTGTGCCCAGCACCCCCAGCGGGGCGCTGTCCCGTGACGGCCACGGCCCCTCTGGGGTTGGCCTGGCACGCCGCCCTTCGCCGATGCCGAGCTGTCCCGGCCCAGTGCGCCCGGCATCCCTCGCGCGCGATAGGTCCGGGTCCGCCTCGGCCAAGCCGCGCGGGAGTGGCGCGGTGCTGCGTCTGGGCATGCCGGGTGCCCCGGGGGCGTGCATGGGGGCGGACTCGCGCTCGCGTTCGTGGCCACTGGCGGAGTCCGAGAGGGCAGCGGCTTCGGCAGAGAAGGTCGCGAGGGGCTGGGGAGCGGCCAAGGAGACCCGCGGCGGCACGGCTTGCAGCGAGGTGAGGGAGGGCGTGGGGTGGGCGCCGTACATGGGCCGCTCGCCGGTGCTGGGGCCGGAGCGGCGGGACGTGGCGGCGTGGCGCGAGGGCGCGCGGGCCTCAGGGCCGTTGTCGGTGTACGTGGGGAGCATGACTGCAGGTCCCAGGCGCAGGTGACCCATCGAGCTGCGAAGACAGGGCGGCGACAGCGATTGGCACGAAACGATCGCACAGTCGCACAATCGCAAGCGACCGGTACGTCGCCCGATCCGCAGGGCACGACATGCACTACTGAAACATCCTCCATAGCTCCTTCAGCTCAGCATCAGCTACCCGTGTCACAACTGCACGCTGACAAGAGTCTTCACCTGCTGAGGTCGACCGCCATGGAGCTGCGTCGGCGAGTGGCGTGTGGGTCGTCCGTGGATGCCGGGCCCTCGCGCGAGGGTGTGGGTGTGCCTGCCAGGGCAGGCGACCGCTGGCCGGTGGTGTCACGACGCTCCCTTGGAGGCAGCAAGGGGTCCCGGGGCAGCAATGCACTTGGCGGTGCATCTCGCGCGCCCCGTGTTTGGTCGGAAATCCCCGCCTCGGTAAAGACAGGCAAGCCCTGGCCAGTCTCGGGAACCGGCCCAGCCATGGCCGCGGTCGTGGGTTGGGCGCTCTTGAGTGCCGCATTGGCGCTGGTGGACCTCTGCAGCGAGAGTGACGGGCGTTTCGAATCACGCATTCGTAAGTGCTAGTTCACTGGCGTCGCTCAACTCATGACCGCACTGCGGACCTGGCCTTGCCCAGCCCACGCGCTCATCATACACGCGTAACTTGATCTCGATGCCGTGACCCCGCCAGCACTTCCCAAGCTCACCTGTAGCCGAAGGGAGCTCGGGCCCCCCCGCGTGCCACGGCCAAGCTCCTCCACCTCCTCGATGCCGAAGGGACCCTGGAGCGCCGCTTTCGACGCGATGTCACCGCTCAAATTCGGCTCCTGGTCGCCAACGTCGCCGTTCGAGCTTGCGAGACCCAAGCCAAGGCCTCCCGCATCCACCGACTGGGTCACGAGCGCGTGATCAGGCGCCCTGCCGTGGCCCGTCCAAGGCGTGAGCCCATCAACGCCCGCGCCCCCGTCTGCCGCCGCCTCGTCAACTCGGCTCCCGGTCCTCCGCCGTCCGATGTTGGGCAGCCGAGGGAGCGTGTCTGCCCTGGAAGCCAGCCCCTCCGTGCGCCCCCTGCCCGCTGCCCCAGCCACCGCCCAGGCAGGCCACTCGTCGCCCGGCCCGGTTGCAGGATGCCCGTTTGGTCCCGGAGGCCCAGAGGCCCCCAACACAGTGCCGGCCGTTGCAGAGAAGGGTCCCAGGCCGTGACTGCCCACAGTGAACAGCGACGAGCTCGCCGTTCCCGCCACCGCGCCAGGACCCGGCCGAGGCCGCCCCATGCCCTGCGCCTGCCCGAGCCCCCGCCGCGCCCCGCCCGCCTCTCCGCCCGCCTCCGCCTTGCCGTCCGCGCCGCGCCCACCGGGCCCATCACCGTAGGACACCCCCGCCGGGGACGCACGGTCACTGGAGGGCGGCCCCGGGGCCGGTTCGCCTTCGATCCCCAGCGACCCCAACGTGATCTCCTTTTCCAACTCCGGTGGGCTCCCGCAGGCGTCCACCCGCTCCCGGGGTCTCAATGACCCCGAATCCTCCCTGGGCACATCCAGCGACGTGCGTGTCCGAGACCCGGGCTCCCGATGAGGATCCGCCGCGCCGTTCCACCAGCCGTTCCCTGCGTCGGAACCGCCCACGTACCCGCTGGGCGGCCCACGCCCCGCGACCCCGCCTCCCTCGCTCTGGCGCCTGCTGCCCGACTCAATACCCTGCCCTGACTCAGTCATGCCCGCGGCGCCGGGCGCGCGAAGAGACGCAGCGCCGCGTACGCCCCCGGTCACCCCGGGCCCCTCGTCTTCCTTGGGCCGCGCGGGGTCCCCCGCAGTCGCCATCGCAGCCGGATCCGGGGTTGCGGCAGGAGCGGCAGCCACGCTTCGCTGGGTTGGCGAGGACCCCGGCTCAGGCGTTGACTCCGACGCGAGGCCCTTGCCGCCCAGCACCATGCTCATGTTCCTGCAGATATGATTAAGAAGACAGCACGTTCGTGAGAGGGCCAGGCATGCCGGAGAGGGTCTGGAGCGAGCCAGTACCTGCTGAGCAGCACCCATCAATTTAATGTCAAGTGCGGGTTAAAACTTGCCACGCTCAGCTGCCCATCACACACTCACTGGATGGCCACCATCGTGCCCGACACGGTCCTTGCACGGCCCTTCCGCAGACTCCGTGTACGGTCCCTGTGCAGCTGGCCCCTGTCACGAGACGCCGCCACCTCCTCCACGTCCCGCTTGGCTTCAGCAAGGAGCCCGCGAATTGAGACGGGGCTGTGGCGACGGGGCTGGGACCCCTCTGCGTGAAGGGGCGGAGGTGGCAGGGCGTTGCAGGTGCGTCGCAGGGCAGGTGACGACGTGCCACTCAACGCTGCCATATGGCAATACGTCGCTAGGGTGCGGAAGGCATACGTTCTCGCGACCTGTTGGTGCCTAATGACCCCGAAGGCATGATGCTATCTGGGCTCGGCTGGGATCGGCAAACAACCTGCGCAAACGGCCTCACCCATTTCTGACGTCGTTGCGTCGTCCGGGTTCCCCGAGAAGCCGCCGTACCGGCTCCCGGATCCCATGGCCACAATGGTAGCGGCCGACAAGAAGGGGCCGGGCGGGGCCAGCGGCAGCCTCTGGCCGGGCCAGGGCGCGCCTGCGGGGTGCGCCCCGTATGACTCATCGCCCGCGCCGGCCAGCGACAGGGACACCGGGCTGGGACCGACGCCGCCGGTGGCAGCGCCAGGAACGGCGCCCCCTGCAGCGGCGGCTGCAGGCGCAGTCGGCCTCCCAACGTCGTGCCGGGCCCTGGGCTGGACGCCCTCCCCGCTGACGCCGGCCCACGTAGAGTTGTCCGCGACCCCAGGTACATGCCATGAGGGCGCGGTGGGGTCGGGGGTCGGGGCCGACGCGGGGCCCGTTGTTAGTTCTGAGAGCGAGTTGGCTTGTGCGCGGGGTGCGGCGTAAGAGGAAGCGGCCTTGGAAACGGGCGGGCGGTGGCGTGGCTTGGAAGACGAAACCGTCTTGGGCGGGGCGGGGGGCTTGGGCGGGGGCTTAGGGACGCCGAACCACTCCCGCATGGCCTGGGCGACCTGCAGGGAACAGCGTCGCAACAGCATGGTTAGCTCAGTTAGTTGCAATTATGAATATAAGAATGAAATGGGGTGTCGCAGAGGTGAAGCAACGCGGCGACGAACGAGCGCGAGGCATGGGCCGAGGACAGCAGTCTTGTGCCCTGGGCTGTGTGGCACGGCACGGCATGGCACCTGGGCTCCCATTTGCAGGTATCGTTCTTCTGTGTTGAGGTCGACGCTGTTGAGCAGGTTGGCTTGCTGCTGGGGGCTGAGCGTGGTGAGGAGTTGGCTGGTGAGGATGGTGGCGTCGCTGGGTGGGGGGCGGGAGATGAAGAACGACACCTGCGGGTGCGTGCGAGAGAGCCACATTAAAGCTGCACTTGCACAGGTGCGTTCGAACAACAACAGACGTCGCTCGACATGCAAGCTGTTACAGCAGGCCAGGGGGTGACTCGCCTCGAGGGTGCACGCGAGTGCGGTGGGGCAGACCTGCCCAATGACGCGCCGAGCACACCCAGCCTTGGAGTTGGAGGCATCGAAGGTGCACGATTGGTAAGAAAATCCGAGCATCGAGGACTCGAGGATCTTGAGGAAACGCGTGCTGCGGTCCAGCGCCTCCACGTCTGCGCCATGAGCAATGTATGGCAATCTAGGGTGGTGAGGTGTAGACTCGTGCCAGGGAGTAGCAAAGCACGTAACGTGGGTGGCAAGGGTAGCGACAAAGCACTTTACGTGTGTCTATGCCGGTCACACACGTCCATGTTATGTGATGCAATGTAACGCAGTCTGCAGCTGCTGCTGCTCGCCTTCCGGGTCGCACACGTTGCAGAAGCACATGTTGGACTTGGAGGTGGAGTGCGCGTGGACGTCCATGAAGAGCGCCAGGTCGTACTGCAGGCATAGTGGTCAACCTCGGCACGTGAGGTTTCGAGAGCGTTTCTTACATGTCACATGTTTCTCATCATGAGACAGCCGTTGGAAACTCGAAAAGGCTGTCCACAGGCCATTCGTGCCACCACCGCGCCACTCACGTGATCGCTGGCATGCAGCTGTTCCGCCAGGCGCTTGATGTGGTACAGGGGTGGCTCGAGTGCCTCGGTGCCCGCCGCCCACATACGGTTCAAATCGACGCCCGTGGAGTCCGTGCGGTAGTTGCCCAGGTAGCAGCCGTCCGGGTTGATCATGGGAACGATGACGAAGGTCACGGCGCGGCGCAGAGCCTGCGCTTCGGGACTGCACCGACCGAGGCAGGGTGCAGCAGTGGGTGCGAAGTGCGCACGTTAAGCTGGCCGAGGTCACGGGCGCTGGCCAGACCAAAGAAACTGACAAAGTAAGAACGCATCGTGTGTAAGAACAAGCAAAGGATGAAAGGAAGGGCGCTTGTGGCAGCCACAGATGCGGTGGCCTCGCCTGTCCTCGACGATGAAGTTGAGGAGCCCCTCGGTCACAAAGCTCGAGGGCGTCTCGCCCGGATGAACGCGTCCCGTGATGAGGGCCACCGGGCGGGGCATACCCGCCTCAAGGCGGGCCAGCTCCGCCTCTGGGTCAGACACCGTGATGCAGTCGATGCGGCGGCCCTGGAGGCTCCGGCAAAGGAGCTCCCTACGCACGTACGGGAGCTGCGGGCGGGAATTCCGGTTGCGGTTCGAGCCCGCGGCCGTGCGCGGTGCAGCGCAGGGCGTCCGGGGCATTGCTGCGACGCAGCGGGCGCAGCGCAGCGGTGCTGCAGCAGTAGAGATGACGCAGCGGGGGCGCAGTCGCACCCGGAGGCTCTCCAGGAGCGCCAGGTGCCGCGTGAGTCGCGAATAGGAGTATGGGAAGGAGTAGGCGAACTCGTAGGCGTCGTCCTCACGGTCAAACGTGAATGCGAAGCTGAGGACGTAGGCCTTGCGGTGCGCGGGGGACCTGTAGTAGAACTGCGAGGGCGCAACGTGGCGAGGATTCGACGGAGGATGTGCAAATCGTAAGCATATTGGAAGCAACATCACCAGAGATGACACCGTGGCCAGAGACCGGAGCGCCCCCTCACCACGTTGCGCGCGGGAATGCGCTCCCAGCGGGGCCGAGACGAGGACCGGACGAGCGGGGTCATCGAATCACGATACAGGGACCGTTGCTTGCTGAAGTTGACAATGGAGAAGAGGACGTGCTGGTCAGCCTGGCAGTTGCCGACCTGCGAGAGGGGAGCGAATCGCCTGCTGGGCACTGCTCCCGCTGGCAGCGGCTTCTACATGTGCTTACTCATCGAAATAACCAGAAGAGAGGGTCTCGGGGATGCTTGACGGCAAGATGAGAGAGAGAAAGACTGCAGCACTTTGCGACCTCCGCTGCTGGCCCGGAGACGCCTCGCCTGGAAGTGGAACCAAAGGCGGTGACGCGGAGCCATCGTATCTGGTCGCAGCCATATCTCCCACTCGCTCGACGAGGCGGGCTTGACCACGCCCAGGTTGCCCCCCTCAAACGCTGCCGAGAACACCAGGCTTCCCCGGGGTGGAGCGGTCGATGCGTGGGCGCGAACTCGGCTGGCGGAGGCGATAGAAGAGGGGGAGGGCCCCACCGACGTCGCGCTTTGCGAGGCGCGCCGGCCCAGGCTGGTCGAATGCCGCAGCGCGACATTTCCCGGCTCGTCCGGGCCCTCCGTCCTGCGCCGGAGCGGAGCGCCGCGCGGTGTCGCACAATGGAGCATCGTGTAAGGGCGCGACAGGTGCCCGCGCACGCAAAGCCATCACCTGCCCTGCTCTTCGTCAGGCCGCGCCACGCCCTCGTCGCTCTCGTCGTCAGAGTCGTCGCTCCCACCCTGCCCACCCTCCTCCAGCTCCTCGATGACCTCCGCCTCCTCCTCATCCGCGCCTCGCGAGGTCTCGGGCTCGCCCGGCCCTCCGCTGGGTCGAGGGGCGTTCTCGAGGGGCGTTGCTCGGCCCTCAGGGCCTTCCGCGCCCGCCTGTTCCTCCTCCCGCATCTGGCACCCCTCGCAGCAGGCTTGCAGCCCGCCGGGCGGTCGAGCTCAGCCGCACCCCGCCATGCCAGCCCATGCGCGAGCTATATCTCGTTCCTAACAAACCCAAGGACTCTGCTGGGCAAAGCGTAGAGTGCAGACGAGGCCCGGCCCGCCGGGTGTTTTGAGCGCTCCAGTGTCGCGCACACGGCGTCCTCTGGCGGCCGCTTTTGCCAGGAACAATTAGCTTCCCCAGCTGGAACACTCCATCTAGCTCGCTACCTATCCGCCCCGGTGGACATGCGGGGCTCACTGGCCCTGACTCGTCCCTCTCTCTACCTGTATTAGGGCGTCCGGCCCAAGGGCAAGAGCCATGGCGCCTCCTCGTGTCCCCTCCCCATAGCGCAGATCATAAAGGCGCCGAGAGGCGGGGAGCAGGGGAATAGCGGCGAAGCGGTGTGTCTCGGGGGAGCGGAGGGAAACGGGGGCAAACGAGGGTTACGAGGGTTCCCAAGGCGAACAAATTTTCATTCCGGCAGGGAGGGCATTGCGACGGGCTGTTCAACACTTAGACCCGCAGAGGTGAATCGGGCTTCCTCGCGGCTCCCTGGCCTGCGTGGAGCTCCCAAGGCAGATGCGAGTTTTAGCGCAGGCGAAGGCCGGCAAATCACTTCTGCGAGTTGTCGAAAACACTAATATTTCAAGGGTCGCGCTCGCAGGCCCATATCGACCGTCATGCCGCGCTCTCGGCGTGGTGTCTGGTGGAGTCGCCCGCGAGTGTGTGGTATGTATACCTGGTGGGTACCGTCCTTCTCGATCAACAAGCGCGCCGACCGTCTTGAGGCCACTACGAGGGCCCATCACCAGGCCTGCCTGCCAGCCCGTAGCAGTATCGCTGCCCCACCACGCTCACGAGCGTGTGGTGGGACAGCGGCACTTCTGAGGGCTGGTAGGTGGGTGTGTCCATTGATCCCTCTTAACGGCCTCCAGACGGTCGGCGCGCATGTTGTGGATCGAGAAGGCTGTCCCGGGTGGGTGACCGCGACGACGTTCGCCGTCGCTTGGTTACATTCCCCAGGCACATTGGCATGCAGCCTTCATATTGGGTGCTCCTTGATTATGAAGGAAGTACAGAGTAGTAGCGAACTACTGCTTCTTACTTTCCTTCATAGTCAAGCTGGTGCCCATATGGAGGTAAGGCTGCTTGTGCTTGGAATGTAACCAAGCGACGGCGAGTCTTGTATGCACCCGTCCCACGCATGGGTCCCGGTGGCGTCCGCGAGGGCGCCGCAGCGATGGACATCGATGGGGAGGCTGCGGGGGAGGACACCTCTGGGGACTGCAATGGCATTGAACCTGTCTCTGTGTCGGGGTCCGAGTCCGTGTCGGGACTCGGACCCCGACACGGACGTTCGTCTGCAAGGGTCTCCCTTGCAGTCCTCAGAGGTGTCTTTTGAGTGCTGGTCTGGGTCAGAGTTCGGGTGGGAGTCGGAAGAGGGGGAAGGGGAGTAGGGGGATGAGGGTGAGTAGGGAGATGTGGGGGACGACAGCGACACGGCCAGCGCGGCTGTATCGACCCCGGTCCTGAGACGAGCTTACCACCACGACTGCCTCCCGCTGATGTTTGCAGAAGGAGGCAATCGTGGTGGCTAAAGAGAAGCTCCCCTGCCCATCGGCGTCACTTGCACGCCGCTGCCGGCGACAGGCGTGCCAGGCCCTATGCCTCCCTCCGTTGTCATCGAGCACTTGCGTGTTTCATGTATGCGATTCGCCAGACATCGGCAGCGGAGGAGCGAGGCGCGTCACATGGCGGGGTTTCGCCTCCTAGCTTGGCTTCCGAAGGTGAGCGGCGCGCTCGGATGCGGCGACCGCCGGTCCCGGTCGCTGTTGCCACCCACTTTGTAGAGAGTAATTTTTCCTTCCCGCTCCCGCCGCGCGCAGCCGGTGCTGTTATCCTGCAGCAACGTTGCTGTCCACCTTCTCAATTCCCCCGCATCGCGGCGGGTTCACCACGAGCCTCCCGCAGCGGAGGTTGAGGACAGTCCAGATGATGGAATTCTGCCCCTCGAGGAGGGGGAGCCCGGCGGCTACGCGTGGCCCGACAAAGGTGAGTACCCGAAGATGGGAGCTTTTGACTGGCCGCCCCGCCGAACCGAAGGGGTGAACGCGGCGGCTGTGCTACCCCGGTCATCAGCAAGCGAGCGATCTAGATATCTGCGCTACGCGCGGGGTATGCGGCGCACGGCGCGGCGCCGACGTGTCCCTGTTTTCCATCACAGCTCCGCAGCATGTCCCGGCCCGCGTATTGGACTCCCTCCGGGCGGAAGCAAGCCCGCCAGCACCTCGCGATGGCAACGTCCAGTCCAAACCTTACGTCATGTGCGGTGAGATGCCGCGCGGGCGTGCTGCCCCTGCTTTTGGTGTCAATCCATGCCCTGACCGCCGGCCGCCGGCCCGCCCGGCCCCTTTCCTACGATGGGCGAAGCTCGTTGCTTGAGATTTGACCAGCGCGACGCATAGACCCCGCCCGGCCTGCGCGCAGAGATGGTCCCCGTTGGTGTCGTCGTCCAGTCTGCGGACGGCACGGTGTGCTCCTGGAACCTCCGCCTGATGATGCAGCTGCTCCAGGCGATGGAGCTGGCCGCCACCGCGGACCACGCGTCCCTGCGGACGGCGGCGCAACTCCTGCAGGCCCTCAGCACATTGCCGATGCGGGAACGGGCCATGGCGCTCTCGAGCATCGAATGGTCCCTTCGGGACGTCTCTCGGCCCGTATGGAACTTCACGGACGCATCCAATCGGGTCCTGGGGCCTCTCTCCCTGCCCGACCTTGCCCGGTGGTGCGCGGCAGGCAGGTTTGCACCGTGCGACACCCAAGCCCTCCTATGCCACAGGCGAGCGCCGCAGTCGTTGCTATGTGCCAGCGCACTCGCTCTGCATACCGCCCTGCGCCTGCCGCATGCTGCGTGCCCCAGAAGGTTCCACGCCGTGCTGCCGACGCGCTCAGCTGACTTCCCTGTCTGTGCAGCCTGACGGGGGTGTGGATGAGCCTCGCCCTGGCGTGCCTCCTGACGGGCGTGCCGCTCACGGGGCTTCCCGAGGTGCAGGGGACGCTGGCGCGGGCAGGGGACGGGCGCGGGAACCAGCTGCGGATGCTGATGCCCAGCGCGTCTGGGTCAGATGCCACCGTCAGCGTTCAGGAGGGGTCGCTGAGCAAGCGCACGTCGACGGTCACGATCGCCGCGGGCGGCTCGCTGGGGCACGGCTTTTACGGCCTCTCGCAAGAGGCGGAGGCGGCGGCGGGGCCTCGGCCGCAGGTGGCGCGGGCGTTCAGCCAGCTGGCGCCCGCCACGCGCGGCCTGGTCCATGTGTCGCCCGGCGAGGGGAGCAATGACGGCAGCCGCTCGCTGGCGGCCTCCCGGCGCGCCTCCGGGGCCAACAACTCCGCATTGGGCACGTCCCCCCGTGTGGGCAGCCGGGTGGGCTCTTTGAAGGAGGAGGCCGGGGCAGGGCGCCGGAGGGCCGACGAAGACGCGGAAATGACCGATCTGGAGGCCGGCCTCGTCGAGGAGCTCAGGATAGGTGCGGGACGGCGCGGAAAGGAAACGGCACAAACTCGCCTGCGGTTCTCCATGCCTGCAGCGAGGCTCACGAGTCGCTCAAGTGTCCATCTTCTATCTCTGAAGCTCTGCGTTTTATTTTTCGCGCAGTGCGTGCCGGTCAGGGCACTCCGGGCCGCAAGGGCGCCCCGGCTTTGACGGTCCCCGCTGAGACGGACAACGACGTGGAGATGGCGGATATGATGGAAGTCGACACGATCAAGCGAATGATCCTCGTCCTGGACACCAACGTGCTCCTGGCGAACTGGTCTGCCGTCGCCAAGATCATGGCTGCGTCAGAGGAGGCGAGTCGCTTTAGGTCTGCGGGAGTGGAGTGACGGACCACCGCCACGCTGGCGGTGCTTTCTTGGCAGTGGCCCTGGCCGAGCGACGTTCACTGATGTAGCACACGTGCAAAACACCCGTGTAGCCAATAGAACACCTGTGTAGGGACAGCGAGGGCGCATGGCCACTTGCCACCGTGACGCTTCCGCTTGACCTGCAGATGCGCAAGCAGCCTCGCGAGGGCGTCGTCCACGAGGTGCGTGGGTACCTGCCCTACGCTGTTCTGAACGAGCTGGACGCGCTCAAGACGTCGACCTCAGTGCACGGGGGCCAGGGGCAAACGACCGGGGAGCTGGCGCGGCGGGCGCTGCGTCTCATCACTGAGAACATCGCCCGTGGTGGTCACACGTTCTTCGTCGGACAGAGCCTGGAGGAGTATGCCGAGAGCGAGCGCGCGGGAGGGGCTTTCGGGCTCAAGAACGATGGTGAGCGGCGGCTGCGATGCAATCGGCGAGGCTGGTGTTGAAGCACGCCCGTCAGGGCGAATGCCAGGGTACATGCTATGGCGATGCGTAGAGTGCGGAGTTCGCCTCGCCCGTCCCTGTGTCGCAGACAGCATCCTTCAGGCTTGCCTCCAATTGATGAACACAATGGCGGTTAAAGTACGCGTCTCGCCCAACGTCGTCGCGCACCGTGGAGTCGTCATGGCAACCAACGACAACGCCCTGCGGTGCGCACACTCAAACTGTCCGCTTTTTACTTGCCTTGCCGCAGTTTCATGCTCTCTGTTTGCAAACCGAGTCAAAATAGCGTGCAGGCAACCCAGTTGCCCCCCTTACCCACCTGTACCCACTGTTATCTCCGCAGTGTCAAAGCCCATCTGAGCGGCGTGCAGGCCATGGGCATCCACCAAGTGGAGCAGCACGTGGACAGCAGAGACCTGGACAGCCTCATTGGCGTCATTCTGTCCAACGCCGCGCACGTCGCCAAGCCAGGAGGCCTGCAAGCTCTCTCCCACCCTGCACGGCAGTGGCTGCCTCGCACGGACATGGCGCGGATGGCTGCTGCGCAACACTCGCGCAGCCAAGCATCGGACGAGGGGTCGCCCGGCGCGCACTCGGCATCGGCACCCGGGTCCCGCGGCAGCTCCCAGAGATCCCTGCCAAGTACGGCTCCCGTGCCCACGCGGCCCACGCGCTCTTCGCCGGGCAACTCCCTGCGGTCCATGCCGGTCCAGCGCGCGAGCTCGTTGCTGGGCATGAGTCAGGCCATGCAGCAGCTGGCCATCCCGCTCGGCTCCTCCCCTATTATGCCCAACCAAGCCGTGTCGGTCCCGGTCTGCGGCCCGGGCCTGGGCTCGCTCCCGAGCCCTCTTCAGCTGCAGCTGCAGCACTACCTCGCAGCGCAGGGTGCTGGCATGGCCACCGGGCCCTGGATGGCCCCGGAGATGGCCGGCTTACTTCCCATGGCCCCTATGGCACCCCACGGCGCAATCTCCGGGCCAGCCATGATCCAGATGCCAATGCCGGCGCCAGGATCGGCCGCGCCCGCGTTTGCGCCCCCGCCGGCGCTTTCTGTGGACGACATGGCGCAGGAACTGCTTCTTTGCGTGCGCAGCCTGGCGCCTGTAATCGAGGCCGCCCTCCGCTGGGCCCTGGGGGACCTCTGGGAGCACGTCGCCAAGCGGGACCCGCCGTCGACCAATTGGACAGCAGCCGACTGCGCCGCGCTGCTGCACGAGCACTACCAGGGTGTCTTCTCGGACCTTCTGCCGAAGGGCACCCGCGGGCGCCTGGGGGATTTGGAGCGGCTGATGCAGCGCTTGGAGCGGCGCAAAGTGACGATGGGCGACCTGTCCACCACGCTGGTGTCGACGCGAGGAGTGATGGTCGCCCTGGAGTTGGGCCTCGCCAGGAAGGGCCTCGTGCAGGCCGCCAGCGCCGTGAGGCAGATCCTTGCACGCATGTCACTGTGGTCCGGCCGCGTCCCGGGGGCCGAGGGAGGCCCGCCCGTCTGAGGCACCGGACGACGCCGACGTGACATCAATCGGTTACTTTGGTCGGATTCTAGTCGAATGTCAAATGTTTCGGTAGGCTTTGACTTGCGGGGCCTCACAGCCACCGAGCACGTCAGTCACCTCGCGTCACTCGCCTTTGGCAGCCGCCCCCGCCGCAATTGCAGGCTCGTGCAAGCGGCCTGTGCGCACACAGGTGCTCTCTTAGTAATTCCTCTTGGGGTTTTCTCTTTATCATACGAGCGCCGTTCAGGTCCATGTTTTTCGTCGTTGCCGTAACGGAGCAGGCCAGGAGGCCTGAGGGAGGGTTCAGGGTTGAGAGAGGAGGGAGCTGTGTACTCGCTTCCCCGTTTCGGTTTATGTTAGGACGAGCGCTGCCAGGGGCAGCGTGGTCCGCCAGTGGCCTCCGATGGTTGCCATGTTGTGCCTTCGGTTGGGCGTCGCCCATTGGGCACGGGGGCGCATTATGAGGAGTGGCAGCAGCAACACCAGCAGTAGCCGCGGTGTGATGGCCACATGCAGCGTAAAGAGCCAGATGTGGCTCTCGCAGATCTGCTTGCCCCGGCCCCTCCCGCTGCAGCACGCAGCGGTGACGATAGGTCGTTGATCGTGTTAGATGCTAGCTAGCCTCTGCTGCATGACCGGCACGGACCCTTTCCATGGCCCCTGTTTAGTCACGTGCCTTTCCTCGAGTCTCCCTTGCTCCTAAGGGTACCATGGGGTGGGCCTGTCATGCCAGTATATGTACGATGGATGCAGGATCGCTGTTTCGCATCCTCCGGCGGTTGCCGGCCGCTCTGAGCATCAGGGCGCGCCGCAGTACCTGCCGCGCAAAGGAGGCTACGTGCGCGCTCCCGCATAACCATGTATCGATGTTACATGTGTTGTTGTTGTGTCTCCAACGGTTGTGTTCCAATCTCACGGGCAACGGCAACCCGTGGGGCTGCCACAGTTGGTCTTCAGAGGTCTCGTGACTTGGGTCCGTCTGTCAAAGGCCCACGAGTCAAGTTCCCTGTATATGAGATGCCTTGCTTGCTCCATGTCACCCCACCCTGGACCTGCGCCGCCTCTGGACAATGCCGCTGTCGCACGTCCGCCTGGTTTGTTCGTTAGTCCCCGTCCCATGCAGTTCAGCGCACGTATATGGCCAATATGGGAGCATCCCCGGCTGTCGGGAGCTTCATGGGACGGTGGCCGACTGCTCACATCCCCCGCGGTTTTCATGCTTTCATGCTGTTTCTGCGAACCCGGCCGCCCCCTCCACCAGCGTTTTTGCTTGATCGCTCTCGATTGCTCTTTGAATAGGCAAAGCGTGACATGCTAAGCTACTCGGCTACCCGTGAAGTACGAAACCAGATTCCCGCTCCAGCTCCTCACGCGGCCTTTCGGGTACTCCTCCTGGTCGTGGTCCCATCCGCGTCGCCGTCTGCGTCCCCACCGGCCTCGGATCGCCGCCCGCGGCTCTTGGCGCGCGGCGAGGGGCCCCGGGACCGCGGTGTGCGCCCCGCCGCGCTGCGGCCTCGTCCGGCCCTCTCCGCACCCACCGCCGCCGCCGCTGTCGCGGTCGCGCCCTTGCCCAGGGCGTCGATGGCCTCCTTGCGCAGGTGCTGGAAGGACGCGACCATGCGCTTGAGGCCCTCCTCGACGGACACCGCCGGGTCGTACCCCAGGCGCTCCCGCGCACGCTGGCACGAGAAGGTCCGGTGCTTGGCCGCGCACAGCATCCGGAACACTGCGGAGAGATGAGTCAGGCAGTCTTTGTGAGTCTGTCGACTGTGTTTATATGACTCTGCCGTCTGAGTACCTGTATTTCTCTACAGATGTTGATCTTTCGCTGATCCAGCACCTGGCCTCCACCTGGACGCATCGTGTCGACCCCTAAGGTGCCAACCCCCCACAACACGCCGACTTGCCCCGAAACGCGATGCTCACCCGTGAACTCGGTCGAGGCGTTGACGCCCAGGGCGCGCAGGAGCGCGATGGCGACCTCCGCGATGTAGGCGATGGCCACGATGAGCCAGAAAGGGAGGTGGATGTGGGGCAGGGACTTGGGCGGGTAGCCCAAAGACCCGAGGAACGTCCCCAGAAAGGTCCAGAAGGGACGCGGGTCGCCGTTGGTGATGAAGAAGGGCTGGCCAGCCACGCCGTCGCGCCCGTCGCGCAACGCACGGTCCGCGAGCAAGTGGCTGTCCGCCACGTTGCCCACGTAAGTCCTGCGCAAGCGCAAAGCACGACATGTGTCAGACCAAGCGCCGAATCGATGGCGGGGTCCAGAGGCGCTGCGAGCGATGCCGCGCGTGACAAAGCACGTACGATGTGCTTGCCTTCTGCTTTGATGCAGCGTGCTCTCACCAGTCCATGAGGTTCTTGCCGTCGCCGATGACGAAGCGCATCTTGCCCTCGCGGCACTGGTCGACGGCCGTGGGGACGAGGAGGGGGTCGTTCTCGCCAAAGATTCCCGAAGGACGAAGCGCGACTGCACGCAAGATATGCAGCAAGGGACATGAGAAATTCGCACGCGCGCGTTTTAAGAACGAATATGTTTGCAGCGCAGAGCTATCCACTTGCGCTGACCGGGGCAGACATGCAATACTCCTCCTGCTCGTGAGCACCCCTACAAGAGGTCCGGGCCCTCGCCTGTCTGGACACCCTTCTGGCCGTTAGCCTCGAGGACAAGCTTCTCCGCGAGCATCTTGGTCTTGGAATAGAAGTCGTGGAACCGGGTCGGGTAGGGCACGGACTCGTCGACGAACTTGTAGTCGCTGCCGTCCCACGCCACACTGGCAGAGGACGTGTACACCAGCCGCGTGCATTTGACGGCCTGGCATGCCAGAATGACGTTCTCCGTCCCCACGACATTCACCTGCGAGCATGACGGCGGAAGCGAGGGTCTGTGGGCAACGGAGGCACGCAACAGCGACGGGGCATCAGGTCTCTGACCATGACATGCACTCGCCTTGTACATGGGGCCGAAGGACGTGGCGTTCTTGCCCGTGGGCGAAAAGGTCGCGGTGTGGAAGCACACGTCGTGGCCCCGCATGGCCTCCGTGATGGAGTCGACTGACGTGAGGTCGCCCGTGACGCTCTTGCATGGGACCGAGGGGTCCGGGAAGGGGCGCAGGTCGAAAACCGTCACTTCGTACTCCCCTGCGCACGAACGGCAGTGTAGATGAATGGGCTGCGGCAAGGGAGGAACGGAGCGCTGCAGCGATTTGCGGGGAGGCGGGACTGCCGCACTCACCCGACTCGACGAGCTTCTTCACGAGGCTCTGGCCCAGGAAACCCGACCCGCCCGTGACCAGGGCGCGGAATCGCGCAGGCATCGTTGGATGAACGCGGCCTCAATCGCGGGGCTCGCGGGCGCCGGGCGGGGCAGTGCCGGGGCCGTCTCCGGGCGAGTCGGGCTTCTTGGCGCGCTCGAGCACGGCGGTCTTCCAGCGCTGCCTCTCGGAAATGTTCCTCGCGATCACGTCCTCTTGGCCTTGACGCCGAAGCAGCTCCTCGTCCCAGGCGCGGTGGGGGAACTGCAAGCCGCCAGGTCCGGGCGAACGGCTCGCGATCTCGCGCCCCGTCGGTTCAGCCCGGCCTAACCCGGCTTCCATACGTCAGCAAGAGGCTAGCGGGATCGAGGTTCGCGCAGTGCCAGGCAGCGAGCAGTGGGAAACGCGGCACGAAAGCATGCCGCACTCACGAGCCTCAGCACGTACTCCCGGAGCACCGGATGCGTGGTGACGAGCGCGACAGCGACGGGTGTTGCGACAAAGATGGAGAACTTGAACAACTGCGGGCGCGAGAGGCACGGCATCGGGCGCTGGTACCCTGCCCACGGCCACCCCAAAATCGCCTGCCCGCGCGATGCCGCGGAACGCGATCTGCGTCCCGTCTGTCAGAGGCAGTCATTGACATCATTGAGATGTATCGCGATCGCTGCGAGCGTCATCCGCGAAGCCTTCGCCCCGCGACGCACCTCTCGGCCGTGACCCATCGAGCTCCGAAGATGAAACAGGTGTGAGCGGTAATCAACAGCGGCATTCCAAACTGGCGCGGACGCGTGGGCGGAGTGGCTGCTCAGCAATGCGTTCCTGACGTCGGGCGCGCCAGCGATTGCCTGTCCTGAAGTTCGCTGCGTCCCCTACACTCACTACCACTGCCCTGCTCCTGCCAGAAGTGAGCTGGGAGGAGGAGAAGGGACAGCAAGCAGATCGCGCGGCTGCAGATTATCCATTCAGGCCCCCAGCGCTCGACGCAGCTTGAAAACAGGTTGGGGTGCCCTGATTCGCGTGACGGAAGTGGCAGCGTCTCCTTAATTAACTACAGATTCCACCGCCGGTGGCTGGCAGTGAGGGCGGCGCTTCCATGGCGGGCGAAGGTGGGCGGAGCGCTCAAGTTTCCACCTCGGCCTCGCGGCGCACGATGCCTGTTCGATGCTTAGGAAGGCGGTGTTCCAAACAGTGTATTGTTCAAACTGTCCTGCAGGCGGGTCCGCTGTCGAGAACATGCAGCCCGCTGCGCCGGAGCCTGAGGCGGAGGCACCGCCCGAGGGGATGAAGCTCGACTGGCTGGAGTGCGACGCGTGCGGCAAGTGGCGCGACAAGATGTTGCAGCCCGCGGACGGCTCGGGTTACCAGCACTGGCAGTGCGCCGTGGGGGGCCGGCGGTGTGAGGAGGACTGCGACTTTTGCCACACGTCGCCCTGCAGCTGCGACAAGCTCGGTGAGGGCGCACCGGCGAGCCCTGCGTTTCCCGCAGCCGCTAGTTGTTTCCACGAACTTCCTCTCTTGGACCCCCGCGCCCCCAGACACGAGCGCGTATCTCGTCACGGGGACTCGCATCCCGCACCCCGACTTCGTCCCCAACATCAAATGGAGGAAGGGCTTTGACGAGAATGGCATCCCGAACGGAGACCCCTGGCTGGTATGGTGCACCAAGGCGAGTCGGGCTCGCACATCGCCTCGCTTACGGGAAGATCTCAACGGGCATGCGACGACGTGCTACCGACGCTTCGGCGATCGCTCGCTTGGCTCTGTGGCCGCAGTGCAAGGTCTGCGGACGCTCGGCGACAGCGATCGATCGTCGGAAGAAGATGGACGAGTGGATCGCCAAGCACGGCCCCAACACGCGGTGTGGCAACCAGTGGGTCCGGCAGCGGGACGGGCAGACGCTCACCGCCGACGACTTCACGTACAAGCTGCCCAAGGACCAGAGGTGAGGTGCCTGCAATTCCGTCAGCGTGGCGTCGGCCTAACGCCGCTTTGTGCTGGCAGACTTGCATGTGGCTCTGCCCTAGGCATGCACCGCACCATGCACACCATGCACCAGGACGTGACACATGTGGCATGGACTGCGTGCCTTGGAACGCAGGGAGATCGCTTCGCACTTGAAGGAGATTAACCGCCTGCGTCAGGCCATGGGCCACGACGCGATCGTCATTCCCGGCAGGGCAGAGGGCGGGGGTGCAGGCGGGGCTGCGGGGGGGGCCGGGTCGCAGGGCGGGTCGACGCGGGTGCCGGCGGGGGCGGAGAGCGAAGGGAACGGCGGGGTCGGAGCGGCACGGGGCCCGGCTGGGGCTGGACCAGCAGCTGGCGTGCCGGCAACACGGAACGGTGGCAACGGTGGCGAGGGCCAGGACACGTCTATTGGGGACCCTTTGGGCAAACGTCAGCATGAGGCGGGCGCCCCTGTTGTCGACGCGGGGACCTCTGGGCGGGGCACGGCTGAGGACGGGGAGGGTCCTGCCAAGCGGCCCAAGAGCGCGCTGTCGGGGTTGAGCGCGGAGGCTGTGAGCCAGGGGGGTCTCGCGGGGCGCCTCGCGCAGCCATCGACACCGGAAGCGGTGGAGATGGAGGCAAACGACACGGATAGGGGAGCGGTGGGGGAGGCGGAGGTGGCTGGGGCTGTCGAGGCAGCGAGTGAACCAGAGGGCCAGAGCAGGGCACCAAGCGGCGTCCCTGATGCCGCAGTTGCAGCAGAGAGGCCGCAGTGGAGGGCGCCGGAGGCGGCGGGGTCCTCACGGCAGCGCGT
Source organism: Protoeuglena noctilucae (assembly GCA_958009085.1). NCBI lineage: Eukaryota > Viridiplantae > Chlorophyta > Pedinophyceae > Marsupiomonadales > Marsupiomonadaceae > Protoeuglena > Protoeuglena noctilucae. The sequence goes on from OY253686.1 coordinate 419,289, forward strand.
GGCGGATTTGTCCGCGGTGCCGGCGCTGCAGAGGCCGGCAGAGGGGCACCCGCGGTTCGCAAGCATTGAGGCGCTGCTCAGAGACGTGACGCCGGCGTCGCTGGGGCAGATGGGGCGCACGGTGGGTGGTGGGGCGGCGATGGGCGGGGTGGCAGGGGGTGGGGTGTCAGCAGGCGGGGCGGTGGGTGGGGCAGAGGGCGCTGCTCCCCTCCTGGAGCAATGTTTGGATCACTGTGAGGCGGTCATTCGCGACTGCAAAGGCGACGCGGAGATGCTCGCCGCTGCGATGCGGGGGATCGTGAGGCACCTGGGCAGGGCGGCGGCGAGGGCTTCGGTGGAGCGTGCGTCGGTGGCGGAAGAGCTCGGGAGGGTGTCCAGGTGCGGAGTGGGCAATGACGGTGTTGCACCCTGGTGTTGCACGCTGTGGCTGCTGCTTACCTTTGAAAGTGACTGCCTGCACTTGGTGTCGGGCACTTGGTGCCCGACATGCAAAGCAGCTGGGTATGCATACGTGTCGTGCAGGGCGTACGGGCAGGTCGAGGCGGCTCGGGACGAACTGGCGGCGTGCGTGGCAGCCCTGCATCACGCGACCGCCGCGGGCGGTGACGTCCTCGCGCAGCTGTCCCCGCTCAGGTGAATCGAATGCGGCCGGCTCAGCACATACTCGGGATTGTTTCCTTGCGGCGCTGTCCCTTCCCAAAAAGAGAGACACTCTGCAAGATATTACTTCATTAGAATCATCATGGATAAGCACGTGGTGCCATGGTATGTTCATCTACAATAACGCCTTGCCCCCGCAGTCGTGCGGCAGTGACGCGACATTCGGCTGCCATGAAGGATCAGCGGATGGGGACGAGCGCCAGCGGCTCATAGGGGCAGTGCGTAAGTGTCCTGCACACGAGCCGCATGCACCAACACCCCGTTTCCTCCCTTCCCTTCAACACAACACCAACACCAAATGTTGCTGACCCAGGCCACGTCTCCCACGCCGCCCCTAGCGCGTCTGCGCGTTGCTTGCCGTCGCGGCGCCTTGCGGATGAGACTTTTTTTGAACATTGTCTCTGTCGGCGCCTACATGAGGCGGGCACGTTGCTCCCGACGGTGCTCGAGATTCCGGATCTCCGCCCACCTGTGGCAAGCAGCGGCCTGCCATGTGAACGCTGTTTTGCTCGACAAATACATGCCAGCATGACAACCAGGCTAATCAAGATTAGATATCTGCAATGTCACTCGGCTGGCTAGTTTGACGGCAATGTCACTTCCGTGCAAATTGAGCTAGCACCGGACCACCCCGTCTCACCTCGCCGTCGTCATCTCCGCCTCTCCGTGACTGGCGCACAGGGCCCGCCCCAGCGTCAGCCAGCGGTGCAGGTCGCCCGCCGTCAGCGCCGAGTCTGTCGACTTGGCCTGAGCCATATCGGCCTCGATATGGGAGGCGACCCCGGGGGCCATGCGGTGCTGCGTCGTCAGCTCTCTCGCCTCTGCCAAGAAGCGCCGACAGAGCTGCTCGTCGACCTGGGGGCGGTCAGAGCCAGGGAGGGTCGCGGGAGTGAGTGGTGGGAGCAACACGGCCTGACAGCGAGTGCCACCTTGGGTGCGCTTGCTCACACATGTAATTGTTACAATGTAACCTAGTTGACATGGGCAGTACGCATCCTGCTGACGCACTCAGTGCAGCGCATCATGCAACGACGGACCTGGCTTAGCGCTTGCCGCACGGCCTGGAGCGTGGGTTCTGACGAGCCAGCTGGCAGGGGCACCACGGTGTGGGCTTTGGCGAGGGACTTGCTCGACGAGAGGACGAGCACGGGCGCATCCACCTGCGTACATGCCGGGATGGGCCACACTCATCGCAACTGCGTTGGAATGCCTCAAGTAACAAAGCGCGGCAAGGGCGAGCTCACAGCAAAGTTCGAATGCAGGTGCCGCCGTCTGTGTCCATACCAACCACGGTGCCTATCAACCACGGTGCCCGTCCCTCTCTCTCACCGGCATCGTAATCTGGTAGAACTGGAGGTCGTAGTCGACGATCTGCCGCTCCGCGAGGGCCGCGATGGCCGCCATGTTCCGCACGCCACTCTCGTTGAGCTGGCCCGGGTGCATCGCGGTCTCGTCCAGCAGCACGACCGTGCCGTCCGCCGGCCGCAGCACGCCCTCAGACACGCGCCCGCGCTCGTAGTCTTTCCAAGGGCCCCACCGGCCCGAGTTCAGCCCCGCGAGCGTCACCCCCACGGGCAGCACCCGGGGCAGCAGCTCTGACAGCGCCAGGTGCGTGGCGGCAGCCGCGGGGGTCACTGCCAGCGAGTGCCCTTCCAAAGGCGTGCCAGCGCCCCAACCGAGGCCAGACACGCACGGGACGTCCTGAGCCAGCTTGGCGGTCGGCAAGCCCAGGATGTTGAGGGTGTGCGCCCCGACGGGCATGTCGCCGTGCCGGCCGTGCACCCGCGTCAGGAGGTGGCAGAGTGCGTACTCAGCCGACAGCTCGTCACCCCCCAGCGCTGCCGCAAGCACCGACTTGACCTGGACGCGTGCCGAGGCGACCTGCTCGGAGGACAGCGTCCATGGCACCACGGAAGGGGAAGCACTGCCCGCGGTAGGGTCGCGATTGACACCCGCTGCTTCGTTGCTGGCTGGCCCCGTGGGCGGTGCGGCGCTCGCTCCGGCGCCCCGGGGCAGGGCCGCGTCGGAGAGGGCGAGGGGTGCCAGGTGCCTGCGGTGGAAGAGCACGTGGACCCGGGGGACGGCGCTGGTGGGCGGCACAGCTGCCTCCCGCTCCTCCGCGAAGGCCACGCCCTCTGCGAACAGGGCATCGTGGGCCATGATATATACGGGTTTGTTTCATGACATAGCTGGCTTATGACGCGGGGGTTGTAAGACGCAATGCAAAGCGCTGGGGAGCGTGAGAGGGATCAACTCCGCATGTCGTCGCGACACCGGCCACATTAACCTTGTCTCAAGCGAACAGCGCCGATAAAGTAGGTGCCGATTGATCTCACCGCGCCACTCGGGATCGAGGTACGCCGCCCCGATGCTCGGCGTGACGGTGAAGATACCGACGACCTCCACCACGTCCCCCAGCCGAAGCTTCTCGTCTCCGTACTGCAGGAAACAGAGGGAGGGCCTGGCGGTGAATTGCAAATTACATATGCTGGATCACCTTCATGGTTCTGGTCATGCCTTTGACCCACGTGTGGAGTGCGGGGTGCTACCACCTCTCTAACACCGGTGCCCCTATTCCACTCACTAGATAGGCAAGCACCTGTCCCTGCCGGGTCCCAGGTGCCGCCAAGCCCTTGGTCCCCGCGGTGGCCGCGGCCCCTGCCCTCTCCTCTCCAGGTGTCGCGGCCTGGCCCTCCTGTGCCCCGTCCTCCTCAAGACGTCCCGCCACCGACCTCCCATGCGAGGCGTCCAGAGCGGGCGTGTCCTGCGGAGCCCGGAAAACACTTAGTTAGCAACTTCAGGGCTTTAGAACAGCTGCATGGGTTACATGAATGTAGCTCCTGCTCTCTTTGCTCGTGTTAGCTCTCTAGTGTGTTCAAGTCCCCACCTGGTCCATATCGGCATCCATGCTGTCATCGTCCCTAGGTCGCTTTGGGCGTGTAGGGACCGACGCGGGCGTTGCGGGAGCTGCAGCGTTCACGGGATCACCGGACAGCATGCGAGTCGCCCACTCACTCTCCCTGAAAGCCACGGGCCCGGTCGATGCGGTGAGTCAACGGCAGCTGGGCATGTGCAGCTTAGCAGACCTCGGCGGAACTCGCTTCACTCACCCTGGCACGAAGGACAGAAACACGGGACGGCGCTCCAGGAAACCACCGGCTCCGTTCTGGTCCACGACGCAGTGGGGCGGGATGGCGTCGCGATAGAGAGAGCTGTGGCGCTCGCCACTGGGGTCCGAGAAGCTAGACACGAAAATCTCGGAGTCCAGCGTGTCCTGGACGAGCCCGCGGAAGCGCACTGCGGGCCAGGGCGCGCGTGCATGCATTTCCGAAAGCCATTCCGTTGCGTGGGAACCGGCGGGGCGTCATCGATGGCTTCGGCTCACCCAGGGTGTCAGGAGGAACTTGATTGAGGTCGGTGACGTTGAGAGACGGCACCTTGGCCAGGGCGGAGGCGTCGCTCAGGCAGCGGGCGAAGTGCCCAGCGCAGGCATCGTGGCCCACGCCCCCGGCTCCGGACGCGGCATGCTGGCGCAGCAGCGCATCCACGACGCGGAGGGGACAGTGAATTTCTTCCCCGCCCTGCGTCATATCGCCTGCACGCGACGGGGAGGCCGAAACAGCGGCGACAGAGAAGGAGCTCGTTTCGACGTATTCCGCGAGTATTTCCAAGAGAGTCCCGGGATATGGTTTGTTGGTCGCAGAAATGAGCGGTGGCAATAAAGATGCTGGGAAGAGAGCGCTTTTGCGGTGAGCTCCACGCGCAGCTGTCGCCAAGGGCGGGAAGCCAGTAGGGCGCGGCTTAGCTTAGCTCAGGCCAAGTGCACCGCCTGCGGTGTTAGCACTAAGTCTGACCTTCCCTCATCTCCACATGTGTCGGCTCTCGTGCCTCCCGAGGTCCAGACAGACAGGGGGTGTCGCATCGACTCAGGCCCGCGGCCCGGCTCCATTCCTTCCACTCTTGCCAAGCAGCGGTCATTATCATCACCATCTGTCTTGCTGGAGTCCCACACGCTCAGGCCAGTCGTATTCATCGCCATGACAAGCGCCGAGAGCCCTGGAGGGATGGCCGCGCCCCCTTCGGCTGGGCGCGTCGCCATTGCCCTCGATTGGACGCCCAACACGAATCATGTGGGCTTCTATGCGGCCAGGGCCTTCGGATGGTACCAGGCGGCCGGGCTGGACGTTCGGGTGCGTCGTGTGGGCCGCTAACCAACTGCTGCGCGCGATATCGGAGGCCTCCGGGCCTCTCGTAACCGATCGCTGTTCTTGATATGCAGTTCATTTCGCCCGCTACCGATGGGTACAAGGCCACGCCGGCATCGCGCCTCGTCAGGTGCGTGGCTGGGCAGTCAACTGCAGCGGCAACCGTGGGTCGCCCCGTGCGAGCGGACGACACTCTGTGCCCACAGTGGCGAGGCCTTGCTGGCCGTGACGCCGAAGGAAACGGTGGTGTCCTATTTCACGGCCCCCGAGTCTCGCAAGGACACGCACCCTCGCCTGCGTGCCGTCGGTTGCATCCTGCAGGCGAGTGGTCGATGCACGGTCCGTTTTGCAACCGTCTAGACCTGCGATCCCACGCACATGGAACTAGTTATGACTTGAGGAGGCTGGGCTTCTCAAGAGCGTATCGGAAAGGCTCAGGTGCCAGGCTTATGACGGTGTTTGCCACGGAGCCCAACGCCTGGCTGGTGTCTCTGTCTCTTCAGGACAACACTTCCGCCATCGTCACGCTCAAGTCCTCCGGCATCGACAGCCCCAAGCAGCTGGACGGGAAGAGGTATGCGTCGTACGGCGCTCGCTATGAGGGGCGCATCGTGCAGCAGATGATCAAGGTGAGCTGATGTGCAGAGCATGTGGTGGTAGCCAGCCGTTCAGGGCCGCTGATGGACTGCACAGGCACATGCTGCTGTGGCCTATGCTTGAGTATAACTCAGACATCAGCTGTGCTGTGCTGTCCATGGTGCCTAGTGCTACTCGCTGATGACGTGCCGCCACCTGTCTGTCCATCCACGCAGAGCGACGGGGGCAAGGGCAAGTACGAGGAGGTGGTGGAGCCCATGCTGACGCTGTGGGACTCCGTCGTTTCTGGCAAGTTCGACGCCACGTGGGTCTTCATGGGATGGGAGGGCGTGGAGGCGGAGATGAAGGGGGTGCCGCTCAACGTCTTCATGCTGCAGGCGAGCTGTGCATTGTTTTATCTGGGACCCAGCAGGTACATGAAAGCAGGTACACGAGAGGTATGCGATGTCAGGAAGCATCTTAACCGTCCCTTTGCTTTGATAGGGCACAGATCGTATCACTCGCAACCTGCCTCAACTCTCGTCTCCTACCCTCGCCTGCTCTCAGGACTACGGCATTCCGTACGGGGAGGGCCCGATGATCGTGGCCCTGGACAGCGAGTGCCAGAAAGACGACACGATGGTCGCCGCCGTCATGGCCGCCACGGCCCGGGGATACCAGTGGGCGGCCAACAACCCAGACGAGGCCGGTGAGAGTGGGAAGCGAGCAGCGTGACGTTACTTGTCGGTTCTAAGGTATCATATCAACCTTGTAGTCATGAGCAATGGACGAGTGACGTGTCACTTAGCCTTGCCGGATGCAACGTGCTCTCTGCGCAATGCACGTGCAACGTGCGCTGTGTGTGTCGCTTCTGCTTGTTGCAGGCGCGATGCTGGCGGACGAGGCTCGGGCGGACGGGGTGGAGCTGGACAGGGACATGTGCGTGCGATCGATGCGGTACCTGCAGAGCCACTTCCTCGACAGGGACGGCAAGGCGAGAAGAGACATGGGCTGCGTCGATGCTATTTCACAGCAGTAGCTGCAGTCAAAATATACTGGTGAAAGACCGAGTGTGCAGTCGGGAGTTATCATGGTCACATTTTGACAACGCTGCTCTGTCCCGCAGTGGGGATCGATCCAAGAGTCGGCGTTTGGGGACTTTGTGTCCTGGCTGCACAAGGAGGGGCTGCTCACGACCAAGATGCAGAGCAGGTACGTGTCTTGGCTTGGGTGGGCATGGCTGACTGGCATGGCTGGCAAGGCTGGGCTGGGCTGGGCAGTCCACGCTTACAGTCGCCCTGCATGGCTATCTCTGCTTGCTCACTATCGCCCATGGTTGTTTACCATGCCGCTGCTTGTCACCGTGGTTCCTCACGAAACGTTCACGAGCCCTTTCGTGTCGCAGGGAGGGGTCGGCGACCGACACTGCAACGCTGGACGAGCTGAGGGCGGGCGACGGTGGGGATTTGATCCCTCTGGACGCTGTGCCTGCCAAGGAGCTGTACACGAACAAGTTCGTCGCTTGAGTGTGGCATTGACGGTCCTCGTAAGGGACTGACTAGGTGCTGATGGAGGGATTGGCTGGCAAAGGTCAGAACCTTGCAAACGAGTGTCTGCTTTGTGCTGTCCGTGTGTCTTTCAAAGCAGCGCACGTTGACTTGTGGTAGTAAGAGACGGCCTAAATGAAGAGGCACTGATGCATTGCCGCAGAGCCCAGCTGGCTCTTGGTATACAAATAAACTCCCGACACCTCTCTCTATGTGTTCCGTGCATGCAACTATCCAAACAGAATGCTCGCCGCCAGGTCCAGGTTACCCCCGCACTGCTGCAGGACCTCAATGCACAGACTTCGAGGGAACCCCATTTCCTCCAGCTGCTTCACCGAAGCCTCAGACACGCCCGCGGGTAGCGCGGTGGCCGGGGCAGCCGGGGCGGCCGTGACTTGCCCCCCGGTCGCACCCCCCGGCTCGCGGTTCGCTCCCACTGCGGCCCCAGCCGCCGCGCCCGCCCCCGCGTTCGCACCGCCGTTGCTGGCAGCGACAGCCGGGTCGGCAGCCGGTGCCGGGGTGGTACCCTGCTGGCCCGGCTGGCCCTGGTCGCCCCCACTCACGCCCGCTTCAGCCTCGTCCTCCATGTCCGTCATTTTCTTGGGAATCTCGCTCTCGCTGAGGAAGGGCAGGGCCGTGTCGACTTCCGGGAACTGCGGGGCGGGACGGGCAGCCGGATGAGCGTTGTGTGAGTGGCTGCACATGCATGCACGTGTGTGTCCATGACCACCCCGTCCCGCCATGCTCGCGTGGACGGGTGATACCCCTTTCAAATCATAGTGCACTCACGTAGAGGTGGTTCTTGTTGAGGTCGATGGAGCAGCGGTGTCGCTTGAGGTTGTCTAGGCCGAAGAGGAAGTCCATCTTGTTGTTATCAAGGATCTGAGGGACGTGGCGACGTGAGAGAGGGATGAGAGGGATGAGGTGAAACATGTTTGCACACCAATACCATGATAAAATCATCGTGATGAGCGACGGTCGACGGCATAACATGACATGGCCCTCGTGTCGCGGCGACGCACCGTGATGGCACAATTGATGTTGTGCGTGCCAACTTTGACCTTGACGGCGTGGATCTTGCCCACAATCTTCGCCTTCCCCACACCAACCGCAAAGCCCTCGAATCTCGTGTCGATCCACGGCTCAAGCCCCAGCTCCGTGCGACCCAAAGAAGAGCGAACGCCGTCGTTGCACCCCAGTCGCGCACGCACGTCTGCCCCCATGGCACCAGTCGAACACGACCCTTGGCGGCAAGTGCCAAAGCGCGAGAAGCTGTCGAAGCAGGTTCTCCCCATGCCACGCAAGGCGCGCATGGGACCGGTCATCTGTTACGCGCGTGCGAAGCCCCACACGAGCACGCCCCAGCTCACGTGGCGTACTGCATGCTCATGACGGTGATTTGCGCCCCAGAGTCCACGAATGCCTTGACCGAGTGGTCGTTGATCCACACGTCAATGTACAGCATCGTGACGGACCCCACCACCAGCTCCGGCTGATGCTCCATGATGTCCTCGAACTGCGCCTGCACCCGCTCCGCCCTGACCTGCTCCATGATGCGCCGCTGCACCTCTGGGTCATTCTCGTCGAGCTCCTGCCGTGCAGCCATCTGCAAAGAGGTGTTGCGAGGCGTTGGGGTGGGCTTGAAGGGAGGGAAGGGGTAAGGGCACACTCAGGGTCAGGATAAGCACACAAGCATTGAGATCTGGGCGTAGCAGCGACGGTGAGGGGCGAGAGCGGGGCGAATGCAGGGCGAGAGCTGCGCCGTCACCAGTTGGGGGAGCATGGGCGCCAGTTCCCGCCAAAAGGCATCCATGTCGCGAGACTGGAGGGCGGCGCGGAGTCGAGGGTTCGAGTCCATCACCCTCGCCATGACAGGGTCCCGGGAAGCTTCGTCCATCATACGCTGCATAATGGCAGGGTTGGGCCGGGACGGTGCGGCAGGCGCCGTCGTCAGGAGCATCACGACCTCTCGATCGGCGAGGTTGTACGTGGAAATCCTACGGTCGTCTTCCATCTGCGCGGAGCGGGAGCGCGATAGGCGCTTCTGGTTGCACAAGCAAGAGAAAAAATCACGTCTCATGTCACGTCTCGTGTCTGTCCGTGGTGTCGCGCACCAGCTGGTTAGCAAAGGTGACGAGTTGTTGCGCGCCCTCTGGAATGCCCATATGCCTCTGGATGCCGGCCTTCAGCTCGCGAACGGTGCGCTCCGTGTCGACCTGGCGGGGCGGGCGAGGAATGCAGCTAGGCAAAAAACCGTCGCAGATCTGGCATGTGGTAGCCAGAGCAGCACTCGAGATGGCAAGGCAACGCCACGAGTCGGCGCAGGCGTGTCCTGAACGCGCGGCAGGCCTTGCTGCCTGGCAACACACCGTGATTTCTCGCCTCCTCCCATCGGGCATCACCAGCGTCACAACAATGGACGGCATGGCAGCGCAGGCGCGCCCAGGACGGCGGCGTGGGCCACGGCAATGGCAATGCGCGAGTCCCAATAGCGCTGTTGCAAACCCGTTTCAGATTTTGGGGGGTTCAGGCCGTTGAACGCAGTCAGAGTCAGATGATGCGACATAGCCTCTTCGGTGTCTCCGTCGGGCTTTGCCCTTCGACGGAAACGGCAGCGTCAGGCCCACGCCCAGGTCCACTTTGCTTCGGAAGGCGAGATGGCCGGCTGGGGGACAGAGACGGGCTCAAGGATGCTTATGATTCACTAAAGTGTGTTCCTCTCCCTCTCTTTGACGCATCCGGGCCGTCCGCATTTGAATCCCTTGACCCAGCTGTCGCAGGCCCCAGCGCGCGTGCCATCCAGCCGTTGCCGGAATAGAGGCGCTTGACGCATCGAAGCGACAATGGACACGGTGCCGCCATGGGCGGCCGACGCCGCCGAGCTCGGCGCGTGGCAGAGGGTCGAGCGGAAACGTCTGCTGGAGAGGTGCGGGCTCGCAGAGCACGCAGTGTAATCACTGCGTGCCCTGCGCCCTGCCGTTACCACCAGATTCATGCCCAACGCAGGGTTGGGTCGTCGGTCTGCGCGTCGTGCCCCTCCCCTTCCGTCCAGCGCATCTGCGTAGCGGCAGACAGGACCGTGAAGGCCACGTTCGGCGACAGCCAGACCCTTGTGATTAGTCCCGATGGAGGCGCCTTCGAGGTGTTTGGTCCGGACGGCCAGAAGCGAGGACGGTGAGGGCGCTACTGCACACGGACCGCGGGGCCCCCTGCTCAAGCTGAGCCCTACTTCAAGCAATGGCAGTGACTCCTGTAGCACAGCGTTTACGACTCATCTGCTGTTCTCCCAGGCACTTGACGGGAACGTGCACATCGCAGCACGCCTTCATGCTGGCGTCAGCTATGCGTGTTCGCAACGTGTACGTTCCCCACCCCGCATACTGCCGGGCTCTTGACGAAGGGGACGCCGTCTTCACGCTCGGGTGACTGCTGCGTGCAGATCGGAACCGCTAGCGACGCACCGCACATCGCCGTCCTTTCATCAATCTGAGGCTGATAGAGGGACCTCTCACATGGCAACCCTCGCCCCGTCACCTCTGCAGGCACCCCTGCACCTGGGCGACCTTCCCCAGGAGTTTGTCCGAGGCCACAGAGCTGGGGCAGCTGGTTGTGGATGCGGTGCATGGCGTGCGCCTCGTCTCCACCGACCGCACCGTGGCCGTGACTCTGCACCCGACCCTGCTTGTCCTGCGGGCCACCTACCCCCTGCGCCTCAACAGGCGAGGCTCCTGCACTTTCGACTCTTACATCCAGCTCCCTGACCCCTCTCTCCACCAACATCTCATCATCTCTCGCTGGGTCGCTCGCAGGAGCGAGGCACCGTGGAACCCGCAGCCCCCGACCCTGCGGCACCATTACGCGTGGGTGACCCAGGAGTTCCCCAGCACAGCGGTGCCCGAGTGGCTGCAGGGCGCTCTGGCCCTCTGCGTCATTGCGGCGTGCGAGGCGGGCCTCGTTCCCTCGCCGGCCCTCGAGCCACATCAGGACACCACGCCGTCACCCAAAGACTCGCTGTCTTCCATCCAGCATTTCCTGGCGCGCTGGGCTCCCGGAGCTCTCGCAGCGTCCCCCCGGTTCGTGGAGCTGCCGACCTGCCAAGCGACGTACAGCCGTGCCGCCCCACCTGGCGCACCGGCTGACCGGGCCACGGTCACGGCCGACACGAACGGCGAGGCTCTGTCCTCGTGGCCCGGGCACCCCTCGGGAAGCTGGTGGGCATCACCGGCGACGGTCACCTGGCCGGGAGACGCGGTGCTCGTCGCAGAGTGGACGCCCCAGGGCACGCAGCTCCTGGTACCGGTACCGTCCTCTGATCTCGGGGACCACGGACAGGGCGAGGTGGGGCCTGACGCCATGCAGGCTCCTGTGGTGGGTGGCTCCAGCACGACGGGTGGCGTGGAGGCCTTGACGGTGATGCATGAGGACGGCTCTCTCCTGCTGACGTCGGGGGCAGGTCGGTACGTCCTGCACGTGCCGCCCGGGGAGTCCAGGCCGCGGCTACACCTGTCCAACGCGCTGCCCGACCGTGTCGCGACGGGCGCGCCTGTGCTGGGAGACACCTTCGCTGGGGTGGGACCCCGCTGGGCCGACCTGGACGACGAAGGCAGCAGCGAGGGCGTTCGGATGCGGCAGGGCACTGTTGCCCTGGGGCCCTGCGCGTCCCGGCTCCTCGCCTTACGGGGCGTCGCCGAGTCAGCCATACGGTTGACCGAGTCCACAACAAAGCGCCCCTCACGATACTCGGGGTCCATCCACGATACCCCGGGACCCTCTTCTTATGGCGGCACCGCTAGTGGGAGGGAGCGGTGGGTGATGGCGGGCGATGCATACGTGGAGGCGGCGCGATTCCCAAGCGCCTTTGTCGAGCACCCCGTGGCTGGCCGCAAGGTTGCGTATCATCGGCCAGGCGGGGGGCCATTGGGGTACCCCGGTCCCTGGCATGGAGTAGCGGGGGCGGGCGGTGACGAGCGAGTGGCGCCGGCATCTGAGGCTCAGGCGAAGGGTTACTTCAGCTCGGCGGGGTCGTATAGAGAGCGCTACGAGATGGGCAAGGACGAGGGCGTGGTGGAAATGGGGTTCGATCCCGCGGTGGGGCACTTCACGGCCTTCGCGGACGGCCGGGTGCAGGTGCGGTTCGTGGACGCGGCGGTGGCGTGGGTCGAGCCGGACGGCGTCCTGTGCCGGGTCGTGCTCCCTGGTGGCGGGCCTCCGCGCGCCGTGAGCACCGCGAGGCCCATCGGGGTGGAGGCGTACGTCACGGCAGCGATGGAGTTCCGCGGCTGGGCCCTCCAGGGACCCACGGGGCGGGCGGCGGCGCTGCGGGCCCAGCGCGCGGTCGCCGCCGAGCTGTCGCGCATCCAGCGTCAGGTGGCCATCGTGCAGAGCGGGTGGCGCCCCTCTTGACGCGGCTTGGAGTGAGCGCCTGCCTTGCGTGGTCACCTAGGCTCTACCCTACACAACTCTGCCCTACTGGCTAGTAACAGTTAGTACCCAGTGCTGCCAGCCTCGAAGGGCGCCGGCTGACGCAGCAGCGGATTGGATAGCCTGGCCATGACCTTCTCTAGCCGTTGCTTGCGGTCGACGTCGCCGTCCCGTCCAGCTTCCCTGGGGGCAAGCACGGTGGGCGATAATGGGCGCACCCGGACAGCCCTTGCTTGCTGCAGTGCAGAGCGGCAGCCCAGTATCATCCCAAGTCATACCTGATCCGATGGAACAGCCAGTCGAAGTACTCCTCCTCAAACACCCTGTCTGCGCGGAACGACCGAGCCGTCTCCCAAAACACCATCCCCGATTGGTCCGCCGTGTACGCCTGGCAAAGCGCGTCGAGGATGGAGTCCCAGCTCTGCCCCGTAGGCACCTGCGCAGCCGTAGGAGTAGCCATGACAAAGACAGCGATGAAAAACTCGTGAGCATGGCCGCCAATGATCCACCACACGCACCTGTCCTTCCACCATGTACTTGCCGAGCTCTTGGCTCGGAGTTGCCGCGCCAGGGCCGCTGGAAAGCTCAGCTGGGGGGTCCCACTGGGTCTTGTTCGTCGCTGTGTCCCAGTAGTACGTGCGCCCCGAAGCCGGATCGACGACCGCCTCCCAGCCCGGCGGAAGGCTCCTCTGGGCGCTTCGGGTGAGAACGCGGGGGCCGCGATGTGCACTACGGAGGCTTGGGCGCGGCGCAGCGTGCGATGTCCGCGCTAGGGGCGCGGATAGCACACGCATGAGACCGGCACGGCAGAGACTTTATCAACCGCACATGGTGTGAGAAGGTCTGCGGCACAATGCTGCCGATGGGGAAGGCTCGACGTAAGGACAGTTTTGCCTTGCGTGTCAGGGCACACCTGGTTCTTCGCGAGGGCAGGCGCTCGACCTTCGCCACCGCTCCCGCATATACTCAGTAGATCATAGCATCTGTCGATGCGTCTGTAGTCCAAGCATTTGCCGCCCAGTGGCTCCCACAGCTGTGGATACACACACGCCAGCACCTGGAGACGCGTGGCCCTCGGCGACGGCGTTCTTCCTGTCGTCACGCTAGAAACCGTTCGGATGCCGTGCGCGGTCGCAGTCATGCCGCTTTTCCGGGCGCCAGGGGCCCTGTGCTGCCCGCCGCGCTTGCCAAGTTGCGCAGCCACGCCCTGTCCCAGCCGCGCGCTATCTAAGGCTTTCCGCCAGCGCAGCTCTCCTTTTCGTCGTGCGGAAATCGTGTACGCCTGCCGAAGCATAGAATCGGGCCGCATCGACGCCCCGCTGAGTCGGCGCGCGGCCATCGCATCCGTTCCCGCGCTCTCCGCGCTGGGACTCGTCGTGCCCAAGGAGGCGGTCGCCAGCAAGTTGGGACCTGTGGGCGATCGTGTGTGGGAGGCGATGGGTGGAGGCCCCGCGGATCTAGTCTTTCCCGACGCATTTGTGGGGGCATGGGAAGTGGTGAGGCGACCCCAGCGGCTTGCACGCGTGGTGCATGCGAAGCGAAATGCCTGGTCGAAGCATTTGTCAAGTTTCTTCCGCAGGTCAGCACATTGGTGAAGGTGGACACGCCCCAAGGCGAGGCGATGGTGCCGGACATGGGCGTCGTGAAGCGTGCGATTGACTCCGACTTAAACCGCACGGCGCGGTACACCGTCGCCTTCACACGGAACAGCAGGTGAACGGACGATCCATGAACGACCTAGGTCGGGTTGCTGACCATGGCGTCCCACACATGGTGTGCTATCGATAGAGCTGTTTCCCTAACACAGGCAGCAAGTCGTGTTGGATCGGAGGAGCAACACGGCGTCGATGCTGGAGGTGTACATGGGTCCCAAGGCCGACAAGATCTACGACCGCATCCAATGGGACGTCGATGACCCAAACGTGCTGCGGCTCTCGGTCCCGGGGGGCCTGGCCATCAACACCCGGGTCACGCGGAGGTCGCAGCAGCAGAACGGGACCAACAGGCGAGTCGAGAAGATGCTTGTTTCGGTTTCTGGAGCAAGTGTGCGTGGTATCTGCCAAGCACGGTGTCTGCTCCGACCAGGCCCTGTCTTGTTGCACCACCCAAACAGTTGCATTGGAATCTGCTTCAGCTGCGCCCTGTCAAGCATCCCTCGTGTCAGGGTGTCAGGACACCACACATAACCACACATTCTGGTCACTGGTCGCCACACATACGACACGTACCACACAGACCCTAAGCCTCATCCTTCATGCGATTCAGGACGGAGACGAGTGAGTTCGTGGAGCAGGTGTTCGACGATCCCGGCTCGGGATCGCCGACCCGCGTCAAGGCGTCTCAGGTGTTCACCAAGTACCTCTGGCGGGAGCAGGCGGACGTGCGGGTCGACGAGGGCGAGGTGCCACTCATCGTCGCCACGCAGGCGAGCCACGCGTCGCATGTGATGGTCCTTTATACTTTGACTGGATGTCGCGTAATCGCACATGTGACCATCCCAGCTTGCATATGGATACCAGGAGCCAGCTCTAAGGCAATCGCTGCAGTCATGTTTGGCCGTCACATCGGACCCCTTTGTGTCTTACTTCCGCAGGTGGTCTCGGACTATCTGACGGCCTATGATGGGGAGGATAGGATGATGCGCGCTGGGAACAAGCCCGTGGTCCAGTACACGTACCGCATGGCCTTCTTCAAACCCCGGGCAGTCTAGAACTGCAACTACCTTCGTGAGATTTGAAGCTCTGACGCCGCCTTAAGCCCTAGCACGCTTGTCGTCACCCGCACCCTCGCCCTCGCCCTCCCGGCCCCTCTTCAGGCCCCGCTGGACGCCCACAATCACCAAGTCGTCGTCGCTGTCATGCCCCGCCCCGTTCACAACCACCTCCAAGTCGTCGTCATCGCCATCGCCAATCAACGCGTTGCACGGCCCCGCCCCCGACGGACCCGCCCTGTCCCCGCCGTGCCCCGCGCGCTCCGCCGGCACGTGTGCCTGCGCATGCAGCAAGTCACAGATGCAGTCCGTATACTGAGCCACAAGCAAGGTGCTTTGCACCCCACAGTGCATGCCCCACACCCCAAGACCCCACATGCCCCAGCCACCGCATGCCCCGGGCACCTCCCCGCTCGGCTCACCTTGGGCGCCTCCCCCGTGAGTTCAAATCCCTCCGGGAACTCCTCGTTATTTAACACTGCGACGTGCTCCACGCGCAGCCGAACATCGAAGTCCTGCATATGGTCCTGCAACACCATGACGCTCCCGCCCCGCACCCCGCGCTTGGGGAGGCGGGCGAGGGGCATTGAGAGGCGGCGCTTGTAGACGTCCAACTCGTCCTGAGGGAGAAATTTGAATTTGAGGATCTTCACAGAAGCGTGGGTCGAGGCGTGAGATGGCGCGCCTGGGTGGCGACGATAGCCATCGCCCGACAGCCAGCACTTAATAGATATCTATCGCCCCAGATCTATGTAATATATCGCCCTTTGTCCCATTCTCGTCCTCACCTCGTCCAGGTCCGACCCCTCTTCGTACAGCAGGTCCGTGTCGTCGCAGTCGATGAAGGGCCGCGCCAAGCCGAGGCGACCCTTGGCGACCTTGCTCACCACGTCCCCCAGCGTGGCCGTCTCTGCATGGTGGGGCAAGCATGTAACGAAGCGATGTGGGACATGCTGCTCTAAGAGAGGGCTCGTAAAGAGACGTGTCGGACAAAGAGTTGTGAGTAAGAGCAGTCAACCATTACATGCCCCATCGCATGCCCCTGCGCCGCTCACCCGTGTTGACACGCAGTAGCATCTCCGCCTTGCCGCACGCGATGCACCCGGGCCTGGGTTTCGGGGGCGGCACCGCCTGCAGGAGCTTGCCTCGGAACCTGGGGCGCTGCTCGCTGGCGGGGCTGAGGCTCGTCCACTTGCAGTGCTCCGAGACGCCCGCCAGGACCTGCGGGGGATGAGGGAGCGAGAGATATGGCGGAAGATGAGAGAGAGATGATTGGTGGGAGAAGTGAGGGATGGTGTATTCAAATGACAGCTACTTCATCTCATCTCATCCAATCGGATCCCATGAAGAGTTGATGCTATCCATGTCGAAAGCCTCACCTTGAGGGCCTCGATGGTCATGAGGCCAGCGACGATGGCGTTGGTGGTGGCGATGGCGTGGATGATGTTGCCCGCCATGCCCTTGCACTCAAACAAGCCCTGCTTCGGGATGCCGTAGCACGACGCCCTGCACAAAAGGGAAAGACAAGCCTCTTGCCACCTGCCTGAGAGAAGGCAGGCAGGTTCGATACTGCGGCAACAGCCGCCACCGCCACCGCCACTCCCACAGCTGGCAGTGCCAACAATCCCCACAAACCTCCACCCCTCTCCTACAAACACCCATCCACTCTTCTCTCGCCTGAGGTTCGATGCCGCGGTGACGAACGCCACCGCCACATCGTCGTCCTTGTCAAAAACCGCCGCCCCCAGTTGGTCCGACCGGGGCCCCTCGTGGTACTGCCAGACACACGCCAGAAACACCCGGGCGCTCTCGGCGTCCGTCCAGGGCTGCTGGGTCTTCCGGCACAGCTCCCGCAGCGCCCCCGACAGCGCAGGCGCCCCGTCCTCTCCCTCAGGGACCAACACATCGATGTCGAGCGGCCGCGGCTTGGACCTGCAACGGGCACGCAGCAGAGTCTATTGTTAATGTCCATCTACATCCAAAGCTTTTACCGAGGTCGGCACCGGAAGGCACAGTTACGTGGGACGGGAGAGAGCGACAGTGCCAAGCATCAACAACGCTCGTGGGATTTGAACAGCACCACGCTCACCGCGCCTTCCAGAGGTCTTCCATCCGCAGCACCCTCTCGATGTCCGTCCCGTACACGCGACGGAACACCCTCCTTGCAAACGCCACCGCGCCCTCGCCCTCGCCGCGCAGAAAGACGCTGCGGTGGGTCCCTGAGCCACCGGGCTCCTCGGCGCCGCCGTTCGACGCCCCCGCCTCGCCGTCTGCGCCCCTGGCTGGCTCGCCCTCCGCAGCCGCAGCGGCGGGCTCCGAGGCAGCGGGTGCGGCGTCACGTTCGTCAAGATCGGTCACCTGGGCCAAGTCAGAACAAAGGGACAATTGCATCAACTGAGGCCCAAGAAAGGTGACCGCATACACGCAAGTGCACATAGCCAGTCCAGGCTTGAAGGCTGCTGAGGTCGGTTGTCAATGACTGTGCTACGCACGGCAGCAAAGCCCATGCAGCCGCTGTGCGCGCCTCGCCTGGTCCTGGGGCCCGAAGAGGCGAGAGAAGAGGAGCTCCTTGGCCCACACGACGCAGTGGATGGGGCGGTCAGGGGTGTTGCGGATGGTGCAGATGGGGAAGGTTTTGGGGGCGGCGTGCGGGGCGCATTCGAAGCACTCGGTCTCGCCCTTGACGTGCACCAACGCTTGACCCTGGTAGCCGTTCGTACCCGACTCGAGCAGCGGCACGCCCGCGGCCAGGCACATGCTGCGGGCGAGCGAGGGAGGCACAGCGGGCGTGTCGCGCTGCCGAGACTCCAAATCCCGCGCCTCACCCGCAAAATGGCACAGATGCAAATAAGCAGCGCAGATGGACGAAGCAGCACAGAAATAATCGTCACCGGTTCACGTGGCGGCGCGCGTCGAGGTTGTCGAGCCCGTTCAGGACCAAGCGGAAGCCCCGGAACCAATCGACGCCGAATCGCGATTCCTTGATGTTCGCTTGAAGTGCTTCGATCTTGACGCCCGGGCGCATGCGTGCAGCAGCCTCTCCAGCCACCTGCAAACGGGACGCACGTCGCTGTGCCACGAAATGCCCGATCCGCGCTCGCAAAGGGGACATGCTGGCCTCCTGCTCGCCTGTGCCTTGGCATGTCCGACATGGTGCTTCCGGAAGAGGAATTGGCGGTTCATGTTCGACGTCTCAATCGTATCCAGGTCGACCACGGTGATGTCCTTGAAGCCCGACAGCACCAGCGTCTTCAAAAGCTCGCACCCGATGCCGCCTGCGACGAACGAGGCGCATGGCCATTGCTGTACTGGCGCGTCGGACCAGCGAGCATGCCGACCCTTTGGACGGGCCAAGCGAAGCGCTTCGCACGCTGCCGGCCCTGTCACCTGCTCCCACGCACAGGACGCGCGCCTGAGCAGCCAGCGTGCGGACATCGCTGCTCACGACACGGGACTGCCACTCCGCGGACGCCATCGCCCCCAACTTCTCCGTCAGCAAAGCGGAGGCAAAGCAGGGCCCTGCTCCCTGAACGAGGCGCGGAGGCACTTCAGCGATGGCTTCCAACCTCTTGTCAGCGTTGAATCGAGGCAGGGGTAGAAGCATCGACCTGTGGACGCGGTTGCTGGCGCCAAGCGTGCCAGCTATCGTGCAAGTTTGGCCCCCGTGGGCAAGAAAGGCTTGCATCTATACTCTGTCGTTCTTGAGTGTCACATGCCGGAATAATGAGCCGCTCTCCATAGGTCCTTGGGCCGGGTAGCGCAGGGCATGGCGACACCACGGTGGGGGGGCCGATGGAGGGCGTGGCGGGCGCCGGTTCGGGGCAGCCGGACCATGCCGAGGCGCGTGAACTGGCAGAGACGCTATGGACGCAAGTGACGGACTGCCTTCCGGAGGACGCTGCGGCCGTCTCGCGCCTCACGCTCGACCAGCTCCTTCGTGCCTCGACAGTCGACATCCAGGCGAGCGGACGGCGCACCGCTCGGTCGCCGGCACGCGCTAACAAGTGCATATTTCACTGCGCATTGCAACACTCGGCGCCGCGCTGCCTGCAGCGCTATCGTAACCGATTTTCTGGCCCTCTTCACAGCAACTGGACGCAGCTGTGTTGGTTGTGCGTGAGGCGCTCGAATGGCACCTGGAGGAGCATCCCTGGGAACGAGACACGGCGACGCGAACTCGCCGAGTGGTACAGGCGAGCCCTGCAGTGTGCGTCACCGAACTCAGGACCCCAGCACTTGCTTGATTGTTGCGATGTGCGCCTCTCGTGTCCCTCTGCCCCCAGGCGTTCTCTGGCGTGTGGGATCTCGTCTGCACTCAGCTGGAGGCTTCATGTCGGCGCGGGGCCGGGTCATCAACGGCTGGGGGAGGCGCAGGGCTGGGCTCGGCGGAGGCGGAGGCAAATGCCATATGCCACCTCCTCCTGGCCCTCTGGGGCGACTTGCTGCTCGCCAAGGCACGAGCTGGTCTCCTCGGCGGCGACCGGGGCATGGATGGGGCACCAGCCGTGGGCCAAGCAACCTCGGCTCGCGGCAGCCGAGGCGATGAGGAGGCCACACAAGTGGGTGTCGTGCCGATGTCCATTGACGCCGTCACGAGGATCCCCTGGGGCCCGCGCCTGTGCGGAGCGGTCGCCCGCGTTGCGGTCAATGCGGCCTGCGCGTGCGGGTCGCTGCCTCGGGAGATCCTGGCCCCCCTGGCGTTTCAACTGGCGGGCCTCTGCACGCACGGCATGGCGCAGCTCCTCTCAAGGGCCCTGGCGATCGGCGCGGAGGGCAGCGATTGTCCTCATGACGGCATCAGTGCTCTCCAGTTTGCGTCTTCAACAGATCCCAAAGATCTTGGGGCCGAGCGGGGCGTTGACGCGCCTGCTGGGGCAATGCTGGGAGGACATGCGGGTTTATGTGGTGACGCGGCGCAGGGGTTTTCGTCCACTACGGGTCCGTCGTGGTTGCCAACGACAGATGGGGCTTCTCTGCAGTCGCTGGCCGCCCTCGGTGCGGCATGGGAGCTGGGTCTGCCCGTAGTGTCGCCTGCGCTTCAAACTTCACAGCCGGCAGCTGGGGAGTCGGGGCAGAGTGCGAGCGGGAGAAGCGGGGCGTGTGGGGTGGGGCTGGCGGGGCTCAGCGAGGTGGTGGGGGACTTGCGTGTGCTGACGCAGTTGACGCGGGTGGTGGGTGCAGATGCGATGCTTGACGGCGTGCTGTCCTTTCTAAACAAACGGGAGGGATGGACGTGTGGCAAGTGGTGCCGCGAGGGGTGCTGCGAGGGCTTCGCATGCGGCGCTGGCGAGGCGAGTGGCGAGGTGCGACGTCGGGTGGTTGGGGCTCGGTTGGCAGCCCCTGTGCGGTGGCTGGGCCAGTCAGTTGTGCCTAAAATGTTTACTTGTTGCGGTGCGCGCAGAGGGGAGGCGACGAGGCGGACGCGTGGCTGCGGTGGGTGGGGGCAGTGGCCGTCGTGTGCACTGTGGCGCGCGATGGGGACGCGCGCCGGCATGCGGGTGCGCTGCTGGAGTGGGCCGCGACGCGCCTTGAGCCGCCAGACGGGACGCGCGCTGAGGGAGCTAGTGTTGACAGGGGCGAGGGCAGGGCAGGGCTGGCTGATGTGGTGGGAGGGGCGGTGGCGTGGTTGATGGTCGAGGCAGCCGGGGCGGCGCTAGTTACGACAGTGGCGGTGGATGGCGGGTCGTTTGGTGGCTGGGGTGGCTGCCAGGCTGGCGAGGGAGCTGAGAAGCCATGTGAGAGGGGCGGGACTACGGTGTTGGGGTTGTCTCTGAGCCGCATCGTCTGGGCTCTTAAGAGCGGCGGTGGTATCCGCGGCTCTCGCGAGAACGACAGGGCTTCTAATGGGACCGGGGATGCGTGCGGGGCAGCCGCGACGGGCGCGTTTGCCGCTCGCGTGGCAAAGGCGATGGGCCCGTGGTTGCGTGGCCTGCTGTCGACGGGCGCGCTGGTACACGCACCGCTGGGACACAGCAGCGACAGATCGTGCTGTGGGCCGGGGCAGGAGGCGGTGCGCTCGCTGTTGAGCGCAGTGGAGAGTCGGGCAGCCTCGTCCCATGACGCGGGGTGCGGGCTCTGGGTCGGGGCCCTCGCGTCCGCATCCGCGCTGCTGCAAGCCGGAGCGCCGGGTGAGTGCTTTGTTTTGTCATAAAAAGCGTTCATTTGGTCAGTTTGACGTGCCCCCTTGCTCGCTCTGATTTGCGCTGCAAGGTCGTGCGCAGCTCTGCAAGCCCCTAAACATCGCGTATTTTTCATTCAGCCAGCTTGCCCGCTCCCACAGGTTGCCAGGCGCACTTCATCGACCCCGCCCTCCTCGTGGCCCTGGGTCCCGGTCCTGCCCGTCTGCTCCTGGTCAGCGCGCTCTCGTGCCGCAACCCCGACAGCGCTCCTGTCTCCGACGGTAACGATGGAACTCAAGACCGCTCTCATGGCCCCACTCATGGCCCCTCTACGGCTGAGGCAGCAGAGGTTGAGGCGGACGGCATCGTCGCCACCCTCGAGTGCGCCTCGCACTTCCTGACTCATGCCGCGTCCCTCGCTGGGCGCAACGGGAGCTCTGTGTTTGAGGGACAAAGCGATGTCGACGTCTGCGCTCTTTGGCGACTGGCGGGGGCATGGGCGGCTGGGCGGGGCACGGAGTGGGGTGCCACGGCAGGACCCCAATCGGCGATGCCCTGGGCGCTGCGTTCGCGAGACGACCTGCCGGCGAACTGCGCGGGCACGTCTAACAGCGCTGCTGGGGCTGCCCGCGCGTGGGCCGCGCTGGGCTGCGACATGGCGGTCCTGTCGCTTGCGCGCCTGTCTGACAGAGTGCCAGAGCAGTCCCTGGGGAGGGTGCGCGGTGCCCTCCGGAGCCTCCTGTCGGTCGACGGGCTCTCCAGCGTGCCCAGCGACACGCAGCGGGCGTTGTTTATGGCACTCACTCAGTCAGCCCGACCATCGGGGCACTGCGCTGGGTGCGCTCCTTGCTTGGGCGGCACGGGGAGGACGGCGCTGGGAGAGGCGCTGGTGGGATTGTTCGATAAAGTCCTGCCTGCGGATGGCCGCCCGTGGCTGGGCGCGATGTGGGATGCGGCGTACTGGCGCGGGGCGGACGTCGAGCCGGCAGTGCCATGCGTGGACCTGCTTGGCACGTTGCACCTGGCCGCGGCGCTCGTCGCGCGCGGAGGTAGCGGCGCGGGCGCAGATGCGCTCCGCGCCACGCTGCTCGCCCTGGGGAGGTCCCTGGATGAGGAAGGGCTCGCCCGGGCGTTTCTGGCGTCGGGGGCGGTGGGCGCCACGGTGCCTGTCCCTGTCAGGAGGGCCGACTCTGGCGCGGAACTGGCACCGGAGATGAGCGGGGTGCTCGCAACCGATGCCGGGGCTGAGTCGGGGCCGACGGTGGGCAGCGCAGGTCAGGCTGGGACAGGGAACACTGACAGAGTGGACGCGCCGGTGTCCCCCGGCGTGGGATTGGACGTGGGCGCTGTGGACAGCTGCGAGACCACTCCGCGCGGGGCGGGGACGGGTGACTGCGGAGGCACAGGAGAGGGCACAGGCGGGGGTACGGGTGGGGGTACAGGGGCGCATCGCCGCACGAGGGCCCTGCGGCACCCAAAGGTGCCAGCCCCGCAGGCGCTGGAGTTCCTGACTGGGCTGCTCGCCGTGTGCTCTTCGGCCACCGCCGCTGCGCAAGTTCCACGGTCGTTTGTGGGCGGAGGAGGGCCGGAGGGGCCTGGCGGGGAGGCAGTGGGTGATGATGGTGTGGTTGCGGGGCGGGGCAGCGAGGGCTGCAGCACCGGCAGCCGCTTGGAGCGTGGCGTGGAGTCGTTGCCAGACATGGACTGCGTCATGGGTCCCAATGATCACTTGGATGGCCAGGGCGACAGTGGCAGTCGAGACCGTGCCTGCGCCCGCATCGCGCTGCTCCTCGCCGCCACCTCGCGCATCGCTGCGGCGCCCGCCACGCAATGCTCGTGGCTCGTGGCGCCCGACGCGGCTCTCTCGGCGCTGCGAGGACTCGCAGGTTGGCTTGACCAGTCAGGGCCGAGGGTTGGGGGGTCCACAAGCGCTTCAGGAGACCAGTCCCGCGCACCTAGAGAGCGAGGGCCGTCGGGCCGCACGCCTCGCAAGTCCGCGCGGCGGGCATCGACGGGCGCCGGTGGCGGCGTGGGCGACGGCGGTGGGGGCGACGGGGACTTGGCTCGGGAGCAACGCCGAGCGCTGGCGTGGTCAGCAGCAGCGGTGTGCATGGAGGCGCTTGCGTGCCACTTTTCGAACCCTTGTAAGGATCGTGCGTTGTTCTCTTCGGAGCGCACGGAGAGCGATTGGCCTAGCGCTGGGCAGCCAAATGTCGAGGCAGCCGCCGTCGCTACCATCGCTCTCCGGTCTCTGCGGAGCACGTGTCCGGGTCGGCGACTCCCGTTTGCAGATGCGGATAAGGACGCGCCGGCGGTTGCTGCCACGGGGGGTGGTGGTGTTGCAGAGACGGACATCGGGGCGGCCGTCGCGCTCTGCGAGGTCCTGGCCACACTCACGGGCACAGCTGACGCGCTCGGTGGCGCGCATGCGGATGTGGCGGCGCAGGCTTTGCGGGAGGGCGCGCTGGCGTTGCTGGGCTCTGTGGCGCGGGCCAGTGCGTCGGGGGTGCTGCCAACTGGCAACTGGGGGGCCGTGTGGACGCCTGGCGAGAGGCAGGGTGAGTGGGGAGCGACGGCGATATATGGTGCTGATAATAATGCAAGCCATTGTCTGTTACACGTTATTATTACCTGCCCCGTAGCCCATCGCTTGTCCATGATTGGTTGGGGTTCTTGCGATGCCTGAACTGTGTTGCGCACGGTGCGCTGTGTACCATGACCCCGCAGGCGCGATCCGGACATGGTGCCTGGCGACGCACGCAAACAAGTTTTTTGCTTCCGAGTGCCAAGCGGCTGCGTGCAGCGAGCCTCTGTGGGCGACCTCCCTGTCGCTCTTGGCCCTGCTGGCAAACGCCCAAGGGGACCTCTCACCCACGAGCCCGGCGCTTGCCGACGTGGGCGAACTCCGCGACGCTTCCGGCGCTCGGGCGGAGGCGCAGGCGACGGGCAGCCGTGCCGTGCGGCTGTCACCCAGGGCAGCGCTAAGGACTGTCACAGCCGTCGACGCCGTTGCGCAGCTCGCATGGGTGAGGTGGCTACCCGGGTTGACCAATACTCAAGTCTCTCTGTGTCTTTGACAGTGTATGTGCTTTCTGTTATTATTACCGACGGTCACCGACCCCAACCGCGCTTGCTCGCCTGTCCCCGCAGTCAATCAGCACGGCAAGTGCGGGCAAGGTGGCAGGTGCCCAGTGCTTGATCGAGTTGTGCCGCGAGGCGGTGGGGCTTCTCGCGAACGGCGCGCCGGTGGCTGGGCCGGACGCCAGTGGCCGCAAGTGGTGGCAGCCGCCGACCAGCCATGTCACTCCGGCCTATCTGTCCGCCCTCACAAGGCTGCAGCTGGTGACGGTGGGCATGGCTGCACGCGCAGGAGAGATTGCCGACACAGACGGCGAGATGGAAGCATCGGATGTGCCTCCCAGGCTGCCGGTCTGGGCTGCGGCTGTAAGGTGGGACGGGTGCGAACCCGACGCTTCAGCTTATGGTGACCAAGCGGTGTTCACCACACGTTCTGTACCCCACTCGGAACCCGCGAGCGTGAGCGGTGGCGCGCTGCGGCCCACGGGGCGGGAGCTGGGCGTGGTGCTGTCCCTGCTCGCCACCGGCAGCGTTGCGATTGCCTCACGATGCCGCATGGGGTTGCCTGACGCCAAACGCCTGGGCGCAGCTCGCCGGCACGTTATGGGCAGCACTCCTGCAGAAGCGGCGCTAGTAGTGGGCCCTGCGCAGACCGGGAAGGCGGACGGCGGTGTGGCGGGATCTGTGGGGGCGTCGATAGTCCCGGGGAGGGCTGCGAGTGCGGTGACACCCTTGCGCATTGGGGACGCGACGGTGGTGGTGATGCGGGCCTTGGCTGAGGTGGTTGGCGGTGTGGAGGGGGCGCCTGACGTCGACCCTCGTGCATGGTCCCTGAACGCACCACCGCCAGTTAACGTGCTTCGTGTTGTGATGCTCCCCGCCATGCACACTGTCTTCGCCGCCATTCCCTGTACCGGAGGGGATGCCAGGGACGCGACGCACGGCGTACCGCTGGCCGGGGATACGGGGGCGAGCGCGGGGGCGGCGGGTGCATCTGACGCCCGCTTGCCAGAAACGCCCCCGGGTCTGACGGACGACGAGGATCGGCTGGTGGTGCTCGCGGACGCGTGCGCCGCGCTGACGGCCGTGTCGCTGCTCGTTTTGGGGGCCAGGGACGCCGCGTTTACATCCCAGGGGTCCCGGACTATGCCCACGTCACGCACCGGCACTGCCAGCCAGGATGTCAGCCGAGCCACTGGCGGGGACGCAGCTGACACGATTGGCGGGGACCGGGGCAAAGACGCAGAGACTGACTGGCCTGCATCGGTGCGTGCGCTGGCGTGGGCGATGGCCCCCGCGGTCGCTGGGGTGTTGCGACTGGCGCGCAGCGAAGCCGGGTGCCTCTCGCGGGTGTTGCGGGGGGGCGAAGAGTGCGGTGCGCGAGTTGGGGCACATGCCAACGGCTCAGGCGCCGTGGTTTGTGGCGCGGACTGCGATGCTCACATCCACGCGGCCATCGATGGCATCGAGCGGCACTTGCAGCTGTCGTCTCTGCCGACGTCCCGCGGCGAAGGGGCTGGGGTCAGCGAGGGCGAGGGAGGTGTGGAGAAAGGCGCAAGTGTGGATGCGGGCCCGTGGGTATCTGAGTATCAAGACTTCCTGGAAGCGAAATGCACGGCCCTGGCGTTCGCTTTCTTCCTGGCCGGAGCTTGCCGGGACGTCCTGACTGCCGCAGTGTCCTGGGCGGTGACGGCGGACGGGTCGACGCGTAGCGGGGTGGCTGGCGCCGACGTGGGCCACGCGATGCAGGCCCTGTTCGAGGCGGATGCGGTTGAGGAGGCGTTCCGGGAGCTCTGGGAGGCGGCGTGTGAAGTCCAGGTGAGGGCATTGCACCTGTGTTGCAAGTGGGCATTGGGGGTGGGTGGCACTGCTGCAGAGTTTGGCATGCACAGCGAGGTTATGGTGGTGACACAGCCATGAGGCTGAAGCTGATTGCTGAGCGTGATGGAATGAAATGTGGCCTGCCCCGCCGCAGGGATCTGCACCGATGCACGGAGCTGAGGGCGGGGCCAAGGCCGAAGAGAGCAACGTGGGCGGTGGCGACACGGATGATCGCCATGCGGGATCAGTGCCCTCAATGGCATCCGTGCACAGTGTCGGTGGCGATGGCACTGGCAGTGCTGCAGTCACGCCCGCTGCGCCTTTCGCGCCCCCGCCACCCCACGACGCATGCCTGCCCCTGCCCGCTGCCACCGTGTTGCCACCCCGTCGCACGGCCCTCGCTCTGGTGGCAGGTGTCGCAGTGCGTGCGATGGGAGCCTCGATGGAGCCATTCCGCACTCGCCTCGCTGCGTGTGCGGTGGACATGGAGCTTCGCAGGGGCAACAGCGCACTGTGGCAGGCACACTCGCTAAATGAGATCATGGAGGCCCTGGGGGTGCCCCGCGTCACGGTGAGTGCGGCCTGCTTCTATACGGCAAATGTGCTTTGCTCACTGTCATGAGGGCTACCTGCGTTGTAACTTTGCTTCGCTTCCTGACAAAGTTGACCCGTGCTGGTGTTGAGTCGCAGGGCAGAGACGGCCGAAAACGCAAGGGCAAAACCCGTGGTGGGGGTCTCCAAACTGCGGGCGTGTCGAAGAAAGCAAGTCGCCCTGCAGTGACCACGCCACAGGCTGTGAAAGCGGAGGGGCCGGGAGATGCGACAGGTGGTCAGGCTGATGGCGGCGGGGGCGTCGGGGCAGGGACGGAGGTTGCAGCCAAGCCGCGGAGGCGGCGCAAGCGGCGGCGGGCGTATGTGAATCCGTTCGTGGCTGCGGCGAGGGGCGAGGGCCTTTCGGACGGGGAGGCGGACGACTACGATGACCTGGAGGACTTCATCGTCTGCAAGCCCGGGAGGGACTACAGCACGTATTTTACGGGGCGATGGGCGTTTGGGGGCGACGGGAGCGACGAGGAGGAGGCGGTGGGCGGGGGCGGCGACCGCATCAGTGGGCACCCTGCCACTCCTGGTTGAGTTAAGTTGCTGCTAGCTTACGGAATCTGTTTTAAAAATGTACAATGATTACTTTTCTGCCAGCCAATGGGTTGTGGCATGGAGCACCGTCAAGAGTAGCAATCAATTAATGACTATCATCGGCACAACGCTATCATGTCATGACAGGCGCCAGGGGCCCACTGGCCTCCCGCAGAGCTCGGACGCGAGCCCCGCCGCGAAGTGACGGCAGTTGTTGCCCAGCAGCGTCAGCCTGGTGTCGTATCTACTGATCCATGCCTCCGCCACAGCCACTGCGGTCACGACCACGACACCCGGCGCAGTTGCTGCTGCCGCTGCCATGGTTGCGACACTCAACCCGCGCAAGGATGCAATGTGACTATAATGGTGACGATACTGAAAGCAGGAGCCGGTTGGATTAGAGACC
Organism: Protoeuglena noctilucae; assembly: GCA_958009085.1. Classification (NCBI taxonomy): domain Eukaryota; kingdom Viridiplantae; phylum Chlorophyta; class Pedinophyceae; order Marsupiomonadales; family Marsupiomonadaceae; genus Protoeuglena; species Protoeuglena noctilucae. Next base: position 446,966 of record OY253686.1, read on the forward strand.
AATCCAAGGAAGGACCCCATACTCGCGCGGTTCCTGCACAGCAGCTCTCACCTGTGCCGTCGAGACCAAGAGCACATAAATCGGCCCGCACGTCCCCCAAGACGGACGTGCGGATGGATGGAACACCGTTTAGGGGTCGGCTGCGCGTCAGGCCCTGCATAAAGGCAAAGATGACCTCAGGGTGCATTGCTGCAGCATGCCATGCAGCTCTTCTAGCAGCCCGACGCGGCCTGACCTGGGTCGATCCGAGAGTCATGAGGCGCGCAAGATTGGCTGGAGACGAGGCATCGCGAGGACGGAAGTCGAATGCATGCGCCCGCGCTGGGTCGTCCGTGTCGGCCACGAGGAGCACGAGATGCCACGAGAGCTCGACGTTCGCAATGTTCAAAAGCGGTTCGAGAGGCTCCAGCCCCTCAAGGGGGACGCGGTGGATGCAGACGCGCAGGGCGCGCGAGTAAACGCAACGGTGGCCTGTCCGCGCCCCCCAGCGATGCCGACACAGTCCATCGCGGCGCGGGGTCGATGCGTAACGCTGCATCCGACACGTGTGCACGTGTTTGTGCAAGCGATGCTGTCGAAGGGAGCGACGTGAGCTGTGCTCAGCCGCCAATGCAGAGGTGCCAGCGACACACCTTGTTTCCACTTAGGCAGTCGATTGCAGTGGCCACCGTCACTGGCCGCACATCCCTGGCGGTGGCGGTGGCGGGATGAGGCCAGTCCGGCACGCGTACGAGGAGCTCGGTCCCGCCGGTTTCTACGAGCTGCACGGCGCGACCTACCGCAACCCCCACGAGGCAGCCATTCGCGGGATATTGCGAGAGCTTGTTGCGGAGAGCAAGATCTGCCTTGCAAGCGTGTACGACCTCGCTTGCGGGAGCGGGGAGGTCACGCTGGCCCTCAGGTGCCCGCGCCTCGTTCACTGGAGAGAGAAGCAGCAGTGAGACACTGACAGCCGCTGCTTCCGTGCCATGTGGAGAACCTTCAAGAACCCCTTCCCCTTCTCCCGTGCCTTTCAGGGAATTTGGCTGCACGACGGTCGCGGGGTGCGACCCGTACACCGCGGTGGCCTACCAGGAGCGCACGGGGCTGGTGGCGGAGCCGCACAGCTTCGAGGACGTGGCTGCCGGAGCGCTGGCCGGTCGAAACTTCACGCTGGTGGTCTGCTCGTTCGCGCTCCACCTGCTTGACGAGTCCTGGCTGCCTGCCCTGGCGACCCAGCTCGCCCTCGTCAGCGACGCTCTCTTGATATTGACTCCCCACAAGGTGCGGCTGTCGCCGGCCATACGGGGTCGGCGCCATGCGATGCAAACTCGTCATCGGCAGAGCTCACGAGCCAAGCCACGCTCGCCCTGCCCCACAGAGGCCGCACATAAGGCCCGAGTGGGGCTGGCAGCTCGTAGAGGAGCGGACGGGGAACGACGGGCGGGAGCGGGTGCGGGCCCGGCTCTACCGAAGCGAGATGAGGGGCTGACGACAACCATGGGCGCCCAAACACGTACAGCTACTAGCCTATCCTAACGCTAGCTGATACAACGACGGGAGCGCAGCGGCACACGTGGTGCTGGCTCGTAGAGTGAAGTCTTGGGAAAAGATGAGAGGGCCAGCGTCTATATGTCGGCCCGGTGTTAGCCGGTGTTGTGCATGGAACAGGGCCAAACAGCCCTTATGGGAACGCCCCCTCACGCATGCCGTGATCCCCGCTCTCCTCCTCGCTCTGCCTGCGCCAGTAGTGCCTCTCCAGCTCCCAGTCGTAGTTGGTGTACCCGGGGTGCGGCGACTGCAGGCCACGAGCCAGCAGGTCCTCCCAGGCGCCATCGCCATCGACACGCGACCCGCCCTCCCTCGCGCTCTGGGCCGTCGGGATGACGCTGGCCAAGGTCCAGTCGTCGTAGCCGATCAAATCGTCTTGGATATTGGCGGGGGACAGCGCCTCGTGGAACTGGCGACGCGTCAGGCGCCAGTCTCCCGATGCGTCAGACCCCACCTCCCTGCGGGTGGCAGAGCACGTGTGGGTGCTTCTGGCGGGCAGGGAGGGTCTTGAGGAGGGTAACCTGTTCGTCTATTCGTCCCTCGCTACCCTCCTCACCGCAGCATGCATCGCACCCACCCCACCCTCCCCACCCCACATCAACCCTCCTCACCCCCACCCCTTCCTCACCGCAGCATGTCCCGCGCCCGCTCCAACAGCGACCTCTCCCCGCCCTCCCCCTCGTGCTCCCACCCGAGCTCGTCAAAGTGAGAGTTGCCCGCCCCCGTCCGCTGCAGCATGCTGGCCATGACCGAGACCACCTTGTCGCAAGTAATGGTGCCGTTCTTATTCGCGTCCAGAATGGCGAACGCCCGGTCCACGTACACCTCCCACAGCTCCGAGCGGATGACCTGCGGATAAGCAGAAACCAAAACAAAGCTCTTACTCCCACGACCCCCCCCCTCTCTAACTCGCATCCGCGGCAGTCCAGGTCCATATCCATGCATCGCTGCGCCGCGCGCGTCGCTTGTCGATTCGCGCCCCCCATGGCACCACCCTAACCTTGTCCCAGTCGAGCAGGCACACGTGGAGCTCCGTCTCGGTGAGGACGTTGTCCTCGTTGACGTCGAGCCTTTGCATGAGATGGCTGCACTCGGGCACCGAGACGTTGTACCCCAGGTGCCCCAGGAAGCGCTGCAACTGGTGCGCGTCCATCGCCACCGCGCACCCCTCCGCGGCCGCATGCGCCCCCTTGCTAGCCGGCGCGAACGCGGCCGCGTCCGCGGCGCCGACCGCGATCGCCACCCCGCGCGCGAGGCTGGGGCCGGCAGGGCGAGCCTTGGCGGGGGCAGACGCCGATGTCGGGGGCGACCCGCCGGGCTCCACCCAGCTCTCCGCCGTCTCGTCCCAGGTGACGAGGATTTCGTCGGCGCTGGCGAATTTCTTCAAAGCCGACTCGCTGCCCTTGTCCCACGGCCGCTCCTCCTGGGCGATGAGGTGCAGCACGAGCTGGAGCAGGCGCGACTGCGTGGCGAACCGCTGCATGCGCTGCAGCACCGTGCCCTGCAGGTGCATCGCCTCCTTGCTCGCCAGCGCCGTCTGCGGGGTGGCATGGGCGGAAGACAAATCGCGTCACGCACGCACGCTCTGCCAGGTGTGAGGGCAATGCGCTCCCCGTTGCGTCACAGCACGTCCCTCCGCCCGTCGCGCCGCAGCACGTTCCTCGGCCCCAAGCAATCCAGCCCCGCCGCACCTGCGCCTCCTCGTGGGTCTTGATCCACGGGTGCTGCAGCGCCTCTGCGGCCGTGATGCGCCGCTCGGGTTCCCGCATCAGCAGGCGCGAGAGCAGGTCGGTGGCCTCCGCGGACACCCCGTGCCTGGCCCGCCACTCCGGGCCCAGGTCAATGGGGTTCAGGAGGATGTCCGTCACGATCTGCTTCTTGTCCAGCGTCGTGCCGGGCTCCCAAAAGGGCGTCCGCTTGGTTAGGAGCTCGTACATGGTCACGCCCAGGCTCCACAGGTCGCACTCCATCCCATATTCCTGCGACGGGGCCGGCGCAGCTAGACGCAACTGTAACGCCCACGCTTCGCAACCCCGAAACTCACGTCAGAGCCTCCATGCCCGGGCCACCATGCCCGGATGGCAACTGGCACAACGGGCGCCACTGTTCACCCCATGCGCGGCCCGTCACGCGCCATCCCGCACCTTGAGGAGAACTTCGGGTGCCATGTACAGGAGTGTGCCCGTCTTGCCCCTGAGCTTCTCGTTCCCCGGCTTCCACCGCACGGCCAGTCCCAAGTCCGACGCTTTCATCGGCGAGTGCTCGTCGCGAGTGAGGAAGAGGAAGTTGCTGGGCTTGACGTCCCGGTAGACGATACCCTTGCAGTGGCACTGCTGTAGGAAACGCAGGATGCTCCGCACGGCCTCTCGCGTCCGCTCCTCGCCCAGGCCGCTGGCGGTACGGTCCAGGCGCTGCGCCAGGGACCCGCCCCCGCAGACATCCTGGATGAGGTACAGGTTCGCCTTATCCTCGTACACGTCGCGGAGGTACACCGTGTCGAGAGAGACGCCCAGCTGCTGCATGCAGAGCACCTGCGCACAGAGCCAGAGCCGGAGTCCAGTTGAGGCTCGGGCCCGTTGCGTGCGTGCGGGCACATGCGTCGCAACAAGGCCCGCGCGGCGCACCTCGTTGCGAAGCTTCTCGAGGTAGGCGCGGCTGCAGAGACCGCCTTTGAGGACCTTGGGAATCGCTTTGCATGCGTACCACAGGGACTCCTTCTTCGACCGAACCAAACGCACCGTGCCGAAGCCTCCCTTGCCAATGCGTGGGCCCATCTCTGCATGAAGGATGATAATCTACCTAACGCGCGCACTCTCGACAGGAATCTCGGCCGCCACGCACCGCAAGGCTCCGATAGTTGTGCAACCGGCGGCAGGGGCCCGTTCGCTCACCGTAGTCGTCGTGCAAGCGCGACCTGTTGTAGCCGAAATAGTTATCGACTTCCCGAGGGGAGATGTCTCGGTACTCGGCCGCTCGCCTTCGGGAACACGGCAAAACAGCCGTGCTCAGGTGTCTCGGTTAGTTGTGCGCTCCCGCGGCCCCTGCAGACCCGCGCATCGCAACTGCGCGCTCACCGCTCCTCAGTCATCCAGTCCCATCTCGAGTCTGCGTCGTGGGTGCTGTCCAGATGGCTGGGCAGGTCCTGGAAGGGAAGCGAGGATCCCTGGGGTAGTCCGGCGCGCTTGGGATCCCGGGTTGGGCCGGGGAACTGAGCATGGGCCCTGACCGCCCGCGAGGCCAGCGGGCGAGGCGTCGCCGCCTGCAGGGAGCAAGTTAGGCCAGCCATCCCTAACGCCCAGCCCGGACAGCCGGGTCAGGCAACGGCAGGATGCCGAACCTCAAATGCATAACACAAGAGGATGTCAGGGGTCTCCCGCCGCGCTTGTGGTCGGGGCGGAGGACTGACATCTCCAGTCTGACCGGCAGCGCCAGGCAACGCGCCAAGAGACATCCACGGGCGCAGTCGATCGTGTGGGAGTCAGATGTACTCGCGCTGGCCTGGACGCGCCTCCCCAGGTCTTGTAGCGCTTGATCTCTCGCTCCGCATCATCCGGCGTGCTGCTTGCCTCTGCAGCCAGCGCAGGCTGCCAGTGGTGTCCCTGACTGCTTCGGTGTGGGAAGGGAGGGCTGCCTGCACGCCGCTCCCGCCGGGGGCCTCATTCGTAGCGCGGGAGTGCAAAGGTTGGGCTCCACGGTGCCCTGAGCGTGCGAGAAGGGTTCCAACATGAACGGGAGCGCGACGAAGAGGCCCGGGAAGCCACGGCAGGTGACGCGCTGGCCTCGGGGCAGGCCCCACGCCACCGGGGAGGGGCGTTTGCTTGTAGAGCAGCGTCGCGGGGATGCCGACCCGCTGCAGCCACGCAATTTCCACGTGCGTGACTCATCTGACCTTCAGGCCGCGCGCGCGGCGAAATCGGTGCCGCGCTGCGGCCGCGGCCCCTGGACCGACCCCTCCCGTCGCACCCGCCTCCCGCAGGGAGCCGCGGCGACCACGGGCCTCATGCGCGACAGGACCCAGCGCTTCATGCGCTACCGCGACTTGGCGCGTGGGCGCACCGGGCCGAAGGTGCGGCCTTTTGACGGCGGGGCCATGCTTCCCGTGGCCTCTGCGATGCCTGCCTGTCCAGACCGGCCGCGAGCAATTGAAAGTTCTGCGCGGCCCGCTGCGCCCCGCAGACTGACCGAGAGCACGAGCGCTCGAACCTCCTGGACCCGGAGGCCCAGTCTATGGCGGACGGGAGCCTGCGGACCCAGGACGGGGCCGGCGTGTCGGGCCGGTCTCCTGAGTGGACGGCCCTGAGCCAGAAGATCCAGGCCGACCTCGGCATCCTGACGGGGAAGATCAAGTGAGCGAAGCGCCGGGTCCCCGATCCTCGCATCGTCGTTGCGGCGATCGCCTTTGCTGCAAAAGGTTGTGGCGTGGGCTTGGATTTCAGCTGCGTCGTCCTCGCAGGGAGCTGGAGTCGCTGCACCAGAAGACCACGCTCACGCGCTTCTCTGACATCAGCCAGGAAGAGCAGATGGTCGAGGTGGTGGCTCAGGAGGCGACGGCGATCGTGATCCGGTGAGACCGCCTCTCTCAGGAGCAGCTAAGCGTCGTTCCCGACGACCTCCAGCTCCTTCCATAGGTAAACGTGCACCCTCTCTCCTTCCGTCTCGCAGCTGCAAGAAGGGACTCGACCGCCTGGCCCGTCCCTTGCCGGGGGAGCACCCGTCCGAGGCCAAGGTCCGGGAGAACGCACGCCGGCGGCTGGCCCTGCAGCTGCAGGACCTGGTGGTCAAGCAGCGGTCCGCGCAGAAGCGATACTTGCAGAAGATGAAGGAGAAGCAGGGAGGAGGGCAGCGGTCAGCTGTGTTCGATTTCCTTGACAGGGAGATGGGGGCCGCGGGGGGCGCCAACGGTGCTGACATCGACACGGGATTCAACGCCGTGCAGCTGCAGGTGCGAAGCGCGAGGGGCTCGCCTCGTGTGCGTTTACGTGTGACTGGGGCAGGGCGGGGTGCATGAGCCGCGGCGCATCAGTGCCGGCCGCGCCTGCGACCCTTCGCCCCTCGCGTGTCGCAAACCCGCAGAGGCTGCAGCAGTCTGAGGTCGGCGTGGACCAGCGGGAGAAGGAGGTGATGGGGCTGATGCAGAGCATCAACGACCTGATGGACATCATGCACGACCTGTCGGTGCTTGTGATTGACCAGGGGACCATGCTGGACCGCATCGAGTTCAACGTGCAGAAGGTCGCCATGACGGTGAGCGGCGATGGGCTAGGGGCAGTGGGTGGCAAGTGTGCGGCGCGTCAAGCGGCGCTTTGTGCGCGGCGACGCGCGCAGCGCCGGCCAGGGTGTCGTCGTTAGTATAATCAAGCCTTTCGCCGCGTGAGCTGACGCCAGCCTAGTTATGACATACACCCAATGTGCGTCTGGCTGCGCAGGTGGAGAGCGGGGTGATGGAGATTGAAAAGGCAGAGAAGATCCAGCGCGGCTCGCGGAACTGGCTCATCATCGGCGTCCTGGTCGTCATGATTCTTATCATGATAATCGTCGTCATTATCAAGTTCAGCCTCCGCTGAGCCCGCACGGATGGGTGTCCTCCCAGCGCGCTTTGAACGAACCGATGTGTCATAGCTTGGACCGTGGTGGCGGGGCGCCCTGGCCCTCTCCTGCGAGCACTTGCTCGGGGATGCCCAACAGCTGCGCCTGCAGGGCCTTGACGCGCCCCAGCTCCTCCCTTGCGTAGTCAATCAGGTCGTCCGGGAACGGGATCTGAGAGAAGGCCTCCACGTTGCCCCTGCCCCACTCCTTAAGCATCACCCTGCGAAGGCAGCGCGCCTCGCAGGTTTTGAGGAAACGCAGTTGACGCTATTGCACGCTATTGCACGTCGAGCGCCCCAACCGTCGCACCTGTTGGCAGCTACGTGGGAGATGAACTGGAGGAGGATGGGATTGATCGTCGAGGAGTCCAACAGGTCGCTGTGCTTGAATATGAGCTCCGCCGCTCGCTCGTTCAGCGGCTGCAGGACCTCGACCATCCACTTCCTGCGGCTGGGTTTATAGCACTCCGTGGGCGGTCGCGGACGAACGGGAAGCCGCGCCTCGCTAACGACATTTGATAGCATTACTTGCCGGTAGGCCTCCGCCTCGGGACCGCGAGGGTTGCTCCGGACAACGTGCGAGAAGGTGTCAGAACTGCTCGCGTGGCTATGCTGCCGCACCATGGCCTCGAAAGCGGCCTTCGACGAGTTGACGCATGCCAGGAGAGGCCCGTAGAGAAGCCTCACTACAAGACGACGCGACAGGCTCGCTGTTATGCATGCCGCGTGCTGCGGGGCCCCGGTGGTGCTGTTCACATCCTTGCCTTGCTGGTTCACACGCTCCAGTCGACCAGCGCGCTGCTGGACCGTCCGCTCATGCCATGTGGTGAAAGTATACCCGGCCGCAGCCATGGCAATCGCGATGAGCTCCTTGGACATGGCCCCCCCAACCCCCATCGTCGCCCCTCTCGCGCGGTGCGGTGCCCAGGGACCCCTCTCCACGAAGGTCAATGGCCGACGGCCAGTGCGCTTGCCGGTGCGCCGCAAGCGAGTAGACACGACTGGCAGTAACGGAGGAAAGGGGGACGTCGAGCTGTAGGCCCTGAGCGGTGGACAGGGTGACCGAGGAAGCAGCGGAGTTGCACGGATAAAGCGAATTCAGGGACCTCACGGCTATCGGTATCTCAAACTGCATGAGAAGCTGCGACTCGCGTCCTCAGCTGTTTAGCGCTCGAAAACCCAGCCTGGCGTGTCGTGACACGCCGACTCGTGTCAGCCCAGCCGCTGGGGCGGCTGAGTTTCCACACAAGCAACTTCCCCGATCTACTCCAGTTCTATTATGTCCGGATCTGCTTCCACATCAACCCTGGACGCTGCGAGCGCGGTGCTCTAGCTGATTGTGTCTCTCCACGTCGAACAACAAGCCCTCTGTCCTCGCTCTGGGGGATCAGGACCTGCTGACGTACGTTTGACTTGCAAATTGCACGGGGAAAGGCAACGGAGGCGTCCTCGCTGGGCGTGAACGCGCGCGCAGGGCACCGGTGGCCATGGCCAGGCTAGATGCTCTGAGGGCGGCCGCGAGCGCCGCGGGCGCCGCGTCGAAGATCACGGGAGCGAGCTTATCCTCTGAAGGTAACGAATCTCTGCCGTGGAGGCGTTGATGGTGGCAGCAGCGAGCGGGAGACCCCAGCCACTTCGCGACACGTGCGCCCGGGTTCGCTCGCGCTTGCAGGTCCCTTGCTGCTGAGCCGAGTGTCGGAGATGTCCCCGGGGCCCGCAAGCAGCTGCTGGCGCCCTCGGCCCTGGGATCAAGCGCGAGGGATGGCGGGGGAGACCCGCACGCGGGAGCGAGGTGGGGAGGCCATCCCAGTCGGCGCTTTGGCCTTTTGTGCTGCAGAATGTCAGGTTCACAGTCCTGAGTTACTCACATGCGTTCTTCCCGCGGTCTTGCAGGCGTGGTGGCGTCGCGCCGGCAGCAGACAGAGATTACGGACAAGGTGCCGCTGGGCTTCAAGCCCGTGACCCCGGCCCAAGCGGGGGGCTCCCTTCTCATCGCCCTGTTCGGCGTTGGCGTCGCGGGGAGCGCCATTTACGTTCTCGTAAGTGAGCAGATGCGGCCGCAGGAGGACCGGGTCTACGGTCGTCGGGAGTACCGACCTGAGAACCAGCCGGGGCGCGTCGGGTCGTCCTATCCCCCCAAGCTTTGATGTCTAGATAGCGTCGAGTTCCCAACGCATCGTTTAACACAGGCTTTTCAGCTGCCGATGCCAATACTGCCCCAATCCTGCCCCCGTCTGCTTCAAGCCTCCACCAGGTCCCAGCCCATCCACTACTTGTCATATCCAAAGACCTGGGCGGGCCTCGCCGCGCCGCCGTCCTCGAAGCCCCGGAAGAGCTCCCCGGCCCAGTCGGGCTTGCACACGCGCCCCTCCTCGCCCGCGTCCAGGGCGTCCAGCCGCGCCTTCTGTGCCACCGTGAGCCGCCAGTCGGCCCAGCCGGCGAAGTTCTCCTCCAGATGCGCCCGCGACGACGCCTTGGGAATGACGGGGACGCCGCGCTGCGTGTTCCACTTAAGCACCACCTGCATCGAGCACACGGTATTTTGCCACACCTCACGACACGCGCACCGCACCCGCACAGGGGTGGTGGCAACCGCGAGAAGGGCGCTTGGCAAGGAGCGGAGCCCCGCAGACCGCAGCCTCGCCTGCGCCGGGGTTCGTCCGACCTCCTTGGCCACCGCATCCACCACCTCGTTGTTGACCAACATCTTGCCCTGCCCCAGCGGGGAGTACGCCACGCACTGCACCCCCCGGCGTAGGCAGACGCCCACCATCTTGCGCATGGGCAGACGGGGGTGCAGCTCCACCTGGTTCACAACGGGCGGGATGCGTGCCGCTGCCAGGACCTCCTCCACCTGACAGGCACAAGGACGGGCGGCACGCCTGTCAGCCATGACTGACGGGGAAAAACAAACCCGTTTGCATTCCATTTATGTGCATTCCTATGTGCCGTCCTCTCCTCTCTCCCACCCTTGCACAGTCGACATCCAGGCATCGAGTCTGGACCTCACCTGCCGGACGGAGAAGTTGCTGACCCCGATGTTTCTGACGAGCCCCGCATCGACGAGCTCCTCCATGGCCCGCCACGTGGCAAGCAGATCCGCGTCCGTCACTTCGCTGGTGCCAGGCTTGAAGGCGATCGGCCAGTGGACCAGGTACAGGTCCAAGTACCCGCACCCTGCGCAGTCGCAAAGCGGGTCACGGTCGCCCAAGAAGTGCGCAGCATAGTGCGGCCTCGTTAAAGAAGTTACAATTAGCCGCACGCAGTTTGCGTAACTCAACGCTCTCACCGAGGTCCTTCAGCGTTTTCTCGCAAGCCGCCCGCACGGCGCCCGGAGCGTGGCAGTCGTTCCAAAGCTTGGACGTGAGGAACAGCTCGGCGCGGCGGCCCTGGTCGATGAAGGGGCGGATGGCCTGCCCCACGACGTGCTCGTTGCCGTAGATGGCTGCGCAGTCGAGGTGGCGGTAGCCGATGTCCAGCGCGTCAACGACCGTCTTTGCGTCGCTCACGCCGTACGTCCCCAGGCCCACCATCGGCATCTTGGCGCCGCCCCTGCGATGACGGGAGGTGGGGCGTCCACAATGCAGTGCTTTCCGGGTGAGGTAGGGTCCGCAGCCCCAACGGCAGAGGCAGACTCACCGGAGGTGGGCGTGCGTGGGCTCGCGCGTCATGGGCGTGGGCTTGTTCGCGTCGCCGTCCGTGCAGTAGGTCGGACCCGCCGCACCGCGGTACCCGGCGGGCGCAGGCCCGGCCCAGGTGCCCGTGCCTCGGTTGTGGTAGTCGCTGGACGGGTGCACCGCGCCAACTGACCCCTGGTGTCCCCTGCGAGCGAAATAAGGGGATCTTGTTCACGCGCGGCGATAAGCATGCATCCTACGGCGCTCTCGATGCGCTTCCCCGCTACATCGAGCTCCTGAGCGGCGCGGGCAAGGCGCGATGCTGTCGTGTGGCTGCCGGTTGCCGCCGCCGCGCAGGGCTCACCCGGAGTGCTCCGCGCGGGTCGCCTCCTTGGACTTATGCGATGCTTCGGCGTCCCCTGGCGCGGAATCATTCGTCCTCCAGTCCCCGTAGGTGGGCCTGCGAGGGAGAGGAGTCGTGCCGGGTGCTAGGCGCCATCAGGAGACTATCCGGGCTACTATCCAGGCAAAGAAGCACACCATGTCCGTGTCTGTAGCCGTTTATATGCACAGCGAGAAGCTAATAGCTCTGCTGGAGGAGCTGGAGCAGCTCACCCGCTGCGCTGGAACCCCGGCGCGTATGGGAGGTGCGGAAAGGCACTCCCATACCAAGTGGGCTTCTGACACCCGTCGGAGGACATGATGGATTCTCCCTCCGCCGCTCAGCCAGCTCTTTGTACGGAGACTGAGTCACTTCGAGGTCCGATGGCAGCCACTGCGAAGTCTGATGGAGATGTAGCGAAGGTGATGACCGCGTTGGCAAGGCGTGCTTTCCATTCTGGGCTCCAGGACAGGCGACGTGTCGCTGGCACGCTCCGTGCCAGGGCCAGCAGAGCCATCATGAGCGATCCGTCCCCTGAGGCACGACGGAGCCAGCCACTGTAACGAGAAGGTGTCGTGGGAAGGCCGCGCTGTCCTGTACACGGCAGGAATTTTGTGTTAGTGGAGGGGAAGATGGCGGAGCTTGATCGGGAGACGTTTGTGAATAGCGGGGCGACTCAGAGGCAGGAGGTGAGGGTTGCGGGCCGTCGCCGGTCCCGGCGATCCGCCGCAGGGAGGGCTGGCGACGCGTTCAACTCCTTTCATGCATTTGTGCCTGTCTGCTCCATTCCGGCCCATCGCCACACGACAGCATATACGACGTTGCTTCGCAGAGGGCGATGGTGGAGGGCGTGGACTTCCTCGACCTGACAAACTCACATCTGCACTCGCTGGACGCCGTTGAACTCCCCGAGGTGCGCCAGCGGTCCCTGTCCCGGCCAATGTCGCGCCATGCACCCGTGATTTGCCCGTATGAGGTTTTCGGCGCGCCTGACCTCGCCCTTCGCCCGCGGTGCAGTCGCTAACGGAGCTGGACTTCACCGCCAACCGCTTCAAAGAGTTCGACGCGCGCGTCCTTGCCCTGCCTCGCCTCCGAGTCCTGTCCTACCGGCAGAACCTGTTGGAGGACGCCTCCGCCGTCACGCAGCTGCAGTTGCTCAGCGTCCTGCAGGAGTTGGTCTTGCACGACAACCTCCTCAAGGAGCTGCCCTCCCTCGCCGGTAGGGCGCTCGCGTCGATCGTGACATCGCGTTTGCGGCTCGCGCAGCTGCCTGGCCGTCCCGAGCCTCAGCTCTCTCGTCTCGCATGCAGGGCTCACTGCGCTGACCAAGCTCGACGCGAGCTTCAACGAGATCAAGAGCTCGCAGCCCCTGACGACGCTCGGCGAGCACCGGAATCTCCGGGAGCTCTACCTGGCGCAGAACAAGCTGAAGGACATGGAGGGGCTGGACAAGCTCACGGGGCTGCAGATGCTGGAAATGGGCAGCAACCGCATTCGCGTCATTGAGGGGCTGGGGGCCCTTAAGAGCCTCGAGGGTTTGTGGCTGGGGCGCAACCGCATCTCGGAGATATCGGGACTGGCGGCCCTGACCAATCTGCGCAGGATATCGCTCCAGGCGAGGGCCCGATGGGAGCGCGCATGCCAGTCCCCGCAGGGGCGGGCTCGTGTTGCGGGCTGAGACGTGCGGTCGAGGGTGCTTTGTCCACCTCCCCTGCTGCTGGCTTTATGGCGTGCCGGGGCAGCCCCAGCGGAGTTGCGTAGTCCATCCGTCGCACCTTGGCCCGAACTGGGCCCTCTGCTGTGCCCTGCAGACCAATCGGCTGGAGAGTATGCGCGGTGTGGGATGTTTGTTGGCGCTGGAGGAGCTCTACCTGTCATTCAATGGGATCAAAGTGATTGAGGATTTGGAGCGGTTGACGCGTTTGAGGGTACTCGACTTGGGCAAGAACATGGTGGAAAAGGCGAGAGGGGTTTGGGACACGACCCATCGTTTGCAGTGCCTGTCTCGTGTCTTTGCCATCGGCAGCTCCGCCGCGCCGTGCATGCGCCGACCACGCCGTCCGTTGTGACCTGCAGATTTCGGGTCTGCGGGGGCTGCGCAACCTGGAGGATTTGTGGCTGAACGACAACAGCGTGACGGGCACGATGGAGGATGTGGAGAGGGAGTTGGCGGACCAGAAACAGACCCTCAGTGAGTACGCACGACATGCGGGTGGCCGCACGGGGCTGCCAGGAAGCGGCTGGGCGGCTGAACATCGTCGTGGGCCTATCGCATCTCCCGCTGCGCTGAGAGAGGGACGAACGCTGACAGCAGCATGCACCCGGTACCCGCAGTCTCGCTGTACCTGGAGCGCAACCCGATCGTGCAGTCGATCGGGCCCAACTACGAGCGCCTCGTGTTCGCCGCCTTCCCCAAGCTGGACCAGCTCGACTCGGACCGTTTCCGGCACGGCACGGTGTCAGCACGCTAGCGTTTCTGATCACCACTGGCGGTGTGCCAGTGGTGCAGGTCTAACTTCGCACAGGGGCATCCGCCCGGGTTGGCATGTAGCGCATGGACTGCCAGGAGCGGCTAGAGCCGAGCAGGCGCGTCGCACCGAGCGGGCGGGTTGAACGCTCGCGCCCTCCGCCCCGGCGACGCCGCGCCGTGGTGTTTCCCCTGCCGGCGATCCCCGGTGAAAGTCCGTCGTGAGACACAGCTCCAGGATGGGGCAACATTTTGAGGAGTTCCTCCAAGGTGGGGCATTGCTGCCTCGTCTTCCGTGGCCCAACTGCCTCGCCGCTCGCGCTTCGTCGCGCGCGTTTCGCTCCTTCGCGTTCGGGCGACGGAAACTAGCGCGCGTGATGCATTGGTTTGATAGCCGGCGAGGCCAACGGGATGCGGGGCGCGCGCGCTCGGCCCCGGGATGCGTAGGGTACCGGACGCGTGCGAGAGCTACGGTGCACATCGCGCGCGCAGGGATCAAGATTTACACGTGTGGGACGTGCCGCTGCCACACCGCGGTGAGCATTTCTCCTGAGCGGCTTTGCGTAGCGGGCTCGGTCGCATGGCCTAGGAAGCGCACAGAGGGTGTGGGTGCCCTGCCGCGAGCGGACCCCTATCCGACGTCTGTGACCGAAATGGGACGCGTCATGTAGAGCAAGTCTATGCGCGACCTTTGCTCGTGTTGCAGACGCGTGCATTCGCATGCCGTGCCGCCCGTGCCTTGCGTCTCTCCCTGTGGCCGCTCACGCCTCGCAAACCTCGCGCGTTCCGGCTGCAGGATCACGACCACATCATGTCAAAGGCGTTCCAGGGGCGCCATGGTCGGGCCTACCTGTTTAGCAACGTCGTCAACGTCAGGCTCGGGACGCCGGTGAGGGCTCAGCAAAGCTGAGCCCGCCCACAGGCAACTCTGTCCTCCGTCAGCCGAGCCTCCTGGCCCCAGCACCCCTGCATGTCGTCCTGATACGCTTGAGAGACTGTCGAGCTCGCATGGCGCCATGCATTGCAGGAAGACCGCCACCTCATTACAGGCCGGCACACGGTGGCCGACATCCACTGCGCGTGCTGCAACACGGTGCTCGGATGGAAGTACCAGAAGGCCTACGAGAGCAGCCAGAAGGCGAGCTGGCGACAGCAGAGAGACCCTGGGACGGGGGCAGCAGATAACTGCGGTGGGGCTGTGGGCCACGGTTGTGTTCGGCCCATGGTTTGATGATTTCATCGAATCAAGCACCTGCGTCTGCGCGATCGCAGTACAAGGAAGGCAAATTCATCCTCGAGAAGGCCTTGGTCAACCGGGAGGGCGCGTGGTGAGGGCACTCGCCCACTCTCTGCAGGAGGGCGATGGTCGCGCTCAGGCTGAGCCCTCCTGAGGCTCGCGGCGTGGCAGTTTACAACGCCTTAGCAGCCCTTTTTTTCCAGTTTAAGGGGCACCCGTCCCTGCGCATGCACGAGCCAGCCAGCGCATCGCACAATGCGCACTGCCTAGGTTCCCCGCATCAGGCGCTGCTTTGAGAATTGAAAAACGATTGGTACAAAAATGTGACGGAAACGTTCTCTAAACCGCAGCATCTGCCTCTCGCGCGGCGCTCACGAGGCCAGGGACTGCTCGCGCCGCCGCAGGTACTCCGCCTCGAGTCCCCTCGTGCCACCCTCGAAGCTCGGCGCCATCAGGCGGAAGAGACCCTCCGGGTTGTCCGCGTGGACCCAGTGCCCCGCATCCTCGAGCAGGTGCACGCTCGCGCCCATAGAGGCCAGAAGGTCCACGTCGCGTCCGGCCCACCGGAACGTCGACCGCTCCGCCCGCACGAAATTCAAATCCAGGCCCTCGGGCGCCTGGCTCACGAAGGGCCACAAGTCCGTGTCCTGGTACGACTGCGGGACGGCGAGAGCCCGGGTTGGTAATGCGGGTATCGGGAGCATGGTTCGCATCCTGGCGCGGCGGTTGCCAGAAAACGCTGGTGCGTTGGTCGGAGCGGTCCCAAGCACTCGCCTGGTACATCTCCGCGATGCCGTCCAGGTTGAAGGCCCACCCCAGCGCGTGCTGCCCCTGTCCCTGGCCGTGGGATATGGATAAGGGCCGCAGGTTGGTGGTCATCCAACGCGCGACGTCGATCGAGAAGCCGTGCCCTGCAGGGGTTGCCAGGCGGGTGGCAAGGTGAGGCGAGCAGCCTCAGAGCAAGGGCGGCATGTTCATCACTTAGCTCGTGCCCTGCATGGGCCAAGGGTGTGAGGCAAGCAGCAAGAGCCAAGGCGGGATGCTGTGAAGGGCTACTGCATATCACGAGTTTGCTCTAGTATTCCTAGATTGTTCAGTCTAGCTACGGCATCGACCTCGCCTGTCAAGTACTCCACGAGGTCCTGGCGCCGCTTCACAGGCGTCGGGAACTCTTGAAGTCTTCGAATCAAATCCTCCGGATGGTCCTCTCGGTTGGGGCCGCCCACAAAGACCTGGCCCGGGACTGCACAGGGGTTGAAGGCGGGAAGCGTGAACGTGTTGCAAGGTTTTCGAGTACGGGCCCCTGATTAGCCTGCCCCAGTAAGCGAAGCAAGCGAAGCAGCACCGGCTCCTCATCTTGCTTGTCACGAGACTCACCGTGTCAAGAGTACCGAGCCACAAATGTGCTAGCTTGTCATGGGACATGACTCACCGGTGTCGAGCACCCAGACGTCCACGCGCCGGGGCAGCCGGGTGCGCCCTCCCGATACGGGCGCCCGCTCGGCGAACTGCCGCGCCATGCTGAGGACGACCTTGCCCCCGAACGAGTGCCCGATGAGCACGTTCGGGAAGAGCTTGAGGCGAGAGAGCAAGGCCAGGATGTCAGCCGCGCTCTGGTCCACCGTGTGAGGGCCCTCGGCGCGGGGGTACAGCTGCGCCGCTTCCCCGTGGTTCCTGCGAAGGGGGATCTTGGATCGAGCGGTCGGATATGGAATCAACATGATGCGCAATTCGGCTCGCCACGGTCCCCGCCAAGCGTCGCATGACAGGTCGTTGTCTGGTGGATCCGCAGTGCGCATGAAAGGCAAGGTGTAGAGACTTAAGGTGCCCTGCATATGCATGTGCACATAAAGAACAACTGACACGCACAGTGGCCCGCGGGACGCACCTGAGGTCGACTAACACGACCTGCCAGGCCGGGAAGTCCCTCAGGATGCGTAATGCGTAATTCTGGAGGTTCTTGCGACTCCCGAGGATCCCGTGCACAAGGACTGCCGTGGGCGGGGAGTGAGCCCGGACGGACTCGGGAGAGCTGAACTTGAGCAGCGAACCCTGTGCGTGCGCACGTGAGGTGAGGGTGAGCCGAGGTTCCGGAGCGAACACCAAGCTCCACCTCAAGCATGGTACCAAGTGAAAGCGTGCGAAAATGGCAGCCTTTGGGAGAGTGCGGAGAGGGCCGGGGAAGCGGGGCGGGCGAGGAAGACCAAGAGCCTCCACGGCACGGTGCGGGGATATCAAAAGCCACGTGCCGACATGCGGAAGGCTGCGGCGCGACGGGCGAGATGGGGCGCATCTTATGCAAGGATGCGGTCAGACATGCGTTCTAGATGTCACCTGCAGGATTTCGAACGCGACAGGCGACGCATTGGCGGTGTAGGTGACACGAGGGGCCGTGGGCGTCTCGCTCGCGACCCCTGCGGCAAGCGCGATGCACCGTCCAGCACACGACCGATGAGACCATGCTGGGAACGCTGCGTGAAAAGGGCACATGCGTCGGGATCGCGCGCTTAGGGGCACGTGCACGCCACGCACAGGCGCAATGCAGCGCTGCCGATCGCACAGGGTCGACGCGGCGGCCTGCGAGAAGCATACCTCTCGGAGCGGCGATACCGGTGGCCGAGGGATGCCGCCACCCGCAGTCGCGGCCGCTCGTGGAGGCGAGGGGCGTCATGACGCGCGCCGCATGCATCTTGGGCACACTCGACGCGCCCGAGGTCCACCGCATGCTCTGAGCGAGTCTATTCGACAGCGACGAGAACCCACAAGACGTCGGGGAGGCCGTCTGGCCGTCCAATCTCCCTGCGCCGCACACCACGCTGGCGCAGGAAAATCCGCCCGACTTGCTGCACCAGGTCGTCAGCAAAGCGCGTCGTGGCACTCTTGTAATCGTAAGCATAAAGGGCGACGGAGAGGGGCAAGCGGCTGGCGTGGATTTCGGATCACAGCCCCCCGCCTGAGCCAGCGGCGACGCAGCGCGGCTTGCTGCGTTCACGCACGGCGCCTGCGTCAAATTTGCTTCCACGGTTGTAGACCGCGTGGGCCGCGGGCCACGTCAGGCGGCTTGCCCTTGCAGGAGTGCGGCGTCACGACAAATTGCTGAATTGACGCGAAGCTCGCTGACAGCGTTACGTCGGTTACTTGTTTGGGGAGCTGGGCGGCGAGTTGGCGGGCCGGGCCGCCCGGCCACGATGGACATCATCACCACGCCACCGTGCTGCGAGCTGCCCTCGCAAAGGGCTCCGGCTTCCGTCCCGGTGCCACGAGGTCCACCCATCGCCGTTGTCTTCCTCCCAGCGGAGCAGGGCGTGAAACTCGCGGTCGACACGACGAGAGCCAAGCGTGCGTCATCCTTGGAGGATGACGGCGCTCGTCTGGGGCCAGGGACGGGTCGGGTCTTGAGAAGGTGTGTAAGCGCGCGTGGCACGTCTCCGTGCCGCACCTCTCGTGCTACTTCCCTCGAGTGCATGCGTCACGGAAGCCGCTGCGGCCCTTTTGCAGGCAAGGGGTGGCGCTGCGGCTCGCGTCCCTGGAGCATTTTGCCTTCGAGATCTTCGTCATCAATGTCAGGAGATGCATCATGGCTTTCCTCGTCATCTGCGACCTTGCCGTCTTTGCTACGTACCTCGGGGCAGGTGACCGTCGCCTGCCCCTGCGGCTAGCTAGTGAGTGCGCACAGCCGGGTGCCCTCACGCACAATCGCTACCTCTGGCCTCTCTTCCCACGCGCAGACCTGGCGGGAAAGCGCCCGAAGGGTTCGGACCCCTTCAAGCACGGCTCGCTCACGTCGTGGCAGCGCTTCTGCGCCCCCGTGCGCTCCTTTACCCTGTCGGCCCTGGTCGGCCAGTGCGTGCTCGACGTGGCGCTCCTTTTCGCGGTCATCTGCTGCTCCCTCACGCTCTGCCGAGTGTTCATGATCGGGGACTTCATGCGCGTGAGCGTGCAGCTCGCGTCCGGCGTGTCCCCGCTCCTCATCTACCGGTTCGCCTTCACCCTCATGGCCCTGCGCCTCGGTGAGCACCCGTGGGGGCGACGCGAGCGACGAGTGCGATGCTTCGCCAACCCTGCTTACACTGCTTTGCGCGAGAGCGAGGCTGGACCTCGCCCTACCCCACCCTGGCCTCCCCAAGACAGACTCGGCCTTGCTTTGACTCATCCTGGCCCCCCGTGTTTGTCCGCAGCGCAAAACGTGCTCTTCCTGTGGGGCCTCTGGGCGACGATCCGCGCCGCGCACCCGCCCGCGCGGCTGGTGCCCGACTGGCGCTTCCAGCTCTTCAAGGTCTCCACCACGCGAACTTACGTCAATGAGCTCATCCGCTTGCGCCAGCGGCAGGAACAAGAACAGAGCCAGCGCCCGGAAAGGGAGATGACGCTGTTCGAGCGGTACATGCAGCTGACGCGAGAGAGCCAGCGCCGGGAGAGCGATGCGTCGCGGCTGCAGCGGCACCTGCGCATACTGGAAGAACACCGGCAGAGGCAACAGGAGGCGGGGTGAGTGCGCAAGGAATTCTGCACAGCTGCCGGCGACTGATCTTCACTGGGAGATAGGCTTGCAGCCTTCTGTCATGTTGGTACTGACATATCATGCACTTGTGCCCGCTGGTGGGTGCAGGGCACGCGCAAACGGGGATGTCGAGGCGGGGAATATCGAGGTCGCGAGGCGAGACCCCACGGCAGAGAGGCGGGACCAACCCACAGCCACAACAGCTGGGCAGGACCCGCCCACAACAGCCAGGCAAGGCGGGCCAAGGTCGGCAGAGTGGGGGTTCGCGAGCATCTCGGACAGCCTCTCCTGGCTCTGGCAGTACGGCACGCGCTTGATGTGGTCATCGCCACACAATGCGTCGGGAGTTCCATCGACGGTGGACCAAATGGGAAGGCCGAGGCCACCAGAGGTGCGTGAAGCCACGAACGGGGCATCCGGCCCAGGCCATTCCCAAGCCCCTGACCCTCTTCCTTAGCCTGTCTCGGGGCCCAGCTCGGGCTCCCGTTGATCACCACATAGTACCCCTAGCCCAGGCCCCTCGCAAGCCTCCCAACCTGCCTCTCCGGAGCCCCGGTTCGGTTTCCCGTTGACACGATCAACACCAGCATCAGTGCCTCGGAGTCTCTGCATTGACTTTTGAGTGTCACTGCTCCGGCCAGCAATCCCGTACTTAGCTGCCATGACGAGCGATTCGCATCTCATGTGCCGGCAAGGCATGCCATATGCTTATGCATTCCAGCACGCGTCTTTGTTCAATACACGTAGCCGTGCTTATGCACCCCCACCCGCGGGGCCATCGAGTTGAATTGGAATAAACTACGCTGTTTGGTGGGACACGCTCACCACGATGTCCCCACCCCGACCCCGCCGCCCATGTGCCCGCCACCCATTTCCTTCTCGTCACGCGCACCTCCGCGGGGCGCACCGCCCGCATTGCCGCGGCTCGGGGGGGCCGGGGAGGCCCTGGGCGCGCCGCCGGCGTTACCATGGCTCGGCCCTGCTGCGGAAGAGGCGGTCCGGGGCGCGCCGCCCGTGTTGCGCCCTGCCCCGCTGCGATCCGACCAGGTCGTTCCCACCGCAGTGCCCCCGCGCATGTTCCCTCCGCCCATCTGCTTGTCGTTGCGGACTGTGTCGGTCCAACGGCCGCCAATTCCGCGGCTGCCGGAGGTGGTGGTGGCCGTGGTTGTCGTCCCGCTCGTCATGCCCGCGGCCATCGCACCCAGCACTCCCGTCGCCGCGCCGGCCATGAACTGCGGGGTCGCGTGCAGGCAAGGAGTCCATACGCAGGTCCAGACCAGCACAAGCGCGCTCTCTAAGCAAAGGACCCTCACCTCTCCGAACCCGCCGTATCCTGCATTCGACCGATACCTCGCGTCACGGTCGTACCGGTCGTACTGGTAGCCACGGTCGTAACGCGACGGATACTCGTCGTACACTGCGGGCGCATGTGCGGCATGGTTGGGCTCGTCTCCGAGAGGCCGCCGCCGATAAGTAACGACGATCCGCATTGGGCATGCAACCATTTACTTGCCGCCCACGGCTCCGGCGCAGCCATCGGGCGGTCACGCATGGTTCGCCAGTCAAAGCGCCGAGGCAATGTGAACGAACCTCGCGTGTGCTCCACGTAGGTCGTCCTGCGTCCTCCAAGCACGACGACGAGCACGATGATCAGCACGACGACGAGGAATATGAGGATCGCGGTCCCGTTGTCGACGGACGACTCGCGGGCGTTGAGCAGCATCCGAGACGAACCTTGGCCCTCCATGCTCGCGCCTAAGGACGTAACTCCCCCAACAGGGATCGTAGACTGTCCTCAAGCAGTATCGATCAGGCTGCAGCGACGGAGGGAGGCGGGGAGGGTGCACAACTCGGCGACAAGGCTGCGGCCTTGTTATGGGTTACAGCTCCGGCCAGGAGGGGAAGCAGCCAATTCTTACCTGGAGCTGAAGCTTCGAGAATCAGCTATGCTTGCTGGCGTGACGACGAAGCGGGAAATGAGCAGGCTGTCCTGGCAAGGCGCTGCCAGTTTTGGGGAGGGTGGCTGAGGGGTTCACGATTCTTCAAGGCTCCTACGATGGAACTGTGCATCTAAAGGGCAGAAGTTCGACTGTGACTACCTTGCACTGCAGATCTGTCCACGCGCCATGCAAGCTACGCCTTGCTATGCGGCTATGCACGATAGGCCGGGGTGCTGTAGCACTCGTGCCCCAGGCAGTACCCGATGCTGTTGACGGCGTACTCAATGGCCCTCGCGAGGCCCACGTCCTGCGATTGCAACGCAACCACGCGCGCAGTCCAGCGATGCACCTGCCTAGGCGTCGCCAGGGTATGTAATGTTGTGTGTCACCGCAAAGCCACTCTGCTCACCCGCACGTCCGCCTTGAAGTCGTCCTGGATGCCTTGGATCTTGGCCCGCTGCAGGTACCGCTCCGCTCCCTTGCCCGTGGCGATGGCCAAAGTGCGGTCCGACCCCCGGCCCTCCTTCTCGATGAACAGGAGGATGCCGTTGTTGCAGCCCGAGTCCCCGAGGCCCCAGCTCGAGACGACGTCGCTGGCGAAGCGCGCGCCCCTCTCCCAGGTGGCGTAGTTTTTCTGAAAGCAAGCGACCCAAGCCGGGCTAGGCGGCTGCGGCGAGGTGCGCCGTGCGCAGCGAGCTCGCCTGAAGCAGCCCTGTCTTCCGTCTCACCATGTAGGACGGGCTCATCTTGTCGACAATCAGGACGCCGACCTGCGGGGTCGTCAGTCGGGGCAGCCGTCATTGCAACGTAACCCAGGCATAGCGCTTGCATGGCTCAGAGCGCGACAGCGACTCAGGAGCAGCGAGAACGGTTGAAGCCTCCAGCCCGCACTGGTCGCACCGCGACACATGTGCAACTGGGGAAAGCCCAAGGCACTCGCAAGGCACTCGCAGTGGGTCATACCTGGAAGCCGTACCGGTTCCACCCCGTGCAAGGGTCCGCGATGTTGGTTCCCCGGGCATTGCGAATGTCCACCAGCATGCTGTCGATCGACTTGATCTCCGCCGCCGTCAGGTAACCGTCCGGGTCGCAGATGTTGGTCCGGAGGGAGCCCGTGCCGCACCCCTGCCTGCGAGGCGACCGAGGGTGGCCGGCCGGACGTCAAGGCAACGACGCGACGCATCGTGCTGCAAAGAAGTCAGGGCAGAAGTTACGACACAGAGAGTTTCACTTGGTGAGCAAGGCGCGGGTCCTCACGGGTTCTTGTCGGGCCTGGGGATGTCCTTCGGCTGACAACCCACGCTGCAAAGGGTCCCGGGCTGGTAGGCTGGCTTCCCGTAGCAGCTGTGTCCCAGGCACCTGCGCGCACGGCCTCATGTTCCACGGATGATACAGGCACAACTGGTGAGCTATGCGGCCGTCTGTGCCTGGCCAAGGTGCGAGGCGTATCATGCATCTGTACGCACCAGCCGATGTTGTGGATGGCGTTGTACAGTGCGCCCTCGAGAGACTCCCCTGCCTGCGCGTGGGTGGGTGGGCTAGGGAGCTATTGCTTGACAAGCACATGGCAGGGTGTCACGGGGTGTCGGCGCTGAGCCGCTGGTGCGACCATCGCCGCGCGTCATATCACCCGCATGTCGGCCACGAAGTCGCTCTCGATCCCCGATATCTTCTCCTTCTGGAGATACGGCGCGGCACCCTTGCCGGCGACGATGGCGAAGGCGCGACCGTAGCCCCACCCCTCCGTCTCGACCAGGACCAGGATGCCTGCGAGCGACCCGGTAGTGTTTTCTTCAAGCATCCGAGGACGCGTGAAAGAAAGGAGCGCGCCGCGCCCTCACCGTTGTTGCACCGCGCGTCCCCGAGCCCCCAGTTGTTCGCCACGTCCGTCGCGAACTGGACCCCCTTCGCAGCCGCAGACGACCCGCTCTTGTAGTTGTAGTCGATCTTCCTCAAGAGAACCACGGCGACCTGCGAGGGCGCGGCGGGTCGTCGACACGGCGCCTGCAAGGTCAGGCTGCACCATGCGTGCCGTGCGCCCTCGCCTGGAAGCCAAAGGAGCCGCTGCAGGGATCGATGATGTAGTCTCCATGTCCGATGCGAATGTTTGTGAGCATCTCGTCGATCGTGTCTGCGGCAGGGCGGCGAAGAGGCTTTGGACTTTGCCGGGCGAGGCACATGGGCGATGGACAGAGGCTAGGTACACGCCGCTAGTCTCCCGCTGGCACCAACGCGGCTGGCGCACCGAGCCACGACAAGGACAGAAGCTCGTCGGGGTCGCACACGCTCGCGCGCAAGCCCTCGGTCCCGCACGTATATCGGTCGCGGTCAGGCTTGGGGATGTCCCCAGGGCGACATCCGTACGAGCAGAGCGCCGCAGCCGTGCCGGCCAGGGCGGCAAGGGCGCAGAGGGCGGCCGCCCACCGCATGTCGCAGGACAAGAACGCAGCCGTCGCCGACTGCCCGATAAAATACTCAGGATGAGAATGCTTCGAGTCCCCTGAGCTTTAGAGGGGCCGTTCTGCCAAAGCGCCGATAATCGGCGTCAACGCTTGGGGTTGACCCCTGTTCCTGGCGGGCATCGCCGGCGAAATCGACACCAGGCAACCCGCCGCCGTCCCGACCACTTTCAAGCGCCGATTAAGCCACGCTTGCTCGATTGATACTGCGCCTTGCCCCCGCGCGGGCCGTCCAGAGCGCTTTGTGCGCAAGGGCCTCCATGTGCGGAGGTGAGTGGCTTTGCGGTGCCATTAATTCTTTCCACGGCCAGCGCGCTGCGGTCGCGGGGTCATGGTGCGCGAGCTGCCCGGCGAACGCCAGGGGCAATGAATGGTGTCCCTCTTCGCTCTCCGCCTCGCCCCCTTTTCCCGTCGACGCTCTCCATGCGTTTTGTTGGGGGTCTGAAGTACTGGAGAGGCGGCGTCGGGCGACGACGTGCTAGCGCGCGGCGCCAAGGCCACACGACGCTCGAGACATGCTCTCTGCCCCTCCCGCGCCCCGCAGGCGTCGGGCCGGGCGGATCCGCCGCCAGCGACTTTGAGACGTTCACGAGTTTGGCTCCGATCGAATTTTGGAGCGGAACGTGCGAAGTCAAGACCGTCACGCCCTGCCCAGCCTGCCAAAAGCTCTGCAAGGTGGGACTCGGATCGCTCGGTCCCCGCCGGTCTGGGGGAGCTCCACGATCGGCGAATAATTCTCCTTGCATTCTTCTGCGCGTGCAGGGGGCTCAGGGCCTGGAGGACCACTTGCGGACCAAGCACCCGGAGCTGACCTCACTCCTCCCGTTCAACAGCAAGGGCTTCATCACGCACGAGCATCGCGCCTGCGCCTCCTGCGGACGCATCTTCACGTCACTTCAGGGCGCATCGGACCACGCGGCCGCGACCGGGCACGTCCTACTCGGGCCCGGGCAGGTCCCGCCCGTGCCGGTCCCGCCGCCCGCCTCCGGAGCCCTCTGGACCCCGCCGGCGCCGTTCGAGGAGCAGCATCTGCTGCAGGCGCTGGCGTGCTCCGCTCCGCCCCCGCCCGTCCCGCCCGCGGCCCCGGCCCCGCGCCCGGCGCCGCCCCCGCGCCCGTCCGATGATACGAGCGCGGCCATGCAGCTGCAGCTCACGATCGACCACCTGCGCATCGCCGGGCTGACTCAGGCCATCCACGACGCGGTCGGGAGCCTCGCGGTGCTCGAGACAGGCGCCTGGGGCGGCCGCGACGAGGTCCGCACCACCGCGGCACAGGCACGGGCGGCGCTCCAGCTGGCCCTGGCCACAGCGTCACCCCAGCAGGACACCTCGTTGGACCGCGCGTCGCTCCGCCCGCGGCCCTCGCGACCCAGCGAGGAGTGGGCCATTACGGAACCCGTCTCTGCGTACAGCGAGCGCGCCGCGCCTCGCGCCCCGCGCCCGGCCAAGGAAGCCCTCGCCCAGCACCCGTGGGCCGTCCTCGCGAACTCCGTGGCGCCCCGCGAGCGCAGCTCCTGGGACGCGGCGCGGCCGGCGCAGGCTCCCCCGGCGCTGCCCGCGGACATGGACACGTGGGGGGTCATGATGGCCCTGTACAACTCGGCTGGCATGGGCAGCAACTGAGCACTCCAGTTTGCATTTGAGGTGAGCGGCGCCCCGGGCCAGGGCGGCCTGCCAGCCGGTGCCTGCTTGGCGGCATGTCCCTGCTAATGCCATTGAGTTGGTCGGTGCGAACGCTGCTGACTCACGCCGGTCGCGCCTCCCCCGCAGGCGCCCCGCGACGCCGGCGCGGCTCCTGGTCGGCTCCCAACTCCTTGCAACGATGAGTTGGTGGGCGGGTCTACCCGCCTATTTGAGGCCGATCAGCGCTGCGCCCCTGGTACCTCCGGCTCACCGACTCCGCCTCGTGGCGGGGTGGTGCGGCCAACAACAACATGCCACAGTCGCGTCGCTTGGGCGACGGACGGGTCCCTGATCACGTACCCCGGGACCCGCGAGAGGAGACGCGCGCCCGCGGACGTCGCGGCACAATTGCAAGGCGAGGCCAGCGCAGGCGGTGACTCGCACGCTGCCTTGGCGAGTCGCCGCCGGCTGCGCTGGCTGCGCCACGAGCCATTTTGCGCAGTTGAGGGACGCAAAAACGGTGGGCGCCGCCAGCCTGGCACCCCATGTAAGCGTTTTTGGTATTTCTCGCCCCTCCTTCCCTTCCCCATGCGCGCGCTTTGGTGCCCCGGCTGGCCCACCCGCAACACGGGCCGGCCCGGCGCCAAGGCCGCGCACTCACGATGAGCTTTTCTTCGGCCCGCGGTGCAGCGGTGCTCCGCAAGGCGACACGCGCTGGGCGTGTCGCGTTTGCGGTGGCACACACAAGGGTTTGCCCTCAGTCGGCCCCGTGCCACTGCCCCCACACGCGAACATTGTTAGCCTGACAATATCATGCTCCCCATGGTCGATGGTTGGGACAAACTCGTGCGCTTGCTCGTGCTTGACATGATAGGTTGCTGCGTAGCCTCACCCCCACGTGCGTTGCGAGAACAGGGCCTGATGCTCGACACCCTGTGCACATGTACCTCACATACCCGCGCTAGGATGCCATGCAAGATAGGGTATCATCGTTGCACAGCTTGAAAAAGAATTCGTCATGTGAGACCAGCTTCAGCTGAGGCCAGTGACCTGGTGGGCATACCCCGTCCTGGGGATCCCTCTCGACACACGGACGGAAGGTCAGGGACGAGACACACACCGTGGCGAGGTCGGGGTGAAACAAAGACAGCCGCGTGCTTGCTGGTGGCATGGCTCAGAAGGCGCAGACGCCTGATAGACAGGGAAGACCCGCCCTTTGCCTGCGTCATCGTGAATGCCGCATCGCGTGACATTGTCCGCGCACTGCACCGGTGTCGGGACCGGCCGCCGTGCCTGCCATCGGGCGCTGGGGAGGCCTTCCCGGCACGGGACGCGTCGACAGGCCTCCTCGGACGCGAGCCAGCTCCGAGGCGTGTTCCTCGAGTGCGATGGAGTGGTCGTAGACCTTCACATCGCTGGCCATCGCGCGGCATTCAACAGGCAAGCAAGTTGACCTGGACGTAGAGTCCTTGACCTCTACCGGCCCGGGAAATGCATCTAGACACTTTGACGACCTCATTTTCATGCATACGTCTGCAGAACGTTTGCGAATCTGGGCATGGAGTGCGCCAACTGGTCAGGGGCGGTCTACGCCGACCTGCTGCAGCGCTCGGATGGGACCGGCGAGTCGATGCTCACGAATTTCTTCTCGACCGTGGGCTGGCCCCTATCGGTCGAGACTTCCGAGCAGAGCACTTTTGTTCGCAAGGTGCACGCCATGAAGCAGGAGGCGCTTCGGGAGCTGCTGCGCACGGACGAGGTGCCGCTGCGGTGAGCTCGCGCCTGCGCTGCCCGCGCGCTGCTGCATGCCCTTATCTTCACATCTAAGCGACAAAGACGAAGACGAAACGATGCACTCATGGAGCCCGGTCTTTCGCAGGAGCGGGGCGCGGGAGCTAGTCCAGGATGCCGTGCTGGCCGGGGCTCGCGTGGGGCTCGTGTGCTGCACCTCGTCTGCGCCGCTGGACGACGTCGTCGCGTCCGTGCGCCGGCAGCTCGGTCCCGGCATCTCGTCCCGCCTGGAGGCGTTCACGGTGCCGGGTGCGCTGGGCGACGGGCCGAGCGACGTTGGTCAGGCGATCGACGAGGCAAAGAGGGAGGTGAAGCGGACGCTGGCGCAGGCGGCGGTGGACTCTCTCAATCGAGCAAGCGGGCCCGACGCGGCCGCCCTGCACCCTTCCCTCCGGGGCGGTGGCAGCTGGCAGCAGGTGCAGGGCGAGTTGGTGTGTGTAAAGGGTAGCAGGCCAGATGCTGCCCTCATCGCCTGTGATGGGATAGCACTTCATGGATGCCACCATTGCATCTTGAGCTCTACGGATAAAGTTTTTCGTGCTTATCGCTCCCCAGGTGACACCAGAGTGGGTCCGGGAGTGCTGCGTGGTCATGGGCGTGACGCCCGATACTTGCGCGATGCTGTCGACTCAGGCGTCCACCATCACCGCCGCCAAGGCCGCGGGGCTCATGACCGGGGCGGTGCAGACGCTGGTGAGGGCGGGGTCGATTGCTGTTAGTCACGCTGTGTAGGCACTGCGAGTGCGAGTGTGTGTTGAGAGATAGCTGAGAGTCGGTGACCGGCGTCGTGATGGTGGTGACATTGATCTGTGTGTAGCCCATGTGTGCGCACCCTGAACCCTCCTCACGGCTCATCACCTTCTTGCTCTCCCGCAGGTCAACGCGAGTGGGAGCCTGGCAGACGCCGATTACAAATTCGACGGGCTCGGGGCGGGGGGCGGGGCCACGTGGGCCAAGCTGCAGCGGCTGCACATGGCAGCTCAGTAGAAGATGAGCAGTGGGACGAGTAACCACGATACCAGTACCGACACGCATGACAACAATGTTGAGTTGTACTCCTGCCCTCTTTGACGCAACTGCGTGCTTCATTACGAGCGCCATTCCATTTGATGCATTTAAGTCGATATCTACCACAAGTAGAAAGCACGTCTACTGCACCTGCCGCAATAGCACTTCGCAGCACGTCACGACTGGCCCTCCCTGGGCCCCTCCCCCGCCCCTGCCCCCGCCCCCTCCGCTGTGTTTTCGAATCTCCGAGCCAAGGCGTCGATGTCCTCCGCCCCGTGCTCCTGCTGATGGGCCCACATGCGGGCGTAGAGCCCGCCCTCGCGCTGGGCGAGCGACGCGTGCGTTCCCGACTCCACCACGCGCCCGTGCGACAGCACGATCACCAGGTCGGCGTCTAAGACCGTGCTGAGGCGGTGGGCCACCACCACCTGCGAGAGAGCGCACGCGAGGGGAGAAGCCGTTAGTTGGGTTACGCAGGGAATGTCGAGCGGAGCAGGGAGCAAGGAGCTGGTGAACAGGTATGAGACACAGGGAAGAGACGAATGAGAGAGCCAGTGGCAGAAGAGGTGCAGCCAGTGCGCAGATAGATGGCTCATCACCCGTAGCGGCCGTCCGTACTAGCCGCTGCCCCGCATGACCCACCCATCGCATGACCTGCTCTCTGACCCACAGCATGCTCCACCCACTGCACAACCACCCCGCCCCTCGCCCCTCGCCCGCGTAACTGGCCGGCTCATCACCCGCACCTTACCTTACCGTGCACTGCATGACCACCCCGCCCCCCGCCCACCCACCTGCGTTGCAGGCCGGCTCATGGCCCTGAGCCTGTCCTGGATGCTCCGCTCCGTGATGCTGTCCAGCGCCGACGTTGCCTCGTCCAGCACCAGGATGCGGGGGTTCTTGAGCAACGCGCGGGCGAACGCCACACGCTGCTTCTCCCCTCCCGAAAGGCGCAAGCCGCGCTCCCCCACCACCGTGTCGAAGCCGTGAGGGAAGCTGAGGGAAGAAAGGAGGCAACTTGATCAAAAGCGGAAGGCATGGGTTGAGGCATTGCTTATCATTCATAAAGGACAGTGATGTTGCTGCCCCCATCGCCATGTGCGTTTGTGCTCTGCAGCTCCCACACACACCCCCACCCCCACCGCCCCTCACCGCATGCATACGTGCTCTGCAACACACACACCCTCACACCCCCACCCACACACCCACCCACACACCCCCACTGACACCCTCACCGCGTGCGAATGTGCTCAGCGATGCACGCCGCCTCGGCCGCCTCGACCACCTCGGCATCCGACGCGTCCAATCGACCATATCTAATGTTATGTTTGATCGTATCATTGAACAGCACCATGTCCTGTGGAACCACCCCGATGGCCCTCCGGAGGCTCTCCTGGGTGACATGGCGAATGTCGGTCCCATCGATGCGAATAGCACCGGACAGCGGGTCGTAGAATCGGAAGAGGAGGCGGAGAATGGTCGACTTGCCGGACCCCGTGGCGCCCACGAGCGCCACCTTCCTGCCGCCGGCGATGTGGAAGGAGACGCCGTCCAGGGCGAGCACCCTGGGAGGGAGTTGGGTGGGGATGGGGCGAGTGATATGGCGATACAGTCCTTGAGAGGATGGGACGAGTGACATTGCGATACAGCCATCCAGCGCCAGCACCCTGGGAGATGGGTGGGGATGGATTGAGTGATATCATGTTACAGCCCTCAAGCCGTAGCAATATGAAGGATGGGTGGAACGGGGTATGTCGTGATGAGCGGCACGTTGCCGCCCAAAGCAACCCCACCATCTCTCCCGCTCACTTCTGCATTTTCTCCACCATCCCTCTACTCTCCACGCCTCTCATCTCAGCAACTCTCAGCAACTCTCCCCCTCACCTCTGCGGCGCTTTGGATGTCGTCGGGACCTCTGCAGCAACTCCACCATCTCATAACAAACCACCCATCTAACCACTCTCACCATCTCTCTCCCCCTCACCTCTGCGGCGCCTCGGACGTGCTCGGCGCGTCCCCGCCCTGCCCGTTCCCCGCGCCCCGCTCCAACAAAGGCCTCAGCAGCGACTCGCGCTCTCCATGCCCACGCGCATCGCGGCCGTTGGAAGCCGCACGGTCCCCCGGCTTCTGAAGGTCCGCGGCAGAGCCCAGGTGGCGCCTGCGGGCGGGGGGAGCGACATTGTTGATTGATATGTTTGATAACATCGAGCTGGCGCACGGCTGTGCACCGACACGGTAGCCAATGACGTCGCCAGTGACGTCGCCACTCGCAAGAGAACGTGCTGTGGGATGCAGGGAGCTGCTGTGAGGTCCAACGCAAACAGCAATGGTGTTGAGAACGTGCTGTGACCTCTTCACGCAACCAGAGCGCATACGCAGCGCATCGCTATGTGCACAGCATCACATCGCGTCGCCTCACATGCCTCGAGTCTTCTGCTCCTGCCGGTGCATGGTCGGGTTGCGCTCGTATTCAAACGACACGCTTTCGAATTCGATGGCGCCGTGGGGCACGGACAGGGCCTTGGCGTCGGGGCTGTTTTGGATGGATGGCTGGGTGTCCAGGAGCTCAATCATGTTCTCTGCGATCAGAGAGCACAATATAGAAGGTGCATGGTTGTGAGGGCTGGGTGTCAAAGAGCTCTATCATGTTCTCTGCGATACAAGGGCAGGATTGATGGTGCATGGCGGGGCATGTCGTGGGGCAGAGCAGAGTAAACGTTGCAGTTCTCACCAGTGTTCCAACTCCTTCCCTCAAACCCACCAAGACAGATAGCAGCAGCACGATACGTGTTCGCATTCCCTCACCGGCGTCCGTGAGGCATCGCAGGGTATAGCGATACATGCCGCCCAGCCAGGTGAGGGGCTGCACGACTTGCATCATGAGGGTGAAGAAGAGCACGATGTCGCCCACGTCCTGCTGGCCCCTCGCGATGCCCCAGGCGCACTGCGGGGGTGGGGGAGAGAGGGTGAGTGAGGGCGCGGGGGGGAGGGGAGGAGGTGGGCCAGGCACACTGCAGTGAGGGGGCGAGGAGGTGAGTGAGGTCGTGGGGGTGATGTGGAGGGTGCCATTGGTTGGTATCGGTTGCAATTGGTGGCTATCGATTGCTAGCGGTTACTAGAGGATGTTATCGGTTGCTAGCGGGTGCTACTAATGCAGCGAACGTTTGCAATGACAGCAGATGAGTCCCAGTGCTGCATTGCTAGCCCACGCACACCCCATAACGGCCAGCCTGGTGCACATACACACCCACATGAGGCGATGAGGCAATGGCAGCATCGCAAACCCACTCCCACTTACTGATCAGCGCCCCCTTGCACTCACCATGACGAGCCCCGCACACACACCCAGGAACACCACCGTGCCCTGCAGCATGTTCAGAAACACGTAAGCACGGTCCATGTGGGCCGAATGGTAGAGATAGTCGTCGACCACCTCCATGTACGCGTCCTCCTCATAACGCTCCGCTGCGTGGGAGGGCGTGTGAGGGGTGAGACAAGGTAACGGTGACCATCGCATGAGATCCCACAGCACAACCTTCTGCTCAACATGCACGTCGCTCCCCTGATGGAGAGCATCTGAGCTCAACTCACAACATGCACGTTGCCGCCCTAACCGATGGCATCTTAAGTCCATCCACAACAAGCCCGACATATACTCGCTCTAATCAAACCTCCTTGTATCTCACCCGTGAAGAACTTGGCGTTCTCGTAGTTGAGCAGCGTGTCGGTCATCCTCGCGCTGCGCTCGTTGGAGAGCTTGTTCTGGGCGCGCCGGAACCGGGTGTTGGCCTCGGTCACGATGACCGTGAGGGGGAGATAAGACGCCATCGTGAAGAGAACGATGATGCCGACCCAGGGCTGCATCTGCGGGGGGCGGGGGGTGACACGGAGGGAGACATGTGAGATGGTGCGATGGGTCGGCAAGAGGCTAATGTGCAAGTGCATGTGCGGGTGCATCACACAGCGCGAGGCGCGTGACATGGTGTGTGTCAGTGTATAGCCAGCTGCCATGGGGGGCGTGTGAGGCAGATGTGTCGTACAGTTGTGTGGCTGAACTGGTCTTGTTGTTTTGCGCCGCTATGACCTAAGCGATCGCTGACCTGTGTGGCCAGGTAGGCGCAGGCCAGTCCGATGTCCAGGCACGCCGGGCCGAAGAATTGCTGCGGAGGAGAGGGGAGGGGGGGTTGGGGGGTCTTTCTGTAAAGGTGGCCAAGGGGCAGAGCACAGCACGATCGTGGGTAGCCAATGGCACGTTCTTAAGCAGTCAACGGCACAGTCTTGTCCACTCGCTGTGTTCGACGCAAGTGTATACTCTCCCTCACCAGTGCGTTGTTCATGAGGAACTGCAGGCTGTCGAGTCCCCGGTTGACGACCTCGACCACCTTGCCCGTCTGCTTGTTGAGGTGCCAGTTGAGGTCCAGGTGAAGGAGCTTGACGAACATGCCGTGCGCTGAGGGGGGATTAGAGAGTAGTGAGAAAGGTGGGGTCAGGGTGTATATAGTACTAGTCTATGCAAGGGCGCAAGTGTGGTTGTCGTAATTGGACATCGATGCAAGGGGCCGGGCATGCATTAGACTGGGGTTGGATGCAAGGAGCCAGGCATGCAGTTGCAAGAGCCATGGTAGCATAGCACGTCCCAGCTATCACGTCGTGCAACGCTCTCGCTCACCGAGTCGTCGGTAGGCTGCCTGGTTGAGGGGGATCATGCACAGCGATCGCACGTTCTTGATGACGCCGAAATCAGATGACATGCCGCCCTGGGCGAAGTAGAGGACCAGGTAGACGACCGTGACGGGGAAGATGATCCAGCTGCAGGGGGATGGGGAGAAGGGAGATGGCTATTACATTTTGAATGATGATCCAGCTGCAGAGGGATGGGGACTACAAGGGTGGGTGGGTGGTACAAGGGAAGATGTACCAGCTGCAGGGTAGTAGAATGGAAGAAGGGAGGGCGATGCCACGTCACGCGGAGCGCTGCGTGTATGGCTGCGCGTTGTTTGCTTGCACACGCCGCAAAGCGCACCGGAATCGTTCGGCTGGGCTGTCCGTGGTGTGCGGGTCGTTGGGGTCATGGGATGCCTCCGACAGGCGATTGATGAAGCGCTTGTAGGCCCAGGGTACCGCGATGTTGATGGCGCGGACGGCCAGCAGGCACGCGAAGGCGATGACGGCCAGCAGCTTGTGGTATCCCGACTGCAGAGAGGGGGGAGTTGCGCGGTGAGCGGTGAGCGGTACGCAGAGCGAGGCAGGGTCTCCTGCTTCGCGTGAAGCAAAGCAGCGGCCGAGTGCTGTGGGTCGGGGGCACACACAGCGCACCCAGCTGTGGCAAAGCAAACAACACCAGCAGCACCCACCCACCTGGGGCCAGGTCGACTTGACGAGGGTGATAAAGATGTCGAGCGTGCTGCTCTTCCCCATTCCCTTAGTGAAGAAGCCGCGCGGGACGAACCAATCATCCGTCTGCACCTCCGCCACCTCCTGCCCGGGCCTCGTGCGCGTCGCCAGCGCGAGGGTGAGCGCCGTGCAGGCCAGTAGCGCACTGATACCTGCAAGTCACACACGTGGCTGGAGTCAATCGCGGGAACCGTGCATTTGCGCGTCCGTTCGCAAGTAAAACCTGCACAGCCCGTGCAGCCAATTGCAAAGTGCCGCAGCGTCGCGGCAGCGTCACCGTTGACGGCGATGACGCCCCCGTTATCCATCGCCGGCGCTTGGGTCGCGATAGCGAGGACGTCGCCGGCCATGCGCAGGGAGGCGAGCAGCGTGGCGGGACCTGACGCCGCAATGGCCTTCGCGGTCCGCCCGGTAGAACGCGCGCCCAAGTAGGCGAAGCAGGCGTTCATCACGAGCTGCAGATAGATCAAAGCATCGACTGCCGCGTCGAAGAAGGAAATGTGATGACGCGCGCGCGCGTGGAAGCCTGCAAAGCAGCTCACCCCGGCGAGGACCACATCGGCGCACTGAGAGGCGAGGGAGCCCCCATTGACCGCGGCGAGGACGCCATGTACGACGAAGGATACGCCGGTAACGGAAAGGAAGACAACCACGGCGCCGTAGTTCGCGCGGTCCTGTGGAAGCGTTGCGGCCAAGGTCAGCGCTCCCGCGGAGCCCCGAAGCGCGTCCCTGCGAATTCGAGCAGCCTGCACCTTCACGTGCTTCTCCTGCGCTTTGTACGCCGCCCAGATGGCGCCGAGAACCCCTGCTGCTGCCAAGGCAACGCTGCCTCCTAAGTCGAGCACATGGCGGGCCAGATGCCCGCCAGGGCTTTGTTCCAGGAACAGCGACATCCCCGCTGCAATGCTGATGAAGAGCCAGCGCGGCGAGCTCTTGCGAAGCCATTCGCCGCGTCTGTCAAACTGACTTGCCAGTGGCCGCGTGCCGTGCCGTGCTTTCAACCGCGCAACGGTCGCGCTATTCCCGACTAATGCCAGCATCATTTGAGCGAGTATGGGTCGTAGGCGCCCTCCGGCGGGTCCACGGTGGCCGAGAATGCCATGTAGTTGATCATCTCGTAGAAATCGTCGTGGCGGAATTTGTCCACCAGCAGCTGCACGTCGTGGTCGGAGAGCCACTTGAACTCCAGGTCCACGTTCACCACCTGCTTGAACTGCTGCTCCGTCACGTGGCCCACCAGGCACGGCGAGTTCTGCGCAGGAAGGGCGTGGGGGGCCATAGGTGAGGGCCGGGGCGGAAGGTTGAGATGGGGACGCAGGTGCAGAGGCTGTGAGAGCAGTCGAGGGCCGCGGAGGGCAACAAGGGAGGGCAGTGGGGTGGAGAGACGGTGGGGTGAGGTATGGTCGGGTGGGGTGACGGTGGGGTGGGGCTACGGGCACCCCCCTAGCACCATGGATGAGTAGCAATTATCCAGCATAGCTTCTCGCCTTGTTGCGCGCCGCGTCGTCGAAGAAAGGCTTGACCAGGATGCCCCGGCGCAGGACCTTCTCGCGGATCTCCTGCAGCATCGCCTCCAGCCGCGCCTCGTCCTCCTCGGCCAGGATCCTGGGCGCAGGGAGGGGCGTGGGGATGCAGGGTGGGGTGGGATGGGGTGGGGTTGAGGGAGGTGCAGGGTGGGATGGGATGGGGTTGACAGTGGTGCAGGGGGGGGACGCCGGGAGGACCTGTGTTGTAATTATCTTTGGCATGCTTGTTGCTGTTCCCGCCACGTCTCAGATACCGTAAGCTTTCCCTGTGGCCGCTATGTGCTGCATCCCTGCCTCACCCAAAGTTTATCCTATAAAGGCAGCCCCCCAATGCCTCACCTGGAGCTCCTCTGGTACCTCGTTTTGTCCAGGAGCTCCTCTGGCTCGGCAGGGACCTCGGCCAAAGGCGTCTTCTCGAGGTTGGCCACCGTGAAGACCGTGTCGACGTCCTTGCAGAACGAGCGGTAGTTGACCATCTTGAGCGAGTCCGTCTTGTCAAACGTGTAGGCTTCCGCGAGCCTGCGGGGGACAGGGGACGGCCGACACACGTGGCGAACGCTTGGCGGTGTGCTGCCATGCTTGGTGTCGGCGACGCCGGGCGGAGCTGCTCGGCGCAGTGGCCGATGCAGATGTACGTAATGTATCGAACACGCAAGGAGGCGGTGCGCGGGGCCGCCGCGCGCGCACCTCTGGAGCTCGTCCGTGGAGAGCGCCTTGTTGAGGCCCGCCATGTTCAGCCCGGCGAGGAACTGCGTCGGCGTGATGTCACCCACGCGGAGCTGCATCCAGAAAGCGCGCGGAGCTGAGCGGCGCGGGCGCCGGGGGCGCTGGCTCCCGCGGGGCGGCCACAGAGCGCGGCACAGGCCTGCCCGCATGCCCGGGGGACGACAGGGGCGGGCGAGGAGGCTTAACATGAACCCGGACCGTTGCAAATCTATGTCGTGGTTTCGCCGCGAGTCGCAAGGCGCGCGGCGCGTCCTCGACAGGTGCGGGCGGGGCGGCGCATCATCGCCCAACATGTGACCCGGCCACGCCCACGCGCAGGGTTTACGGCATACCGGAGAAGGCATGCGGCTTTGACATAGATAAACAAGTCGAGATGAGCCGAGACATGAGACGAAGAGGCGTGTACGCGCCCGCAGGGGGCCCCACGTTCGCGAGCGCCTCACCTTGTCAAAGTCGCGGAAGAACTCGTTCAGGCGGATGCGGTTCTTGTAAACATTCTTCTTCACCTGCAAGCGATGCAACCGACGCATGTTCAGGGGACGCGGGGTGCTGCGCGGGCGGCAGGCGACCCATGCAGTGCATGAGGGACTCCGGACGGGTCGGCGGCGAGGAGGCGTGGCAAAAGAGCGGGCCCCCTCGGCCCGACGCCATGCTCGCCTTCGCCATCGCCTGGTCGAAGCCAGGGACGTCGACCGTGGCCACCATGTCCTCCACCCCGGCCTGCTCCCCTCCAACCGGACCCTCCTAAGCTCTGAGAGATGCTCTCCTTATCGACCGAAAGCGCTCAGTCAGGCTCCAGTTCTACTGGTACAGCCGCGAGCAGGACGAACAAATGGAGGTGCGCGACCGAGTCAGCCCAACTTGCAGGGATTTCCGCCGATTTGCGGCCCGCCGCACCGCCCACGGCCCACTGATCTGTTACTTGTTGGACGGTGATCTAGACACCCACGCGACGCGCTGCAGGGGACCCTAGGCTCCTGTCCCTGCTTTGGTTGACATGTGCAACGGGCTCCTGCTTCCTGTTCATCGGCTGTCGGCTGGCACAATCAACCCCTGTGAAATCCTGGCGAGCGCTCCGTCTCGGCGACGCGAGAGCCATTCCTAGGCGCAGTGTCCACGACCCTTGCTCTGCCTGACCGCTTCCCTTCCCCTGGTGAGTCGGATTCACAGTGCGAGTGACAAGTAAACATGCGCGGCATCAGGTACCGCCAAGCGCACAGGAGACTTGGCAGGGTTGCGCTCGCGTCTCCTGTCGCCCACTTTGTTTTTCACGCACCGCCAGAGGCTCTGTCGGTCGAGATACGCATCCTAATCGCTGACGTCACTATTCTCAGCAGATTGCCTTGCCGTGGGGCGCTTGCGCGTCGCCGCCAGCCGCCCCAGGGGGGCTCAGCATGCGATGCGAACATCTCTGAATGCCGCGACCTGTGTAGTGCGCTATTCACCACGTCGTTCGCGCACATATGACATCGTCATGTAGAGGGTCGATTGCGACCCTCGCACATCCAGCCCCGCCTCCAGGTCCGCTGGACGCAACCTGCCTCGGCAGGCCACGGCTCCTGGCTCCCGGCCCGGGCCCCGGACGATGCTCGCGTGATGGCGTCCGCGGGGGAGCGTTCCGAGTCGCGGCTGCCAGGCCCGCAGAAGTCCAGGCCCGAGGGCCTCGCGCCGAACTTCACGGTAACTTCAAGCGCCGCACAGTGCTGCCTGCAGCTCCGCGCTGCGTCTCTGCTGCGCGAATCCAAACGCGATTTCCATCGCTTCTCCGCAGTTGACGGCTGAGGCTCCGGCGCTCGAGTCCGCGCCCGACTCCTACTTCCTCCGGCCCACGCGGTCCCCCTCGGTGGGCGGATTCCGAACCACGCCGCCGGTCGCGGGGCTCGGGACAGAGAAGCGCCCGCGCTCCGGCGGCATCCTGCGGCGGAATAAGCGGCGCGTGGATGCCCGCCGGCCCGTGCAGGAGTCCCGGCCGTCCACGGAGGCCGCGAATGCACTGGCGAGTCGAGACATGCGCATGCGTAGCACCCGTATCTGCGTGTGCCAGCGCTAACTGGCATCCCGCCGCCTCGCTGCAGGTCCGCGACATCCTCGCGGCGTCCGCCGGGGTCCCGCGGCCTCCCTCCAAGCACACGCGCCCGGCCGCCTCGTCCCTCACCGTCGCGAAACGCCCGCGGCCCGCGGTGGGTCCCAGCCAGAGCATGGCGAGCCTCGCGGCGACCGGGAGCCTCTCCAGCGGTGCGTTCGCGGGCCCGGGGCGCGCGGCGGGGACCGGGGCGCAGGCGGGTGGGGGCCTGGGGGAGGTGGTGGCGTCGGCGGCACGGTACGCGCTGCCGGGTATGCCCGCGCGGCCCTCCCTGCACTCGTCGCTGCTCCGGAACCTCAAGAGCGAGAGGGACATCGTGGGGGTGGACGTGGTGCTCGGGGCAGGCGAGGGACGGTTAGGGGGGTGGACGCTGGGTGTCTTGGTACGCTTACCCTTGATATGCTTCACATAAACGGCCCACCCTCACCCTCACTCTCACTCTTACTCTCACTCTCACCCTCACCCTCACCCCCACCCTCACCCTGACCCTCACCCTCACCCATCCCCACTCACCCTCACCCACCCCCAGACTTCCTTTTGCCCGAGCGCCCCGAGACCTTCACGGGATTTAAACCCCCGACCAACACGGGCGCGTTCGAGGACCACGGCCCTCACCAGCGCCACGCGATGCAGACGGCGATTGACAATGATGAGGCAACGGTGGGGTTCAGAGTGGCCTTGGATCAGAGCATCCCGCCGGGGATCGTGACGGGGGAGGACGCGGTGGTGTACTTCATGAAGGGTGAGGGGTGTTAAGTGGTGTTAAGTAGTTTGATTGTGGGTATACAATGTGGTGTACTTCATGAAGGGTGAGACGGGGTTGGAGTCGGTATGATCGTAGTGTGGTTGATGAAGGTCACGGGGGAGTGACCGTGCTGGATAGGAGGTGGCGAAGGCAAGGCCGGCGACTCCAAAAGCCCCCCCCCCCCAGGCAACGCCAAGCCGGGCCTGATGCTGTACGGCAACTACACTCGCGGCCACATGCCCAATGACCTCGACTTCCAGCCATTTGACTTGACCATCGTGCCACGGGAGATGAGGGACCCCACGCACTACGTCATCACCAGCACCAGCGTCACGCAGGTGAGGGGGAGTGAGCGTGCTGTGCGTCCAAGACGGGCCATGCGCGGAAGGGTGCGATGCTCTCTTACGACTATAAGCACGCTCTCTCGCACTATACCAACCATCCACGCAACCTGCTCGCCATCAACCCCATCCCTTACCACTCACCCGGTTTCACCCTCCCCCTCTCCCCCCTCAGATCTTCGCGGATGGCGGGGACGCCGACTCCCAGCTTCTCCCCGAGTGGCTCCAGGACCGGCAGGTGTTCAAGATGATCCGGAGGATGAACTTCTTCCGGTCTTTCCGCATCATACGGGCGTTCAAGCTGTGGCGGCTGCACACGCGCATCCTCAAGCACGAGAGGGCGCACAAGCAGCTGCAAGGCGAGGGGCGGTCGCGTCGTGTCGTGTTGTGTTGTTTGTTTGTAAATGGTTGTTGTATCAGAAGCACACAAGCTGCTGCAAGGCGAGGGGCGGCTCGCGATGTGTTGTGTTGTGTTGTTTGGTTGTTGTTACCAAGAAGCATGTTGCTTGTACTCTTGCAGAGCACCTGCTCCTCATCCACCCCACCTACGGCCCCGTGCTGCGTCGTGCCGCTGCCGCCGCCGCCTCCGTCCACGACGACCACCGCACGCACAAGTGGGCGCGCAAGAGGGACGGGACGTGGGTGCGGCAGGCGGTCAAGTCGTGGCAGCCGGAGGACGGGTATGTGGACCCTAACTGGCGGCCCACGGCCAAGCAGCTGGGCATCACGGGGCTGCTGGCGGGGGTAGGTGAGGGGCGAAGGGGAGGTGGGATGGGCGATGAGGATGCACGGACTGACAGCGACTACTGGTAACACTACTCACACTGCAAATGTCAACCTCTACTAATACCGGACAAAATTGTCACTAAGTATTACTAAGTAAACGTCATTACCATTACTATCATCAACCCCTTGCAGAGACGCACGACTTGCCGCTCAAGCTCCCCTCGCTGGTGTCGTTCCGCCAAGGGGCCATGGACAGCGCATTCGAGGCCATCGAGAAGACCGTTGATGCCATCGTGGCGATGCTGGAGCCGGAGGGGGCGGCGGCGGTGCGGGCGCTGCAGGTGAGGGGAAGCGGGGGTGGGGGTGGCAGTGGGGTTGGCAGTGGGGGTGGGGGTGGGGGTAGCGAGGGGGGTGGCAGTGGGGGTGGGGGTGGCGGTGAGGGCGCAGGTGCAGGCAAGCGGGGAAGCGGGCGTATCTGATACATTTGTACATGTCAGTGCATCTTCATTCAAATCCTCATCTTATCTCAGGAGACCAAGCCCCGTGATCCCACCCCCGAGGAGCGCGTGCTGGGCCGCGTGGCGCGTGCGCCTGGCACCCTGGCGGAGTGGCGGGAGAAGAGCATGTATGCGGCAAAGGAATCGATGGCGGAGGCGCAGAGGAGGACGAAGGAGGCGGAGGCACAGGTGGGGTGCTTGAGGGTGGGGGTGGTGGGGAGCGGGGAGGGGTTGCGAAGGTGCTACGCAGCGCAGCGCAGTGCAGCGCAACACAGTAGCACTATGTACGACCATAACCCGCGTATCTATTCTCCAACGTTCCCCACTTTGATCGACCCCACCCATCACACCCACCCTGACCCACCCACCACACTCCCACACAACACCACCCACCCACCCACCCTCGCACCCCTCCCTCGCCCTCCAACCCCTCCCCTCTTCGCTCCACCTCACCCACCACCCCCAACCATTGCCCTGACCAACCCACCACCCACCCACACCCACCACACCCACAACCCATACCCACCAACCACCCACACCCACCGCACACCCACCCACCCCCCCAGGTCGCCCTGATGGGTCGTTTAGTGCGTCTGGTCGACTATATGCTGGCGGAGGGGGTGGCAGAGGCCGTGCGCACGTCAAGCGAGGCACTGACGCATGTGCTGGTACGCACACGGTCGCTGTTACTGGTAGAGGGCAAGTCGAACATCGAATACGATAAGGCGGCGGGGCCCAGGGAGGGGGAGTCATCGGTGAGGGGAGTGGCAGGGTTGCTGGATTGTATAGTATATACTATAAGTGGTATGTCTAGTTACTGTGTTACACAAGTGAGCCATTGACAAGGCGGCGGGGCCGAGGGAGGGGAGTCGTCGGTGAGTGGGATGGAGCATGCAGTGGGAGGCAATACGCATAATTACTCAACACCTAGTAACTTTATACTAATCGCCACTATCATCTCTTCAATTCAACGCAGATCACGGCGGAGCTGGACGTGATGCGCCGGCAGCTGCAGGGTGGCGCCACGCGCTCCCGCAGCACCAAAGACGAGGGCCCTCGCGTGCTGTCGGTCAAACTGACATTGGATCCCGATCTCGACACCGTGATTGGGAGCACGGAGGGAATGCTCGTGGCGCTCAGGACACGGGTGGCGCAGGTGAGGGGGGGTGGGGTTGTGGGGTTGTGGGGTGGGGTGGGGTTGTGGGATGGGGTGGTGTAGGTGGGGCTGGTGGGGGGTGTGGATGTGGGTGGGGTGGGTTGGTGGGTTGGCTAGGGTGGCGCAGGTGGGGTGTGGTGGGTGTGGGTGTGGGTGGGGTGGGGTTGTGGGGTGGCAAGTGGAGCTGGGCCAATGCATGAATCCCCACTAACCCCATCCCCACTAACCCCACCCCCACCCCTTCACCCAGACCCTTCGCCTCACACCATCTGCCCCCTCCACCCCTAGCAAATCAACCAACCCATTCCCACTAACCACACCCCCACCCCTTCATCTTCACCCCAGACCCCCCGCCTGGCCCTCTCTCCCCGCCTGACGCCCTTCCTGCCCAACGGCCAACCCCACCGCCTGATCAGCATCGAGCGCATGGTCGACCTGCTGATGGACGCCG
Organism: Protoeuglena noctilucae; assembly: GCA_958009085.1. Classification (NCBI taxonomy): domain Eukaryota; kingdom Viridiplantae; phylum Chlorophyta; class Pedinophyceae; order Marsupiomonadales; family Marsupiomonadaceae; genus Protoeuglena; species Protoeuglena noctilucae. Next base: position 488,751 of record OY253686.1, read on the forward strand.
AGGCTCTCACGCGGCGGGTGCGGGTTCGATTCTCGCGGGACTTCAAATCGGCCATGGGCGAGCGGGGGCTCAAGGCGTACTTCGCGTCGCCCGAGCGGCTGCTGTGGGTGTTCACGTGGCGGGCGTCCGAGTACAGGCGAGGGCATAGAATTGTAATTGCTAATGGTATGTTAATCACTGTTACTTGCATAATAGTAACAGGACTGCTGTGGGTCTTCACGTGGCGGGCGTCGGAATACAGGCGAGGGCCATGTTGTATGTGTGGGTAATATTGACTATACAATGACAACCAATGACAACACAGCTGCATGTGGCAGGCATACCCATTATTCATAATTTATTACGAATACTTGATCATTAATTTTCCTTGTCGTTCCCAGGAACGCCGTGGTGGACCCCGACGAGTTCATCCGCGACCTTCAAGGCATGGTGGCGTGGCAGGCGCAACTGGCATCCGCACCCGCCGAATTGCAATTGGGCACTTTGCGCGTCGACGCAATGGGAATCTCATCCCGAGTACTCCCGGAGGTGTCCCGCGTGGTGGCCGAGATGACCAACATGATCATGACGATCGTGACACGCGGGTGCCAGAAACTGCAGGGGTTATGTGCAGATGCCATCGCGGCGCTGCAGCAGCGGCCCACGCAGCTGGGGGAGTTCGCCGAGTTTATACGGTCCATGGCCGCGCACTACTCGGAGGTGAGTTGACTGTTATTATAATAGTATAGGTGAGGGAGTAACTATTACTATTATTACTATTACTATTATTACTATTACTATTACTATTACTATTACTATTACTATTACTACTATTACTATTACTATTACTATTACTATTACTATTACTATTACTATTACTATTACTATTACTATTACTATAACTATTACTATTACTATTACTATTACTATTACTATTACTATTACTATTACTACTATTACTATTACTATTACTATTACTGTTACTTTTACTATGACTATGACTATCACTATCACCAACCATCTCCACCCACCCCATCACCGCCCACCCCACCACCACCCGCACCCCCACCCCAAACGCAGGAGGGCGAGGGCGTGCGCGAGATCGAGGAATCTTCCGCGGTGCTCCACAAACTGGCGCGCATGTTCGGAACATCCCCATCCTTCACCTCAGCAAGGGGCGTGCCCGCACCCGCACCCCCGCCCCGCGCCCCGCCCTCGCGCCCGCCCAATCGCGATCGCAATGCCGATAACGATGACGATAACGATGTCGATAACGATACCGATACCGACGCCGAGCACACGCGCGCGGTGATTGACCGGATGCCCCCGGTGGTTCAGTCTGCGTGGGACGCGACACAGCGCGCTCTGGCGGACTACCACTCTGCCAGAACGCAGGCCAAGGACTACGTGGAGAGTTTCCGGAACATGGCGGCCACGTCGCTGGTGCAGGCCGCAATGCACCAGGAGCGGGAAGTGACGAGTGAGGAGTGGGGGGTGGGGTGGGGTGGTGGTGGGGTGGTATGGGATGGGATGGGCATGAGGGATGGGATGAGATTGCAAGGAAGGCAGTGTGTGAGAGAGCACAGTGTTCCACTCACATCACGCAATTCATGATCTCTTCTTATCCCCCCCAGTGTTCGTGGATTCCGTCCGCACCGGCATCCTCGTGATGCTGCAGACCTCCTCCTCAGCAGCCATCGTGGAGCTGGCAAGGCTCACCCAGCGCCTCAACAATCTGAGAAACGAGTCGCAACGGCTCATGGGGTTCCAGAGCACGTTCGTGGTGCGGGAGCTGGGGCAGCTGTCGGAGGTGAGGGTTAATGGGGGTGGGTGATGGTGGGTGGTGAGGGTGGTATGGGGGGTGGGGCAGCTGTCGGAGGTGAGGGTTAATAAGGGTTGATGGGTGGATGGGAGAGCACCATCAAACGTGCTGTGCAGTTGTCCATATCCTCACCCCTCACCCCACTCACCCCTCACCTCTCACCCCCCTCCTCACCCCTCTCACTCTTCTTTTCTTATCCCTTACCCCCCAGGTCCTGTCCGTGGCCGCATCGGTGCTCTCCTTGGCCCAGCGCGTCTGGCACGCCATCGTGAGGTGGGAAGAGACCACGGCCGAGCTCCACACCACCAGCCTCGACTCCCCAGCGTGCCAACCCAGCACAGGTGAGTTTAGCTGCACACCACCACCACCAGCACAGGTGAGGGGCGGAGAGGGATGGGCAGGCATGCGAGAGTGAGAGTGCATGTCGTTGCTGACAGACAGTCGAGTTTT